>VRYO01001366.1:7231860-7256848 GCA_009812075.1 Sialia sialis
TATTTATGGACAAATTCCATGGTCTTCCTGGCTACCCGGAAGTGTGGCTTATGACTGTGAAATTACTGTACTTTCCTTCAGACACAAATTGACTTAGCCTGCACAAACTGATTGCTGTAGTGTGACAAATAAATTATATACTTAAGAATCAATTAATTGTACAGAGCTCCTTGTTAATAACCCTTAAACTAAATACTCTCTAATTTAGATTTAGCAGGCTCAGTGGCTCAGTCACAATTCTTGATGCCAAATCACTAGTAAAAAGATCAATCAGTAAATTAAGAAATGCTTTCCATGAAGCACTTCTAAAAGAAAGTAAATTACACACTCCCTGCAAAGGTATGCTGGGCATTGCAAAGTCTTGTGCATGTAGATACAGCAATTCCACTGGAAATTCAGTTCAGAATAAAACACGTAATACTTACAGCAATTTCACAATTATAAGCCACACCTGATTATAAGCCGAACATCCGAGTAGACAATGGGATTTGTCCATATATAACCCGCACCCGAATATAAGCCGCATTGTTTTTTTTTCTTTAAATTATTTTTTTTTGCGCGGCAGGGTAGAGGGTGCTGCTGAGGGGCCAGGCAGCGCCAGGGCTGCAGCAGGAGTGGGAGGCAGCAGCGCCAGCAGTGGGAGGCGGCAGCGCCGGGAGCAGGGGGGGCCAGGCCGCTCGTCGGAAGCTGAGGGGTGGGGAACGCCTGCTCCTGCCACAGCTCGTACTTCCGCATTGGCAATTCTCCTGAAATTGTCCATAAATAAGCCGCACCTGATTAGCTGCACTGCTGGGGTAGGCTGGATTCTTCAATGAAAAAGGTGCGGCTTAGAATCGTGAAATTACTTGAATAATCAAAATACTTTTGATATTAATGAAAATTATCATTACTTCAGAGAGAAAACTACATAAATACAAACCAAAATTCCACTAGATTATTTAAACTTTTCTACTGCTTGCTTTTTCATACTTGTTTGATGTTAAGTCAAAATAAGAGTTCAAAAGTTTTGCTTTTCCTTCTTGTGTTTTTTTCCTACCATTCTCCCTCAAAAGACACCCTCTCCTATAAAACCTTCTGCCTTTTTCTTCACAAATTCTCCACTTTTCAGTGAGATCCTTCTAGGTCAATTTCTCATAAAATTTCTTCCTGACTATTAACCCATAAGGAGCTTTTCTGTATAAATTCAAGTCTTTGAATTTCCCTGGAAGATGATCTTTATCCTGTGCACGTCTCAGAATGGCATATCTTGTCCCATTATGGAACTAAACAATGGATATGTTACTTTTAGACAAAACTCCAAAGGTGTAAAACCACTAGCCATAAAAATAAAAATAGGCACCTTTAAGATGTTGTATCTATTGAAGACTCCACCAGCATGTCCTCCATCTCTGTGCTCTCGGACAGTACTCTGCATCTGAGAATTGAGAGAGGATTACATTCTTTCAGAACACATTCAACACGTTTCCTTTACACAAGTCAAATAATGAAAATAACTAAATATGTATTAACACCAAAATCGTAAGAGAAATTTTTAGGTGACTGATTGTTTAGTAATGTCAGATTTTGTGAATGCACATGAAAGGTTTAGTGATTAAAAAAAAAAAAAAAAACAAAAAACAAACCAACATATTTTGACTGCTCTATGGTCTAGTTTTCAAACTGGAGAAGATTGTCACTAATCTCTTTAAAATTGTTTTATTCAGAACTTTGCCTTGGGTGACTATGGCACTTTGAAAGGAAGTGATGTAAAACTATGTATGACAAATAGGCAATGAATTGGTAGCATAGAATTCATAGTATATGGAAGAGATTTGATATTAATAGAGGTTTTAAAAATATTACAAGCAATAATACTGTAAGAAAGTAAAATGTGAGCACACATTATAAGCGGTGCAGTCAAAGTTAGAAATTCGAAGCATCCTTAGGCAAGTTTTTCTTAAACTTAGTGATGTTTACTGCACCATTAAATTGTCTACTTTATCTACTTCTTCAGTAGAAATAGCAAAAATACTGAGAGACTACAGAGAATGGCATTTACCTCTTCTTCTACTGACTGAAATTCCTTGTCTTCAGTGGAAAGGTCTATGAGAATAGTTCCGCTAGCAGAAGTATTTAGAGTCAGGTATGGGTTAAGTCCTATGAATGTAATAAAACACAACACAATGCACATGAATGCAACAAAACAGAGTTTCAGAAACTGTAATAATTTCCTCTCATCTGTGGACACTGACTGGTTCTTGTACCAGCAAGAGCCATCACTGCAGATGCACTAATCCATTTGTCCATGTTTAGCTCAGAATACTCATACACACAACAGAGGAAATACTTGTAAGCACTTGCTTACTACAGAATTCATTTCAACTCTAGGCAGTGACACAGCAAGTAACCAGTCCCTGTACAAAGCCCACAACCACTGGTGGCAATGACATCATGAATGGGAAGAGCACCTTTTAAAGCATTAATTTAGTAGAAGTATTTTTGCCATGGTCACGCAGAAAGAACTGAAAATAACTAAGTCTGTCAACCCAAAAGGCTTGAGCCTGGTATTAAAAGCTTAAAAGATACTGAATGTTTAAAGGAAACTTCTCTATCTTTCCAAATATGCAAAAAAACAAAATTGGAATTTTACACAGAATCCAATGTCAGTTTGCCTTGGACAGACTGCAATCACAACTGGCAAGTAATGGGAGAGTAATTACTGGATATAAGACTATGAGGACAGCGCATATTAAGTGTCTTTTCTGGCCATGGCCTTTCCAGACAATTAACAGGTGACCAGAATTAAACACTGGGTCTGCCATGAGCTCTTTAAAAGTAATAATCTGGGGAAAGTGAAAATTACAGATTTAGGCACAGTCGGAAACATCATGTTAGCAGTGTGCAACTAGCAAAGTGCTCAGGAGAAACAAAGTGGCAAGACTCAAAATAATGCTCATCCACTATTAACCTGAAAACAATGTGTTTACTGTGTTTAAGAAGAGATGCCAAAATACCACTGAAAACAACTTGAGAAAATTGACAGTAATCTTCCCCACTCCAAAAACACACCCTCAAAAAAGACCAAGAGTTGTTGAAATATTTTTTAAATACAGCAACTTCACACCTATAAGGCACACTGGAGTACAAGGCGCACTTCTGGGTTGTCGGCAATTTACCGTACTTTGTCCATATATAAGGTGCACGGGCCTATAAGGTGCACTCTTTTTTTTTTGTGAATTGAGGACTCGAGTGCAACAAAGTAAAAAATCAGTAACAGAATATTGTCAGGTGCTCAGTTTGCAAACAGTTTTCACAGATCAGTGTGGCCTTTAAACGCAGCCCCAGGCTTCCTCCCTGTCCTCCCTGTGCCGCGGGCCCTGGCGCTCCCACCCCTGGTGCTGGATGCTGTGGCTGCTCACGTGAGGGAGAAGCCAGGACTGCTGGAGCTGCTCGTGCGGGGCGGCAGCCAGGGCCACTGGCGCGGTGTGCACTTCTGAGTTGGCAAATTTCCAAACTTTGTCCATATATAAGGCGCACCGGATTACAAGGCGTTCTTCTGGGTTTGGCTCAAAAATTCAGTCAAAAAGATGCGCCTTATACGCGTGAAATTTCTGTACTTATGCCTGTGGTTACAAATAAAAATGTCTGGCCTTTTATGGCAAGGTGGTGGGTAAGAACAAAGGTGGGAGTGGTGAAGGTGTTAGGTATTTTATGTTATCTCTATACAAAGACATACTAAAGTATGTACACATACACATACGTCCAAAAATACATCAGGCCTACTTTAAAAGCCAAAGTATCTGGTTAGTGGCTATGTAAACTTGGAACTCAAAGAAGACATGAGGCCAAAATCACACCTTAAAACTAACTTTTATCCAAATTACTCAATGAGTCTGTCCAGAAAGACCTGACAATATGAGAAAATTAGGCAGATTCACTTAAATACTTCATTATCAGGAGAAGAATTATCTTGGGGCTGGTTCATACAATTTTTAAGGAGCAAAAGCTAATTTAAAGCTTGGGATAGTAACTCATTACTATGGAGTGTAAATTTTAGAATGAAAATTCACAAATGGTGAAATCAGAAAGGGAAAAAAATCCTACCAATTCTAATTTAGCTAATTTCTATGAAACACAGCAAAACAACAGTAAGTGATATTTCAATGAGTCAAAGAAGAAAAAAAAAAGATTTGGAGGGTTTTATTTGCCATCTATTCACCCATAGTTAAATTAAGTATACTGAATTCTGATGAATTCAGGACTGCTGGGACTGTGCTGGCATCAACAGTCCTGCACAAATAGAGAGACTTCAGCAGTAATTTCAATGTAAGCTAAAGCTGTTGAACAAAGTAAGTATTTTTAAAGAAAATTATAAGCAACAATTTCAGCTGGCTTTCTGTGTGAGCAGACATACTGTGGCAGGACTCAACAAACAGCACATAACAGGCCTGAACTCGTCAACAGAATGTGCTCTGCTCTTCAGAGTGCTTTGATGAAGATAAATGCTCCCTATCTCAAGGAGCTTATGAGCATTTTGCATTAGATCAACACTTTACCTAAGCAAACACCAAAGAGTGACCACAGGAAAAGAATATGAATCAGAGAACTGAAAGACAAGATTCACAGTAATTCACAGCATAAATAAAAGTACTCAAGTTTCAAGTCAGAAGAACATTCTTACCACTTGAAGAGCCATTTTCTAGGTCAGGTTTTATTACCAATTCTTTTCAATGAGATACAATTTGGAATAACATAAGTAATTAATAAAAATTGATTATGCAAAGACAGTATTATGTGATAACTTAAAATAAGCATATACCTTGTTGTCCAGAAATAAGTCTTTCAACTCCTTTGATGATTTTATGCCTATGGCCATAAGCATTAATACCAATTTCCTTCAATTCTTTGTGTCCCATTTCAACCAATACGTCCAATGTTATCTATAACAAAAGCAAGACCATTTTTTTGTTCTAGAACAACTGCCAATGACAGTGAAAATATACCTCACAATAGCTGTGAGAAAAAGCAAGTACAGGAACATTAGAGGCTTTAGTGTACTATTTTTGTATTTTACTTTCACTCAACTGCTTTCTTCTTACTTTTTGTCTTAAACAAACATGCTACAAACTACAAATTGTAACTTGCATTGCTTGCAAGGACCATTTCTGATTAAGAAATGCTCTTCTAGATGTATTCACACAGAAATTCCTAATTAACACAGGCTACTTATTTTCCCCTACCATTTACAACACTGTTACAACTGTTAAACTGATAAGAACATTATGCCCCATCTGTTAATATACACACATATATTTTTATATATATATATGAATTAAAAAATCCAGCTACAGTCCTTTCCTTCATTCCACTCAATTTGACAGTCATACATTTAAAATCTGTCTTATTACATTATACTAACCAGTCACTATTTATTCCACTGATTTCTAGCCCAGAGTATATCTGGAAATAAATAAACCACTTACCTGTTCTCTCTCAAATATGTCAATTAGATGTTCAAGGCCAAGGTTCCGCACAAACTGATTAATGCTAAAATCTACACCTGAAACTGGGTAAGAAGAAAAACTCTCAATGTATTGTAAAATAAGGCATACACATCTCCGCCTGTCTATGGTAACAATGAGAGACAAGTTCCTAGTGTTTTGCAGATGTGGATTAAATATCTCTAATAATAAATAACTTAATCTGCTCTTCTACCTCCCTAAGAGCAGTCTTTTCGCTTCCACAGACAAAGCCAATCAACTACCAGAAATGCAAATTACTACAGAAAATTTATTGACAAGTAAAATGTCATAGAAGTAACCTTTTTAAGACTACCTGATATAAGAATAGCCTCTTAAAAATTAGATAAAGTTTGTAGTAAAATGCTGGTTGGTATGCAGCCAAATTTCATTCGACTTCTCTTTTAAAACACAATTCACCATATTGGTTCTGTTCAGCAAAAAAAAAAAAACATTTTAAAGGCTCTGTAAGGGGAAAACAGTAAACTCTTCTACTGCAAGACTTTCAGACTTTTGATTCTGATTAACATCAAAATGAATCTAAATATTGTGTACACCCTAACACCCCTATGAACATATGAGAAACTTTACACCTTTATGTTCTTTTTACAATTTGTTAAGGAACATTATTCACTCCTGAAAAAGCCTCACCTTCTTTTTTCTCCAAAACAGTAGCTCCGTCTGCACAGTTTGTACCAACAACAGAGGGAAGTTCAGAAAAACTTCCAGACAAGTTGTCAAGACTACTTGCAGCAGACAGACTGGATGGACTGGATGGAACAGAAGAGAGGGAATCGGCTGCAGAACCTGTAGTCTGAGACACACTTATAACCTGAGGTTTGTAGCAAGTTGGTAAGGCAGAAGGAGGCATTGCTGCTGTCAGTAATGCACTGACATCGTCTGCCTAAAGAGCAGAAAACAACTCATTAAAACAGAGGAACACTTTTGCACAATATTTTTTTCCTAGAATGCACTACATTATACCAGATTTCTTAAGCAGTCTGCAAAATAATATTGGGAAAACATGAATTTTACGCTGCAGCTTACAAATGGCTTATTCTGCCAACAGCATACATGAAACTGTAAAATGTTTAGAAATAAAGGCTGCAAAAAGTAAAGACTTCAGTATTTCTAAAAAAATTTAGGGGCAGTTAAACATAAATTTCTACAAAAAATTAACTGAAGCGTCTACTGGAAACTAGAATTTATGAAACAAAGCAGTTACTCTGAATGTAGTTTTGGATTACATTATAATACTTAGGAAAAAACATCCCTAAAAACTTAACCTGCAGATAAGTTTCTTAAATTTATGCTGCTAAAAGGTTTGCTTATATTTTATTGCCACAATTTTTGTATAAATCAAACTATAAGCACTGAATTCAAAGCATCAAATTATAAGCATTAATTCATTTTGTTAGCATTTTGAGGCTTCCCCCCACCCACTCCATACTGAAATAAGATGGTTGAAGTAAGAAATTATTTAAGGTGGTTTATAAAGCTCTATAGACTTCCCTTGCCAGCCACATACAAACCCTACAGAAAGCACAGTATTTTAAATTTTGCAGAAGTGGATGTATCATTGATTTTTAAAGTATAGATTTAAATGAAATGTCACACACAGTTCAATACAGATTTCCAAGAAGAGCCCCATGACTCACAGTGACCAGATCCAATGGTGTTTGTCCTTCTTGGTTTTTCAGAGTAGGATCAGCCCCATGTGCCAGTAACAACGCACAAAGCTGAGTCCTTCCTTTCTGGGCTGCTTCATGAAGTGGTGTGAAAGCCCATTTGTCCGTAGCATTCACACATGCATTATACTTTATAAGTAAAGCTGCTACATCAACATGCTGAAATGTAAAAACACCTGTTAAATTCCAAGGTTCCACAGTGTACTAAAATAATTCAGGACTATTACAGTAATTTCTCTGTAATCACAGTAATTCGGAATCTTCTTAGAATGCATTTATGATTTTAAAAAGTACTAAAGGAAGGTGTTATCTTCCTCGCCTATGACATACCAGCAAGAAATTAAGTAAGATTTGTTCTCTTGTGAAAAAAGAACAGAGTAAAACAAAATTCGAAATCCAGAGGAATCAGAAGGAAAAAAAGCCTGATTATGAACTTCCAGTTTGGAAAGTTCTCCAACTGTTTTGGTTAAAGACTTGATTCAAGGACAAAGATTCAGGAAGCTCACAAAAACAACTGCTGTCTCAACAGCAGTCATTTCTGTGAAAGTGATATTTTCCTGAAAAAATTTGACTGGCAGAGGTAAGGAAAGGCATTTCACAGAATACCTTTCAGCCTGCTGGCTTTTTAGGTGTTCATGATCAGAAAACTCCATTCATGATTTTACAAATTTGTAAGAGTCTTTACCTGTAACATAAGCTGTGATGTAATTATTCATTCTGTATCTTACAAATAAAATTACACTGTAACTCAATAGCAAAAGTGTTCTACAAAGGCTCAAAATTCTGTCAATGAAGTGTACCTTTTTTTTTAAAAAAATGAAGTCTCAAAGTTTGAGACATTTACCCCATAAGATGCTGCATTATGCAGAGGAATCAAGCCTCCTTTATCCTGCGCATTCACATCTGCTCCATGCTGCAACAGGTATTCTGCAACCTCCAAATTATTGTAACCAGCTGGAATTGCAGAAGGACAGAATAAACAGAATTAAAACACCACCCTAAACAGGCTATGGAAAAGTAGTAATTAATTTAAATTACTTGAAAGTAAATTAAATTATCAATCCCAGTGAACACAGAGTAATATAATACCTATTATGAAGGACAGCACTACCTTAAGACTCTTTGGTTTTAAACCTGCCAAGGAACAACAGAAGGTGCTCTCTGGCTAGAGAGAACAGGAAAATAATTAAAGTCTGAAAAGCAACGTAAGATTAAAAAAATTAGTATCTTACGCATATTAAAGTACTGAATCCTCCAGCTTGAGCCTACCCTCTAAATCTGTGCAGACATAAAAAGTTCAGCCACAGTAATTAGTAACCAATCAAGCTAGTTAATTAGAACACTGACCTGCTAAATGTAGTGGTGTTGAATGCCGTCCTTGTGTGTCCCGACAGTTGACATTGTCAGGTGAACAGAGCTTTTTCACTCGGGCCAAACAACCTTTCTTTGCAGCATCTAGGAGAGCTGCATCTCCTCTAAGCAGGTCTTGAATATCAGTATCACCATCTTTAACAAGGTCTAGAGGAGTATTTCCATCCCTGTTTTTCTTTGTAGGGTCAGCTCCATGCTGTGCACACAAAAAACAGGTGGTAAGCATGTCAGTAGAAGAAACATGTTGCATCTTAACCATCTAATGCCTTGTTGAGAAAATATTGTGACAAATACTGAACTCCTGCAGAGAGCATTCCATCTGCTGTGTAAGAAAGGACAACCTACTAGCACTGAAAGCACTAAACTAACAATTTAGAAACCAGAAATCAATTTCTCAAAGTAGTCCATTTACGTTTCAAAGTGAACAAGAAAGAAAGTTACCTCCCTCCAGTACATGTAATACCTGTAACAGGAGTTTGCAAATCTCATATTTTCCTTTTGCTGCAGCTTCATGCAAGGGAGTGAATTTCCACAAGTCAGCTACATTGACAACTGCACCATGTTTAACCAACAGTTCTGCAACTTCATAGTGACCGTATGAGCAGGCATTATGTAAAGGGACAAGTCCTCTGCAAACAATTAAAAAAGAGAAAAAACCCTCTTCAAAAATAGAGTATTTTTTCAACAAGCATTATAAACTTAAACCAATGTATCTTTGACCATAACAAACCTTCTCCTCCAACAGTCTAGTACAGTAGGAATACCTACTGCAGTAAAAACTTAATCAGCAGGGCACCAAAGAGAAGTAAAAGCACAGGGCCAGAGAAATGCTTAACGCTCGGCTCTTAAGTGCTACAAGATGCTTTTGGATATTCTTAACACCTTCATTCTAACAGAAGTTTCCACGAATATGAAAAAATGTCTGAAGAAAAACGGGATGCTTACCAGCTAACAATATTCAAAAGCTAATAGAAATAACCAATTAAAATTGCCAAGAAAATATATATTCAAGCATTTACCCCTTATCTTTTGCATGTACATCAGCTCCATGCTGAAGAAGATACTCCACAACAGACACTCTGTTATATCCAGCTGCGAAATGAAGTGGTGTAGACTGACGTCCTTCAATATCTCTGCAGTTCACACTCTGGACTGTACACAGCTTCTGTGAATTTCCCCAAACAAAACATATGTCACTATATAGTGTTGACACCTCTAGTTTAGTCACATAATTTTGTTATACACATCTCATTCTGCATAATTGTTGTCAAGAAAAGAAAAAATATTTTGAAGTCTTTACTTTTTACAAATTGTGTCCTAAGAAAAAATCCACATGCTCCCAAATCCACATCTGACTTATTAATGCTTTTTATAGAAGGCAAACATTTGGAGGTGATGAATATTGTACTCTGTGATCTGTAATAGTTGTGTAATACAAAGGTTTTAGGACAGATCGTAATTTTAAAGCAGTCAGTGAAGGGCTGTTTGCTTGCTTTGAGAAATTATCCACTGACATATAATTCTGTGCTACTTTGGCTGGGGTGGAGCTAATTTTCTTCACAGAGGCTAGTATGGGGCTATGTTTTGGATTTGTGCTGCACACAGGGCTGATAATACAGAGATGTTGTTGTCATTGCTGAGCAGGGCTCACACAGAGCCAAGGCCTTTCTGTGCTCCCAAGGAGGCTGGGGGGAGATACAGCCGGGACAGGTGACCCCAACTGACCAAAGGAATATTCCAGAGCAGAGGGCATCCTGCTCAGTACATGAAGTGGGGGAAGTTTGTAGTGATGGAATTCGTCTTCCCAAGTTACTTATCTGAGATGGGGCCCGGCTCTCCCAGGGATGGCTGAACACCAAGCAGCTGTGTGGGGCTTGGTAGCTGGCTGAGGCTAAACCATGACAAATTCCCTCTTATTTGTAAGGAGAGGTTTAAGCTTACTTTTACAGTATCCACATCTCCAGCTTTTGCAGCCTCCAGCAACTGTCGATCTGCATCAGAATTACCTAATGGGATACCTTCTGCAAAATAAATTAGATTGCAGGACAGGTAAGTGTAGTCAGTTGACAAAATTTGTTAAGACAGGAAATAACTTGAGTTTTTTTAAAGAGAGATCCTTGAAAGAAAATTAACCAATTACTGACAAGTTTTGTTTCTGTTTACTATCTACGACTATAGCTGCTAGAGCTAATAGTGTTTGGGAAGTTGACTTCAGCAATGTGCTTACTCTATGTTTTGAAATATTCTGGAATCAACTAAGCATTCTTATGTCAGTTTCAGAATTAGACCAGATCAAGTTTATGTATGTATTATAATGTCCAAATCTTATTCTTGAAAATCCATGTACACTGTTGCTTCCACTCACTCCAACGCAAAGCAAGCATTTTTTGTTTTAGAAACTAATTTTCTGCTTTCAAGATTGCCCCCACCCTATGTCAGTATTTTAATAAAATATTCCATATGTCTACACTCCAAATCCTCATCTCTGATTATCTAGACAGTAAATGATATTTGTTAAGTAGGAAGTAAAACATCACCTAGTATTGTGTTTTGTAGAACACTTTGTTGACTATTCTTCACTATTCTTTGACAGCACTTGCATGGCAAATAAAATGAAGCACCACAGTGGATTCTGAATAACTCAGCATACCTTGTAGTAGCTGTTGTACGCTTTCAGTCCCCATTTGTAAGGCTGTAAAGCCCTGCAGAGACACGATGGAAGGATCACATCCAGAACTTAGCAGCAATCTGCATGTCTGAAGATGACCACAATGTGCTGCTCTGTGCAGAGAGGTCTGGCCGAGATTATCTAATGCATTAACCTAAAAATAACACAGATAAGAAATACCACTATGAAGTTAGTACTAAATATGTTTTCATTGCTGACTGGGAACACTTCACAGATAGCATCCTTACTTTCATAAAAGGAAGATATTTATTTCCAGAGGTGGTGAGATTTCAAACAAAAACAGTTCATAAAGTAGCCCTCTTTTAGAGGCATGGGAATAATCCAGAGCATTTTTACCACAAACAGGAGTAATTCACTCTTTTGCCCCTCGCAGTACAGATCTTCAGTGCTAAGATGTAGAAGAGCTTTTACCTCGCTTTGGCTTATTGTGGTTTCTCAGACTGAGGACTTGGCTCAGTCAAAGTGTATTCAACAATTTAAAGCTCTGCACCCAAACCTTACTTTTATTCCCTACTCTTCCTCTGGTTTTGGAAACTTCACAGCAGTCAGGCTATAATCAAATTTCCATAAGAGAGATTCAACTCCCAGTCTTGGAGGGTTCAAGCACTATAGAGAGTCTCTTCTTTCCACATTTTCTTTTTGTGGAAGTCTGAACTAATCATTGTGTTTTGACTTAACATTTTGCATTCATTTTACTTTTTTCTGCATACATCACTGCATACTGTAAAGTCTATCTGTCACACAGTTCAGTTTAGCTTCTTGCTGTTCATATACACCCCCACTTTTTTTTTCCCTTATGCATTTCATTATTTCTGCTGGATAAGTAAGACACTGAAAGTTTTCCGTTTACAGAGAGAACTACATCTGCATTTCTCAAAAACAGTACCAAACCATCAATGACTGGGCTGTACTGACAGATTGATGGTCTGTAGCTGTAGTCAATAAATCTAGAACCTTCCAAAACGAATTATTTTACAACAACTGTCCGTTCCCGTGGTATAAAAACCTGTATTGTACATGAATGTCTACAAAAGTATGATACTCATACCTTAGCTTCATGTTTCACAACTACTTCAACAACATCATTATGAGCCTTTTCTGATGCCACATGCAGAGGAGTCAAGAAGCTTGAAAAAAGAAACCAAATAAAAGAAATCAATTCAAAATGTATTTTGCAAAATCTTCCTGACAAACAGTTAAGAGTTTTCATTTGTAACCACTCACTCTTTAGTTTTTTCATTGATATTGGCTCCTTTCCTCAGTAGCAATTCACATACTTGTTTCCTCTTAGGATATGGAGATGCAGCAGCACAGTGCTGTAAACATTAAAAAGTTAACAATTAACAAACAGCTAACAATATCAATTTACTACTTGCTGATCAGCTGGCAGTTAAGAACTGCCATACAAAGACAACCGAAAAAAAAACAACCCCAAAACATGTAGATGCTCATTAATTTGGAAAATTCCACATGGGCTTTTGGATTTACTCAGGTATTTTCAAGAACTCCCCTTTCTAATAACTGCTGGAAACCTTCAAAATAAAGCTAACATACACAGCTTGCTGTTGCTTAAAACAAGACTATTCTACAAAACCCAGACATTTAGACAATCTAAACAGGCCTAAATCATTTATGTTAGTTTTAACATTAACTTTAGGAATAAAATATTAATCTGTGTTATTTGCTTAACTAGACACTGGATATTACAGGTTGGTCAGAATTACAACACTTGATACTGCAATATTGCTAAACTATTTCCTAGTACACTTAGGTTAGCCACAATATATACAAAACCACTAATAAATCCTAAGATATTACCAGTGCTGTCTCATGTGTCTGAGGATGCTTGAAGTTCACTGTTTCCAAAGAAAGATGTTTCTTTATACGAGCTACATCTGATTCTCTTGCAGCCTGTAGCAGTGAGTGACCTTTGAATTCATCTTTAAAAACAGAGATACATAGCAGAGGGTTACATTCCTTGACTCAAAAGGATCAAGAGAATTGCTTCTCTCACTTTAAAGAAATATTCATTTTATTCAGCACACCATGGAGCACACATTTCCAAGTCTGACTCAAGCTATTACATCACTTGACAGAACTTGTCAGTTAAATCAAAAGACTACACAAATTTTGCTTCGTTTCTAAACCAAAGCCAGACACATCCAAACTGGCTGCACAAGATCTATTTCACTCACCACTCCGTAGGTTCTACTGTTCACATAGGTACTAACTCAAGCATATAAAAATCTCTACTTCTGAGCCAGTTTTGAAAATAATTTCTAGATGCTAGCATAAAGTCTAGTGCAGTATTTGCTGACAATTTTTGTAAATATCCCAGAAAGTTATTGTTTGACCACTCAAAGACAGAATCTGAGGTCACTCTTTTCAACTCTTTAAGTCTGCTGGACAAAAATTAATACTCCTTATCAAATTCTTTAAATTTTCAGTGATTGTGGCACACTCAAACATATTCAGCATTCTAAACAGTTATTTCTTCTTATCTTCAAACAAAATCTGCAGAATAAAATTAACATTTCAACAATCTTGATGCAATGATGGGAACAAGTATAGAAAGTGAAAGGTCATCAGGGAAAGCATGTAATAGCAGAAAAGCTACACAACCCATCAACAACCACTTCACTATAAAACTGTCAGTAAAATTATTTTAAATGCCTAAATTAAAAAAATACAACAGTTTCAAATTATAAACAGTGAAATGTACTGTGCAACATTGCACAATTACTTTTAAAGTGTAAGCATTTTCCAAATCTGGTTTCTGGCAGGTCACTGTCTAGGGAATCTAATTACACATTACAGGCTGTAATTGTAGAACTGATCCCAATTCATACTCACATGCTAATCGTTCTTTTAATTGGGGCGTTGGAGCCAAATCAATGGTGCTTTTGTTGTGACAGTTCAACAGTGTTGGGTCAGCACCATAACTTAACAAAAGAGAACATACTTCCACCCTGTTCTTAGAAGCTGCTTCATGCAGAGGGGTGAATTGCCATAGATCCATTGCATTCACACATGCTCCATGCTTGAAAGGGAAAGGGGTAAAAAAAAGATGCAGTCAAAACCAGGACGTTAGAAAAAGACTACGATATTAGTTTTAATACAGTAGACCGTTAAAATAATAATCAATGCTTATATGCAAACTGTTTCCAAGATACTAATTTTCAATCTAACATGACATTTCAGCATATTGTGGTTTTTAATTACCTGGTGTCCCACAGGTACACATTCAAAGAAACCAAAGGCTAGCTAGTCTTTTCAAAAGGAAGGGAGCTCTGCTACAGGTCAAATCAGAGAAAAAATATTTACATTCTCCAAATCACCTGTGAACAAGCTCAGGTTCTTTGTAGCTCTAGAAAATGTCTAAAGTGACCAGCTGCACTAAGGCAAGACATGAGTGCCACAGTATCGAAAATGAGATGGGCACTCAATTTTAATTCAAAACATTTAAGTACAAGATTCTACAAGTAACACTCCTGGATGAGTAATGTATGTGTAATTCTTCTCCAGTAATATTTTGATTACATTTCAAGTTCAGTCTGTAAGCAAGTACATGCTCTTTTCCACTGCTTCTCTTAAAGTTGTACGGCTTTGCAGAAAGTAATTCAGAATTCTCTGGAGCAGAAATCAAATATGGAATACAATTCTAGCTAAATTGTTAAGACACAGAGTAGTGTATAGGCAAAAGCTCATTTTTGGAGTTGTGTCTAGTACCACCATTGCAAAAACTCACTTTAAAACTGGTCCTAAAGTAAAAAAAATAATGACTTTATACTTACTACAATGTAAGCTTATTTCAATAGTTTTTTAAAATTAATTTTTTGCTAAACAAATAGAAAGATACATGGGATTAGTTGGGGGCTGAAACACACAGAACAGAACAAGAGCTATTCCCTGAGCAGCCAAATGTCTGGAGTTAGATAACAGAACACTCTCAGTTGTTATAATGATCTTGATTTGCTGTGGCAGCTGAGAACAGGCACAGCTCAAAACTCCTTTGGTGGAGTACAAATATTATGTTGCAGCCCACATTTTCAAGCCACTAGTTTAATGTGCATCATACTTATCTTCAAGACTAATTTAATCCACATAAATCACTTTGATTCCAAGAGTTCGCTTTTGTTAGGAAAATTGACAAGTTTCTCTTTCTTTGTGGTGAAGGCTACAATTCAGGGCCCAAACTTATGTTGTAAAGTTGATTTCCTCAGAAGACTGACTGCTCTTTAATTTTAAAACATTTACTATCTTTACCAGCATTCTTTTTAAATACCTATTATTGCTTCATCTTCTAAAATATTCTTCTACTTTCAAACTCAAAATATCACTCAGTTTGTAGGGGTTTTTTCAGCGCTTTTTTTTGTGAGTGTAGAAAGATTGAGATAAGCAGTACTTGGTGGTATGAAAATATTCAACTTTGGAGAAGGGAGAGTTAAAAACAAAGCACATTTATAAAGAAAAAGCTTCCTTGCAAGCAGAATATTCTGTAGCTCCAGCTTAATAATCACTAACATGTACAGCAAAAGCAATTTATACTTCTTTAAGTTTTGTAAATTCACATACAAAATAAAAAAATATGCAACTCGTATTAATCTATTATAAACTGCTCTTATTTATTAATATGAAGTTTTCATCTCTTCAAAGACCAACCTTCACTAGAAGCTCTGTTACTTCGTAATGACCATAGGAACAGGCATTGTGAAGTGGCACCAAATCTCTACACAGAAGAAAAAGGAGAAGGATGATTATTTTAGTACACATATATTAATTTCAAACGCATCTAACACATTGCAGCTAGTACTATGCTTTACATTGAACATTTTACAACAATAATACAACAAATGCTCAAATGAAACTATGGGGAAATAAGCTGAAGAAGAAACCAGAAAATCCCATCAGCACTTATCAGAACAGTAAACATCTAAAATAATCAGAAGATGAGAAGTGAATTGCATTGCAGATGAAATGGTTCCAGTCAGACTTGGAACCCTAAGCAGGAAGAACTATCTGCAGGGGATGTTCAGAAGTGACCCTAATTATATCCTTTTTGACAAAAACAATGCTGTAATAGCTTTCCTGTGAAAACTAATCAACTTGCATTTCTGTCATAATAGAAAGGTTAAAGGTGACAGAACAGTCTTAAGTTGGAAATTCTCTGTGGTTAAAACAGTATGACTGCTCTTTACTTCATCTCAATTTTTAACAAATTCTTTTTATTCTGAACAAAGCGAAAAAGAAACCCACCCTTTATCCTTAGCATGTACATCAGCTCCATGCTGCAGTAAGAGCTGGACTATTTTTACACGGTTATATCCAGCTGCTAAATGTAACGGAGTAGACTGAAACAAAAGAATGCAGAATAAATTAGTAACAAAAAATCAAGGTTAATTTTACATTTCTTTTTTCACAACTTGTTAACAGTACAAAATGCTGAAGTCCTTAAAGACTTACAAGTTTTAAAAAAATCTCAGAGTGTTTGAATCAGACTAAGATGACCATGTTCATTGTTCGCTGACTACTCGAAGTCAACATAAACACAAATCCCAAATTTACTCTATCACTAATACCAAGGCCATTTTTGGTTTTTTAGCCTACCATAGCTAAAAATACTTTGCTGACACAAACTATGTCCTTGTGAAAGGGGAAGTAGGAAGACCATTAGCAACAATGACTGTTAAACTTTGAAGAAGTCCCTCTGCCAATCACTAAAACAAGTTTAAAAATTATCAAGAGGGATTGTTATCCACATTTGTGAGTGCAGTGAGAGAGATGTGGGGGAAATTTCATCTCTTTTAAACTCTCACCCTCCACAGAGCAGACGGATAACTGCTCTATGATCTCTTCTAGCAAATGCATTCAAGCATCAGGAGCACTAAGGGCAGAGCTACAAACTAGTGAGGAGAAATCTTATCCTCTGCATTTACAAACCCATCTACTCAACCAGATTTCTACAGTTCCTAGAATATAAGCCTCATAAGCAGGCGAGAAAACAGAGTTGCACCAGGGTTTTGGAGTTCCCAGTATCTTACCACAAAGCCTCACAGAAGGGAAGTTACTAGATCAAAACTTGGGTCAATGAGCACGAATACTTAATGAGAATAAGGATGCCAAAAAGTGATACTCCATACCCTGATCCTTCTGTAGGCTAGGGGGCTAAACCCAGAAGATTTAGGATTTTTCAGAATGGAGATTTTGATCATTTTTTATGTATTTCTTTACCATTATTTACAGCAATGAACGGCCTGCTCCTGAAACAGGAGCAGTAACTTGCCTAAGGGGGCATGTCAAAGCATGTGTGTCTCTCCCTGATAGGGAAAAAAAATCTGTGAAAAGGCCTCGCTTCTTTTTCACTGCAGATATGAAGGTCAAGCAGAAGTTTCAATCGAAAATATGTTTGTTTATTTCTCCTATATAGAATTATTTGCATAGTCCTTTCAAGATTAAAAAACAAACAAAAACCTCAGCTGGCTGCTAGAGAGGTGGAATCTTTTCCTCCCATACACAGTGAAGAAAATAGATTTTATGTTGAACATTTAAAAAATCTGGTCAAACAATAACTGGACCATATAAGAGATAACTACTTTTAAATCATGTTTTAAACAAAAATACCTTTCTGCCATCACTTGCATGACAGTTGACATTTAATGGTGTAAGAAGAGACATCATCTTTTCCTCATTCCCACTCCTGAAAAACAAGATATCAAATGAGCAGAAACATTCTTATCCCAATTTTAGTAGCTTATTCTGGCTTGATATTTTTCACTGTGATAATGTTCAGCACATCTGAAGCAACACAATTCCTTCTGTACTGTCAAGATTAAAGGGAAAACAAAAATGCATTTATGCAATTATTTTCATAGCTTCATTCACAGAAAACAGACAAAGCTTAGTATCTAGATGGAATGCAAGCTCCAAAAACCATATATCAATACATTAATTACACAAAATTCTGCAAATATAACTAATTCCATTATTTTCCAAATATACATACCTGGCACTTTCTAAGAGCTCATCTTTCTTGTATTCACCTAGAAGACAAAAGGGCATTCTTCAGCTGTCAAAAAATATCTATATGTGAAGTTCACTACTTATCCTCCTCTTCTAAAATTTTAGGGAACAAAATGCTAGATACTTACAAATACTCTTTTCAGTTGTTAAAGGGAGCTTTCAGAAGAGAGGAAGGGTGAGTTTTTACACAGGCAGGTATTGATAGGACAAAGAGAAATGTGTTCAAATCAAAAGAGGAGAGATTTAGATTAAATGTTAGGAGGAAATTCTTTACTCAGAGGATAGTAAGGCACTAGAACAGGCTGCCCAGAGAAGTTGTGGATTCCCTGCCCCTGGATTTTTTAAGGCCTATACCTTAAATCATGGCCTGCCCATTTTTAAGGCCATGTTGGATGGTCTAGTCTAGAACCTGGTCTAGTCAATGTTCTTGTCCATGACAGGGGGTTGAAACGATATGATCTTTAAGGTCTCTTCCAAACTGAGCCATTCTATGACTCTAAAAATTGAACTAGCATGACAAACTATCCAGAACATGCCATGACTAAGACGATGAAAGCCATAAGGGAATTAATTCCATTTAGAATTATAGCCCAGAGACAAGTTTAAGCAGTATCAAAAAGACAAGCCCCAAACTACTGTGTTACATCACTTCAGTTGTTACTAGTCATAAAGAAATCTAAAGAGTATCACTTACCAGTCAGCACTGCTTTTGCAGATGGGTCTGCTAAATCCAAAGCTGTTCTTCCATCTGTGTTCCGGATGGTTGGTTCAGCACCATGCTGCAACAGTACTACAAAAATGACAAAGTCTTCCATAAGAAAACAATTCAACTAGACAAGGTTTATGAGACATATCATTACTGTAATCTGCAAGCAACAAAAGAAACATCCTAACTCCCTTTTTCAAATTTTTAATGTTAGCATTCTGCAATGTCATCTGTGACCAGAGTATCTGGTGAAACATGTCTAGACACATTTTAAGAGAAAAAAGCAGATCAGAAAGAGAGCAACCACAGACTGACAAGAGACAATCCCAGCTGAAACCTTGTGACTGACCAACCACAAAAACTCAGCAGCTACTTTCCATCAGCTCCAGAGCATGCTGCCCCAAATCCTGTGCTATCCTAACGTGCCAACAGCAGTGGCAGGCTGTGCATGTTGCACTCACATTCAGGCCAAACAGGCAATGTTATCTGTACAGCACTCTAGAGCTTTATAGCTCTCTTAAAGTAAATTGCAGCAAACCACACAATCAAGACGTTTCTTGACTACATGTCTAACTTTCTACCTCTTCCTTAAAGAGCTCCTCTCAAGAACTCAACAGGTAAAACAGGTAGTCAAGATAATTGAAGTTTTCCCATCCTTAACTAATTTAACACAGCTGCTACACATAAGACAGAAGGAATCCATTATTAAGATCACTTTTTTTTTTCTTTCCACTGCACTGTGAACAGAAGCGGAAGATGGCATAAGAGTCTAGCCTGAAACAGAATTTAGCTCCACCATGTCCCTTTAAAGCACTTCCCCCATGATGTCAATGTGAACCTTTATAAGTAGACAATCATACAAAATAGATCCAAAAACTTGTATCTTGTAACAATGACATATGAATTGAAGTTTATGAAAGTTGTTTACTTTTAAGCCTTGTATCAGCCGTAGCTCCATAAAGTGAAAATGAAAACCTTTAAAGGTTTCTTGATTTTTCACAGTGAAAACAAGTGACTCAGTCACAGGAAGAGTGGGAGAAAATTACCAATGCAGACATCTGTCTTCCCCTTAATGGCAGCTTCATGAAGGGGAGTGTAATTCCAATTATCTCGAGCATTAGGATCTGCGCCGTGCCGCAAGAGCAGATTGACAACTTCAGCATGGCCAAAAGAGCAAGCGTTGTGAAGAGGAATAAGGCCTCCATCATCTCGGGCATGGACATTGGCACCACTTTGAAGTAAATATTCAACTACATCCTTCCGACCAAAACCTGGAAGAGGGAGAAGAGGCTTCAGGGTGGGGTAAGAGAAATTCCTGCCCCAAACATACAGATTAAACCAACAAACTTCAATAACAGTAACCACTCCTAAAGACAATCACTTGTGGCATGGTTTACTACAGAAGCATTTACACACTTAAGGATGTTTCTGAAACTCAGTAGAAAAATAATACTGAAGATTACAGAAACAATATCTCCATAGGGTTCCCTCAAATTTCAGCTGTATCTCACATGCTTACATAACGGCAAATGAACTAGGACATCAAACTGTATCTGTATTTGCTCTAATATGTCCACATGAGGCCAGATCACTTTAGGATTTCTGCTTGTAGCCATTATATCCATCTGGTTATGTTCCGAAGGCCACCTTAAAGGTTCCATGAATGTCTCTGTGGGTCTCAGCAATTATCAGGGCAGGTAAGAATTATATTTTAGCTGCTATGTATCAGTCTTCTGCCATGTACCTTCTGTGAAATAACTCATGTGTGCAGGATTTGGCCCTCCTTGCTCTAAATTTCTGAGTCACAAACTGTTTTCCTGAACAGATCAATATCTGGATGAAGTCTCGAGCTTTCCCCTCAGAGGGAATAACCATGAAGTTGCCGACACCACTGATATCCAGATTGCAGTAAATTTAAACTTTGCTACAGATCACCCATAGAATGTCCATGATAGGTTCAATTCCTTGCAACCATAACCTAGAAATGATGTATATTCCTGATATCCACACAGCATTTCAGCGACAAAGTCACCAAAGCATACAAGTGTCAGCATTTCAGCTATAACTGAACTTTCAGTCTTAACTTAGTTGTGACTGAAGCTTTTCATAGCATGTTCTTCACTGAACCTGACTTCAGTTAATCCCTCTTCTGGAGCAAGAAACACTTTCACCACCTGGAACTCCCAAAAAACCCACTGCCATTATTAAGCAATTTCTGGATCCCACTTGCCAAGAGAAGATCTTGCAGACAAGCTGTATATGTCAGAGAGAAAGGCCTGGACAAGTACAGTAATTTCACGCCTATAAGGCACACCAGAGTATAAGGTGCACTTCCGGGTTGTCGGCAATTTTCCGTACCTTGTCCATATATAAGGTGCACCAGATTATAAGGCGCACTTCTGGGTTTCGATCAAAATTTTAGTCAAAAGGATGTGCCTTATACACGTGAAATTACTGTACTCAAAAATACTTCAGTTAAATTCTCACTTTTCTTCCCTCAAAAGTGTGGTAAGGAACCACATTCACCACAGATTTGTCATTATTGTAACAATCATCTTATGTCAAACTTTTGAATCGCAAGATGAACTGCAACGTGTTTTCCAGTAACAGTCACAAGGCTATACTGGTGATGGCTTCTTCAAAATACAATACTGGTGATGTGTTTTTTCAATACTAACAATACAAATCCTAGCACCTTGCCTAAGACAGAACCACAGATCCTACAGAAAATTCACTTTTGAGTCTCTTACCCACCTTGCCTGTCCTAATAGAGAACAGGAGCTCAGCATACCTGGGATGAGAACTGGATCAGATACATGGTCCATGCAAAACCAATTTATGTGCACAGGCACAGTAAATCATATTCACTGCACATGCACGCCTATTTCTACTGCCAAAAATATACAACTAGCTATACCCATGCTGCCATATTGTCTATATTACACTGTATGCATCATGTTTCTCATTCTTAAGTATGTTCAAGTATTCTAAGTATTACAAATACTGTTATTTTTCTTAAATGTGTCCTGATATTTTTCTTGCTTCTTCAAGCTTTCAAGAAATTCTGTTTATAGTTTGAATATAAACTCAAAACATACTAAATTATCTTGAGAAACTACTCAAAAGAGAACCTCACATGTGCCAGAGTCCTGCAAACACATAATCAAACTGTTATTTAATAACAGACTGCTTGGTATTTTCTTGAGTACCAAGAAATGTTCTCCATGACTGTTGCAATTATGTTAGAAAAGACTCTGCCAAATTCTTTGTCCAGAAGTTACATATCTGGTAGCTAAACCACTCATTCTTGTACAGAAGGCATTCCTACCTCTCAAAGTATTGATGTAAAGCAATGTTTTTACTGGTAAAATACCTCAGCAGGAATCAACATCATAATTTAAAATTAGCTGTAGTAAACCTTATTATAGGCCTAGAGAATTGCCTTGGATCCCTCTATAATATAGAGGTTCAATCAGATACATGAGCAATTCCCAGCTGCTCTCTCAGCAAAGCCTGCATCTACTCAGTACCTTAAGTACAGCAACACCCCTCAAGTACCTGTAGCTAATCTAATGCCCATGAAATGAACTCATTTGTATCACACCAATTTCTGTAACTTCTCTCCAGCTCTGAGTGCACAGCAGGGATTCCTGACTTCCTTGGGGAAGCATCTCTACAACAGGGCACCATATATGGAAGGGGAATTATTTTCCCATTACTTTCTAAAGGATGCATGCGTACAGAGGAAGTGGCCACACTGCACAGTGGTCTCTGCTGTTTCTCCTGCGAGTGGAACAAGGGCAGCCTTTGCTATCACAGGAAGGAACTCACTGCCTACTCTAAAAACGCCTCTTCACCATTAATTGGCATCAGTAAAAACTGTTTCTACACTTTAAAAACTCTAACATTGCAATTTTTAAGAGGTCAGGGTTTTCTTTAGCTCTTCCGCTTTTATCAAGAGACCACCTAAAAGGAATCACAGCTTTCAACTGTGCAAGGTAATGGTCTTATCATCAGGATCTCTTTGTTTTTTATTGCCAACAAGAAAGGCTGGCTGACACCCTTCTACCACCTGTGACAGTTGAGCAGCTCACTGCATTTGTTCTGTGGGAAGTTACAAATTTTTTGCTGACAATTCCCAATTATTAATCATAGTAGAAATGTACAGCTGTGTATAATTTTAAAAAGGTATTTCTTTACAGTCACTGCGTGTCACAATTGACATTCAGCTACTTTTGATGGGATAAAAAGCTAACAAAGAACTTAGCGCAAATTCTTCTCCCCTACTCTGGGCGACCATAATTTTATTAATTTTAGATTGAAGGAAGGGCATTTTGGTACCTGCCAAGTCCTTAAAACCTTGTGATATTTTGAACTTTGAAACACACTGTGATGAAAAAGACTGACTTGAGGAAGTATATGCAGCTTATGATGGGAAAGGATGGAGCCTCTTTTATTGTGAAGAACATTCAGGATAGTTGTGTGAGCAACCTCCAGCAAAACTCCAATATATATTACTTCTGATAATGACATATTTCCAGGGAGAGCTTGAAGGTTCTTTTTTTTTTTTTTACATCTTTTACTTCGACATTCACCTTTACAAACTGATACATGGAAAAAGATGAACTGGGTTTCTTTGGGTTTTTTTAATTGTAAGTTAGGATCTGGAAAAAGATGCAAGAACCAGAACCTAAGTTCAGACCCAGAATACCACTTAAAAAGGAAAAGAAGGCAATACAAAACATGGTGTATTTCAGCTCCAGCTCCTCCATAAAAGAAGTCTTGAAATGGAATGAAACTAGTCCGAGAAGTTTTGTAATGTATTTTCCAAGAACACCCAGGTAACTAGAATAAACAAAGCAGGAATACAACAGATTTTTGCTTTTTACTTCCTGGAATGTGACAAAAACAAAAGCAGTGAGTATTACTCCAACAGTGAATAATAGGGGAAAGGCAAAACCAAACAAAACCAGTCAGGCCCAAGTCCAAGAGCTACTTATGTCCACCTTCCAACAGAGCCTACTGCAGGTGGGCTGACAACAGCAGAACCTCAGGCTCTGGAGAGAGTTCCATGGAGGAATCACACAAGTGTTTTCTATCACATGCTCACCAGAAACTCTCAGCATTTCTACAGGCCAGTGAGAGGAGCAATTAATTTCTCTGTACCAAGTCTGAAGAACACTCAGGCATGACAAAAGTGTCTCCCATTTACACACCAACCTGATTAACATCAGAAATCTAACAACTACACGAACTTATGGCTGTGCATTTCTAGAAGAAAACTATTTATACAGACTAGGAATTATTTAAAGCCAAGACAGATCACCCCTGTTCAGAGACATAAACTAAATCATTACAGTGAATGAGAAACATCTTAGGCAAAAAATCCCCAAACTAACAAAAAGCACATAAAACCAACTCCTCCCTCTCCAAAATGTTCTGAAATATACACAGTTGTTTAGAAGTTCAGAGTTTATAAGTGGACAGGCAGGATTGCTGCACACAAAAAATAGCTACAAAAACTGTTTTCCTCTGACAGGATATTTTGTCTCCTGAGCTCTCTTGCCGATCAAGCTTCTTGAATTTATGAAGTACTGCTGTCCTGAGAAGGCTTTCAAGAACTTAGACCTTTTAAGTCTGAGTAAAGCTCTTAACATGAGAAAAGGACACCTGCAGCAGAAACCTTTACCAAGACTATCTAATAAAGAAACAAACAGCTTTATTGCTATCTATATTGTTTAGCTGAAAAGAAGCTGCTGATTTCTGCAGCCTGTCAGCCTTGGGGTGCTGCATCTAAGGCTGCAATTAAACCAAAACAACCAACATGAAAACAGGAGTCACAGTCAGGTCTTTGTCTGAAAAGGTGGGATACAATCTTCTGGCCTGTTGCCAGTGAAAGCAGTTGTCCTGTGACGTCAGTTGTTTGCTTACTTACGTCCTGAATTAACAAAGTCCATTTGTCAAAGATAAGAACGCAAAACGCCTAGAAACAGTGTTATCTGACAAGCACCTTTAT
>VRYO01001366.1:7257848-7279994 GCA_009812075.1 Sialia sialis
TTCGCCCCGCCATGGCCGGGCCGGGGCCCGCGCAGCCCCCGCCGCCCCTCACGGCCCGCGGGGCTCCGCACGCGCTCCCGGGCGGGCGCTGCGCCCGGCGGAGGGATCCGGGCACCACCGGCCTCGTGCGCAGGCGCGCGCGGCGCGCGTCTCCCAGCGCCGGGCCGTGGTGCTGCGGCTCCATCCGGGAGCGGGCGCGGGCCCGGCCCAGGGGCGGTGCAGCGCCTCGGCACCGAGCCTGAGGGGCCGGCGGCGTGAGGGGCGCGGCTCGCACGGGCTGGCCGTGACCGGCCCCTGCTCCGCTTTGAGGGTCCGTGAGGAGCGGACAAAATACAGCGTAGCGATTCCTTCCACAAGAATAAGTGTGCCTTTGCTGCTTTCAGTAATTAAAATAAGGGATTTTTCTGTTCAGGGATTTTCCCCCCATGCAAAATGTGTAAGATTGCATTTTGGTGCCAATGGCTTCGTGATCATTGCGCAGCTGCTCATAGAGCAAAATACTGTGACTCCGAGCAAGTTAAGTGCTTGCATAATAACTATGAAATGGAAATTATACAACATAAATGACATGGTTTTCTTTATTAATCTCGAAAAACAGATACCAAGAAAGCCTGCTACTTGACTTTGCCAATTCAAGGTTTTGGAAGATAATGGAAAGTGTCTCCCGCATCTGCTTGATGGGGGAGCCTGAGCCCAGGTGGGACTGACTAGAAGAGGATTCAGTTGATAATTCTGAAATGTGGTTTGTTTGTTTTTTTTTTCCCCTCACATCACATTTAAACACTTACTTTGAAAAAGGTAGTTGAATAGGGTCAGTGCCTTCCTGTTGCAAATGCAGAGATGGGTACCTCCAAACTCAATTTATCTTGCAGACTACTGTAACAGTAGGAAAATGACTAAATACAAGGGAAAAGATCCATCACATTTGTACAGTCTAGTCACTTCCATTCTGTCAAACATGCCTGAAACAAGGCAGTTACATCCATGCTCATGCCTAAACTGCACCCAGGAATTTTTGAGAGGGAGACTACAAGCTATACCAGGCTGTCATCATGCTCTGGTGACATATCAAGGCCTGATGCTTGTGTCTGTGTCCTGTTCAGTTTAGTAATTTACACATAGATGCAGCAGCAACGTGACAGAAGAATGCTGCCAGCATGGGCTGAACTACAACCTTTGGCAAACATGGTGCCTCCGTCGTGTGTTTTCTGCAATCCCACTGGCTTTTCTCTGTGTCTCCATTTAAATTTCAAGCTGTGCTTAGCAGGCAGGGAATAGCCAGGCTATGGCCAGAGTCCCCCATATACATAATTCATCCCCTGCTTTGCATGGGACCATAATGTTCCTGCATAAACTGTCATCAAATGTGGCTCACAGGCCTGCAGCCCTCTCAGACCTTCTCAACTTCTCCAAAGTATGCATGATGAGAGCTTCCCTTCCTGCCTGCAGGCACCACAGACTGGAAACAAGACCTGCAATGCTGCCATTTTTATCTATTATTTTTACCATTAGCATAGCTGGAAAAACTATACAACCTTTTGAGTTCACAAACCCTTCTCTGGGCCTGGAAGTGGCAAATCTCTAACTTGACTGCTTTCATTTCAAAATTAAAGAAGGGAGTTTGCATCTAGAAATCAGTGGAAGTGCAGATACCTGTGTAATACAAACACATCCTGCTCCTCAGGTCTTCTAAGTCACTTTAAATCCAAGACAATATTTTACTGTTCTGCTGGAGCAGGATTATAAAGAGCATGGCCTGCAATAAACTCTACATTCTCTCCGCATCACTTTGCCCAAAATATACTATTATGCTACATTATCTATAGGCTGATTTCCTTTTCCAGCATATATTTTTGATAGCTTGAGTGAGAAACTACAGGAGGTCTTTATGAACAGGAACAGTTAAAAAAATATACCACAAGAGCAGGATTCAATTACCCTTGAATTCAAGGAGGCAAAGGCTCTCAGCATATTTTAGGACTGGTCTGTTAACAGCGACTTCACAGTGACTCACCATACATATCTCCCCTTTTCTGTTATTTATATGTTCATTTATTTTATGAGAAAATAATATATATCCAATATTTTCTTCTTTGTTCTCTACAGTAGCATGGTTAGAAAACTATAGCTGAAATATATGCCAGATCTCATCCAATACCTGTGGTAGGGACTTTTCTAGAGGCAGCCGAGGGTTTGTAACTCATCTGTTATTAAGCCAACCTGAGAGGCTCAGCCATGAACGGTTCAAAAACATTTTACTGTTATTCCTTTTAGTGTAATTTGTGATATACCAATGGCCTCTACCTTTGAAGTGTGTTTATTCTGGTGGCATAACCTCACATGAAGTATTCTGGAAGTGTGCTCAGTTGGTTTAGAAGCAGGCTTGGTCACTAGAGGGCAGTAAAGGAAAAGAGATAAAAAGGAAGAAAAAAAAATGAAGAAAAAAAAAGAAAAAGAGGCAAAAGAAAAATAAATAGAGAAACATATAGAAAATGAAACAAAAAGAGAGACTGTTGTGCATAGAAAGACTAAAGCAGCTTTAAAAATAAATGCTTTTCCTTTCTGCTTAGGAGATTAAGGTTTACAGTAATTTCGCGATTATAAGCCGCACCTGATTATAAGCCGCACCTCCCAGTAGCCGGGTAGACCACGGGATTTGTCCATATATAAGCTGCACCTGAATATAAGCCGCACTTTTTTTAAAAAAAAAGCTAGGATCCAAACAAAGTAACAAATTAGTAACAGAATCGCTGCCAGCTGGGTTTGGTGTCAGGTGTTCAAGTTGCAACAGTTTTCATGGACCAGCAAAGCCTTTAAAGGCAGCCCCAGGCGCGCTCCCTGGCCGGCTCTCACTTCCGGGTTGGCATTTCACTGGGATTTGTCCATAGATAAGCCGCACTACTGGGGCAGGCTGGATTCTTCAAGGAAAAAAGTGCAGCTTATAATTGTGAAATTACTGTACTTATGGGGAGAGACATTGTTCATGCCAATGTATAAGGCAGTCCATCAGATCTAGGATTTTCAGCTGTCAGCCCTTCATGTTATGAGGATTTTTCAGTTCTTTCTAATTGGCCTCTGAAGTGCTTTGCCTTGCTCATGGAAGTAAAATGCTAGAATAAATAGAACATTTCAAGAGTTCAGAAATTTAGCTTATTCCAAAAGGAGAATGATTTAAAATTTATTCCATTTAAAGTATATCCAGACTTGGAAAAAAAAGCCCAAACTAGGGATAATTAATGTGTACATCAGGAAATAATAAAGCATTCCTATAAAGAAAAGGGTTTATTTTGGAGAGAAACAGAAGTGATCTGTTGTTTATTACTAAATTTTTGTAACTATAAATAGAAACTTTCTCCGTGCAAGCTTCTTTTTCTAAATGAAAATATAAATTTAAGAAATACAGGCTCACTGCAAAATCAAAGCAGTACAGGCTGTACATCAGCGAATATGTGTAATGCTGGACCTTTAAAGAAGCTTTCTCTCTTCCTCTTCTTATTTCATCCATGAAATACTTGGCTATGTCTTTTAAACAAGCAGGAACTAGCTCTTTTTCTCTGCCAATTACCCATGTGTAGTTAGTGCTCTTTTTTACTTACCACCTTTATTTTACCAGCAGGTGGGGGTAAAGTGTAATAATTATAAAATGTTGTTCTGGAATAATAAAGGGATTAAAAAACAAAAAAAGGAAGAAAGAAAGGAGACATGGAGATGGTGAAATGTTGAGAGACTGAGCTTTTCAGAGAGGAGCAAACACAAACCTGAGTGGTCCCTCCAGGAGATGGGGATACACTGTGAGTTTTAACAAGCTAAGGGTAGGCCATTTAGTTATCAAAATACTGTGTCTGTGTATGCAGCAACCAAGATAATTGTTCAGCAGCTTCATGACCAGCTGTGGTGACAGCAGTTGGAGAAGAATCTTTTTAGTGGAAGGGAGAAGCTTGTGATTCAGACACCAGCAGCACAGATAAGTGTATGAGAGTTCATGGAAACCAGGCTACACAGAAAAAAAAAGCCCTTTTCCAGGATGCCTGTGATTTGTTTAAAATTGTTCCAGTTTTCTGTCAAAAACTGCTAGACAGAAACATGTCTAGAGGGCTTAAAGGGAGCTCTTGTTTGTTTTTCTGTAGTGCCTGGAATATTCTGGGATGACAGAGAGCTTTTTTAAAAGCGTAGACTCCTTGCATGCAAAGAAGAATTACACAGGATGCCAGCATGGGAACATGGCAGAGGCCTGGGAAGTTATTATTTTTTATTGGGAAGAAACCACAAGCAGCAGAGGAACAGTAGGGCCAAAGATCAGCCTTCACTAGGGATGCCAGCAAAATAGATTCATCTGTACCTCTAATAGGTATTATAATATGAAAATGCTACAAGCAATTAAAGGCAAACCAGAATATCTTTCCAACCATGAAATTTATTTTTTCTGAAGCCAATCAAAAGATAAGGGTTTATTAGATTATAATCTGTGTAGAACTGACAGAGATAGTAATAGGGAAAGAGCAATTCTCTTGAAAAAATAATTTGAAGGGAAAATATTTCAGAGGAGCAACCAACAAATAGCAAGTGACCCTCCATGCATTTAAATTGCAGTTCAAGTGACATTTTATTAACAAATTTTGGTATTGGTTTTCTGTCTAAATTAAAAGCAAAAATAAATTTTAAAAGGCTGTGTGGAGGTTCAGACATCTTCACAATCTGTCCTGGGCATTTAACAGAAGTGTCCTGGTCCTTCATGTAATTGACCAAGCAGGCAGGTTTCTCACTGCTTTAATTGCCTTCTGAAGCATTGTTCTTTTTTCCATTGATGGCATAAGAAGTCTATACTTCTAATTTTGATACCTAAATTGGTTGCCTATAGTAGAGCAGGCAATGTGAAGGAAAGCAAAGAAGAAACTAAATGTAATATTTTTTAAGAAAGTAGTACTGTACCATTCCAAATAGTTACACATAGATTGTCAAGTTGTTATTTCAAGACAGATCTTTGAAAGGCAATTTCTCAACAATTCAAATGATGGCTTTTTGGAACAGCTAGTTCCACAGTCCAGGGAAAAAAATAGGAAAATGAACAGGCTATTCTTGACTTCAGCCTAAGAAAAAGCTACTTAGTTTGAGAAGTTTTTTAGTTTCACCATGAAGTAATAGTTGTCAAAGCCAGTGAATTTCATTATTTCTAATGGAAGGCTCCTGCTGAAAAGTAGTCCATGGCAGAAGAGGAATTGTGATGAGAAGAAGGAATGTCATTAGAGTGATATTAAAATCAGACATGAAACCATTAAAATCCTAAGACTTACTATGAAGAATATATTTATGCAGATTTTCAGCTGAATGACAGAAAGTAGGAAACATGTTCAAAAGGTTGTTGGAGTCTCACTCTAATTGCCAGAAATTTTCAGTAAAAACTTATGAAAATAAATACAAATTTTTCTTTTAAAAAGGAGGATTATGAGAAGTGATGGAGTATGTATATGTCCCACTAAGCATGAGTTATCACAGACCTGAACCAACATTACAACTCCTTTGGGAGGATTTTTCTCTCACCTTAAAATTCATTGTAAGCAGTAATGTCTCAAAAAGGGTAAATTACATTGTGTGAGGGATATTCTTTGAGGGAAAAAGTGTTCCATTAAGACAGCTCTTACATTCCTGTAAGCAAGGTTTAAAATCTTCATCCAAAGATATTTTTGTCTGTAACAGAAAAATCTCGTAATACTCAGATATTTACCCGGTAAAGGTATTTTTCTTCCTACCTGAATGCAGAGCAGCCACACTGCAAATAAGTGGCTAATCATCACTTTAAATATATCAATTTTATTTATTTGTTCTGTGAGTCAGTTGAAGACAGAATCCCTTTATCAGACGCCCAAGATAAAAAAAAAAAAAAAAGCAACAGAGCTGCTGGTCACACCTTGAATTTGTTGAAGACTTGAGTCTAACAAAAGTTAGGAAATGTCAAGTAGTCAGAAAGTTCTAAAATAATTGTACACTGGAACAGTGTTGAAAGCAAATTAAATTACAAAAATAAATTAAAAGCCCTTAATCTGTCAATGTTTTAAGACCCTGTTACATAGGTCTTTATTTTTGTATGCATTACCCTGACTAGATATGTGCAGAAAAAAAATCTTGCACAAGTTTCACTGATACTTTACAAAAAGCCTACTGAATTTTACACGGGAGTTTATTAAAACATTCTAAAAGTTAAATGTCTTTGGCATCATTCTTTCTTTCTCTCTCACACATGTACACCCACACACACATGCACACAGACACACAATACCCATGAATAAAGCAATTTTAAAACAGAATAGTAAATTTGTTGGCTTTGTTTATTGTCAATATTATACATTTAAAGGATGGGAAAATATTAACAAATTAAGTATCATTGGTTTCCATCACAGTTCAGGGGCATAAATGAATGGCAGCATACCATTCATTTATGTGTATACATGGTTTTTCTCTGGATTTTGTTTTTTTTTAACAAGAGAGAATATTTTAAGAACTCTATTCAGGCAGTTTATTCTAAAATTATTTCTGTGATCTGCTTTTTAAATTCTCTAATTATTATAAGCGACTGTTATTTCTCCTATATAGTTTATATGAAGCCTTACAGCAGTGATTTCTGTCTTTATTTGTCCATGGAAGATAATTTTTCCATTCAGTTCAGAAAATTACTGATTTTCTTTTTCTATCAAACATGCCTTGATTAATGAAATAATGCCTTGTGATCAGTCTCAAGATCATGTGACATAATCTGACTGCCTAAAAATAGTAAGTGGTGCTAAATTTCACCTGGGAACGTGATTGATTATTTAGCATGGCACTATGTACTCAGCCAGTACAGCCAATGCCTAATACCTGATAAATTCCTCTTTAAATGGCAATACTTTTTGGTCTATTGGGTAATGCTGTGTAATGAAGATTTTTGCTACCTGGGAAATATATTTACAAGTTTTCCTTTTCATATTTTAGAGGTTACTGAATACAAGTCTTTATAATTAAAAAGTAGGTAATTTTTACTTTTCAAAATTACATAAATAGTAACTATTGCTGCTAAGTTACACAAGATGTCATTTCGACAGCAAGGTTACTTGGGGTTAAAACTAAATATATCACAGGTTCTACCCCCCCGGAATCGTTCCAGGAACATGAATGGTCACCCTTCTCTCTTTCCTTTTCAATTGTTTGCCTCATCTGGCCAAGCTCTTTGGTCTTCAACATGAGAAATACTTAACTGAGTCTCCTACCTCACTTCCCCAGAAAATGCCCAGTGGGAACCTGTTTTACTTCCAGATCTGCCTCATGACTTGAACAACTTCAAGACTGGAAATAAAACAGCTGAATGGAAGGTTAGACTGGTGTGGAAAAGCAGGCATCATGAAGATCTTAAAACCTTAAAGACATTTCAAATGCCATCTCTGCACACAATATGTGTGCACACAAATAAAGGTCCCATAGGTATCTAATAGTGAAATAGCATTTTTGCATTAGGTTACTAACTGGTTTTCTTCTGAAATAATTTCACTGATGATCTTTTTTCTGCTGTCTAGACTGCTCATGGAGCAGTCCTTGCATGGAAACTATGCAGTGTGGACCAGAATAACCCTTGCAGTCTAGATGATGGGACACAGATGTTCTTGTGGCCCTCTTAGCTTGTAAACAGAAATCCTCTGCAACAGATAAACACTGGATACAAGTTGGCCTAATTTGTATTTGATCCAAGATAAATGGTATCCCTGGAAAAAATATATGGAATGCATGCTAGTTAATAGGAATCTTAAACTGTAGGCAAACTAATTCTCATATAGTAGTTTGACACAACCAGCAAAGTCAGCCATGCATTCAAAAGGGTGCAGAGCACTATAGAACTGATGATAGCACATGCACAAATGGCTCAAGGGTTCTCTTCTCCATTCAGGCACTTTACACTGTAACAGTATTTAATAATGCTATTAAGAATATCAATTTCCCTTTTTATAGCTACATCGAGTCATCCAAAAGCAGTCTGTGCTGCAGCAAAGATCCAAGAGGCCACAGTGCAGATTTACCACAACAACTGATACATGCCTGTGTTCATTTTATCCAAGACAGAGCAATCACAGTAAGGAAAAATCAGGAGGTATTAGGAATCCTCCAATTTAGCCAAAAGAGCTTTTAGCAAAACAAACTTGGAATAAAATAAAATTGTATTTTTTCTGAGCAATTCTCACTTGGCATCTACTTGGGCAACACAGAGAGGGAAGTTCTGGGAAGTTGGATTTACCTCATAGGGAGTGTGAAGGAGAAACTGTCTTTTGCATCTAACAGCACAGTAACACCGTCTTCTGGGGGAGAACTGGTCTGCTTTTAGCAGAGATCTCACAGAGTCCTGTAGGTGTAGCCCACCTTGACTAAGAGCTGAAATAGTTATTTTTTTCCTCATGTGGCCTAGTTCTGTCTAGCAAAGTATTGGAATATTTGGAGTAGTCACGTTGACTTATATAGAGATACCTGCTTATTGGAAGTTCAGTAATATGCCTAAATGCTTTGCTAATTGAGTTGGTCAACTGCCAGTCCCTTTAGGACAGGAGAAGAATCTGAAGGCTTTGCCTCTGCACTGGCAGAAGAGTGGGAGAGAAAGAAATAAATCTACTATAGATTCCTTTAGCTAACATTCCTCAGCACTGTGTTATTTATTTCTGGGCAGATTTATAATGTACTTTGATGCTGAGCTCATAACATTCTTGAAAGAAATATTTAATAAGTCCCTGAAGAGAAGAACCAGAAATCAGAAGATAATATGCTTCAGTATAGTAAGAAATTAAACCAATATTCATGCTACTTACATTGTTCAAAAAAGCTATGGGAAATCATAGTGATTCAATCTAAATTATTCATTAATGGCTGCCCTGAGGCCACTCTCTAAAGCAACAGCTTGGAAGCTTGGGTTAAGACATGGTCTGAGCTGGTGCCTTGCACTGCACAGGGCCACTAAGGCTGCAGGCTGCAAGGAACTGGTGAGGCACCAGGATGGATGGAAGATGGGCAGGGAGTGCAACACTCCTGTGTGCATTCTTGCAAAACAGCATCTATACTGCTATCTTGTCTTTCCTACTGAGTTACTCAGTGGAGTTTCTATTGAATTACCCAGTTGAGGTGGTAGAAGAGCTCACTGCAGCTGTGGTGAGAGCTAGTTCAAGAATGAAAAAGGAGTGAAGTAAAAGCAGACATTCTGCAAAGTGATATTAGAGCCACCTAAATAGTTCTGCTGGCAGAATGGAGTAGCCATAGACTTGCTATTATTATTAGTCTGATCAGAAAGGATGAAATCCAAGCTGTGCTCCCACACAGGCCAAGCTCACAGGGTTACTCGAGATAGAGATCTGAATGTATGGAACAGAAGTCAGCTTGGCACAGCACTGAAACTCCTCCTTAAGCAAAGCAGCCGGAGGAATCCAAGATTTAACCTTTAGTTACTGACTTCAGAAATATACTTTTTCTTGACAAAGAAACAAGGAATCCAAGATTGTGTGTTTGTATTTTGAAATTGCCTGGTTACAGATTTCTTTTTAATTTCTAAGTTATACTTTGTCCAGATACTTCAGACAGAAGATTTATTGTCAGTTTTGTTTTTTTTTCAGGCAAATTGCCAATGTCCTCTTTTAAACCCTGGCTTCTGCTCTAGCTGTTCCCAGCGCAAATGTGAAGGCTTAGGTGACATTATACTCTTTGGACAGGGGCTCCAAATTCAAAGTGTGACAAGGCTTAATATAGCCCCTCTGTGTCTATATTGGGAGGAATTGTGCAAAGCAGCTGGGTGTGTGGTTATTGCAAGTAACGGTGAAGTCTGATGTTCTTTTTAATTCTGATGCCAAGTACCCTGATAAATCTTAGATCATGGTGCCATTTGGAAACCCTTCCTTCTGTTCATTGTTTGGGGAAAAAGAAGTTCAATGAAGAGAAACCACCATAAACATAATGTGAATTATGTGTCAGAAATTTAAAATCAGTAAAAGATTTGATTTTCTTAGGCCAAAAGGTGCTTTTGTTGTGCTAAAAACTGCATTAGAAATATGGCTAACAAATTTATTTGTTATTCTGCATACAGGATGTTTTATAATCTGTTGTTTTGCAAAACACTGCAGCACTTAAAATTACTAAACAGAACTATTTACATAAATGTGAACCAAGAATCACAAACAATAAAAGAACTGCATATGAAGAAATCTAAGCATTTTTTGGAGATTTTGGGAGGTGAGGGGGAACTATTTTCAGCAGTGACTGACAGTTTGTCTGCACTTTGTGGCTACTTAATAGGAAAAATTATATTACTTCTCTTGTAGGAAAAAGTATGTTTATCAAAAAAAGCCCCAAACAGTAACAACATTTCCAGGGACTAGTCACAGAAAAAGATCTTTCATAGTTTTTTGGTACCTTAATTGGTGTTCAATTCACATTCTGTCTTTCAATTCAGGGATCTGTAAACAACTTCTTAACTAGCAAATTTTCTGTCAGCTATTGGAAGGCTTTAAGTTATCAAGTGATTAAGAAGGAAAAATATGAAAGAAATAAAGGAATGTTTCTCTGTTTGAAGCTTAGCTTGGACCAGTTCTGTTGTACAAAACCAACTTGACATGGGCATTGACACTCCAGGCTAAATTTGGAAGGTATTCAAAGCAGGGCCATAGTGACCTGCAGGGATTTATTTGAATGTTCTTTTCCTTTGCTATGTAACTTTCATTATCTTATGTCAGTCCTCCAAGTTTATCTATGTGAAACTAACAGTCTCCTATTTTTAATTAGCTCCTGAATATGGAGTAGAGCCTTTCCTTGAAAATGTATGTTAATAGTTGTGCATTTGTGCTACCAAATTGTCTCGTGTTTGCAGCAGACCCACTGACATGCTAACCATGTTTTTGCACCTATTGTGTTAGCATATGGTAAGGCTAATTCACTGATTCTGTGAGGCTCCACTTTGGAGCTCACAGGCTGCTCACCTAGGAAGCTGCCTCTCAGCTGCAGCTGAGAGCAAGATGGCTCTAGTCGTTTTTCAGGACAAAGGAGGTCATCTCAAGTTCTGCTCTGTCTCCAACAAACCCCTGATATGACCCTAAATTTCTTGGAAAGACTTACTGAATCAATTCTGGACTGTCCTCTGTTAGCTACAAGTGGGAAGAGGCAAGGATGAATCTGATTCCTTTGTGTCCTCTGGGCAAGAATGGCACATTGAATCCCTGTTATATTTCCTCCAGTAACCTGCCTTGCCTCAGTCCAGGGATGAATTTTTCACACTGGAGAGTTTGTTGAGCAGATATGTGGGCCCAAGTCTGGCACATAGAGCTGTTAGACGCTTGTTAGCTCCTCTAACTGCAGGGACAAAAAAAAGGTAGGAGGAGAAAAGGGATGTCAGGAAAATGTGCTTCTTAAAATGTCATGTGTCATTTTAGCTGTCACCTTTTCCTAAATTTTGTGCTGCATCACTTGAGGCACAAGGTGAAGGAAACAGAGCAAAGGAAGGGCAGTGGCCAGCATCTCCTCTGAATTAGAGACCTTGTGCTTGTACTCAAGGACACTAAAATATTTTGGTGTTTTTTTTTTTTTAAATAACATCCAACACTAAATTTCTATCAAAGTAATGATGTTTAGATAAACTCAAAAGTGCTACAAAACACTTATCTGCAGTGAAAATACAGAATTTATGAAGACTTAAAATTTCCCTTCATATTTAGACAATGTATCTAAATTATTTTTGCTGGGTTCTTTCTTGGTACATGTTACATTTAAATTATGACATTTGTGATGGGAGAAAAGGCCCAACATCAACTGGCAGTGCTCCCTTCTGGGTCCTTTTTGAAGAAAATGCAGGACCCCATAAAAATAGGGCTCTGTCATAGCATCTGCTCAGAGACAGAAGAAAGCCTCTAGATACAGAGCCTCTAGCCCAATTTTTTCCTAGCCTGATATCCATTTTTTTCACCATGATTTCCTTCTGCTCTCTTCCTCCTACTCCAAGGTAAACCGAATTTAGTAGGCAATTCCAGACATTCCTATTTGAAAGCGTCCCCTGGCAGAAAAGCATTGCCCTGTTTTTTAGATTAAAAAAGAGCAAGCAAACTAAGCATTTTCTCAGGATGTATGCTTATATCTCACCCCCTCTAAATCCATGCATATGCTTTTTGCATCAGCCATCCTATCATCAGCTCTCTGAACCTGGCTACCAAAGCCAAATTTAAGGTGGTTGAGAAGTCAATTATCTGCAAGAGTGAAGTCTCAGTGGGTAATTGAACCCATCTACTCAGAAGACTTAGAAAGGAAAAAAAAACTAGGTTTAGATTTGATACTATATATCAACAATGGAGTCACAATACATTTTGGTAGTAAAAAATACTGTATGACATAGCAACAGCTCTAAGAGTTCTATGGCACTTTGGCTACTACAAGTTGTTGGAGTGTGTGTAGTCTGTTTTATATGTAAGTCATGTTTCCTTCCTGCTATAAAGTCTTGCTCTAATTCAGATCTTTGACTATCTATCTCTTTTGATAAGGCATGGAAACATCGTTATTCTACTGTTAAACTTAAACCAATATGAATCTGCAGGGAAAGTGGGTTTGCTCAGCTGGCCTGCTAAATCATTCCTTCTTCCATAAACAGACAATACAGACAGATGAAATAAATGTTAGGCAACACTTCAGGAAACTGTAAGTTTTTTACGGCATTTCTTTTCAGCATTACAACAGATTTGAGTTGGATTTGTGCCATTTGATCTGATTATAGTATACTGGTGCTGAAATACAGAAACCCATGGATTCAAAGGAGTCCCATGCCCTGTTAAATTTCTGCAAACTATTGTGGCTATGGGGATGATGCACAGTGAAAGTGTAATTGTCCCTCAACTCAGAACACATCCCACAGAATGCATTTCTAAGCTCATCTTGCTCCATCAAGAAAAGCCCGGCAGGAGTTTCAAGTGGGAGTTCCCACCCTTGTTATTAGTTGCATTGTAAGGGTTACACATTGAGCGTGGTAACATTGTTCAGGGAGAGATCTTCAGGAGTGTAATTACTCTAACAAATTCATCTGGATAAAGAAAGGAAACGATCCTGAGAACAGAGGACCTCAAAGACCCACAAAATCAAGAGACTATATCTCTATTGACTTAGCTGAGAAGGTATCATTAGAAATGTCAGCCAGAGAAGCAGGGCGGAGACTTTTATGTTTATGTGGTAGATGTTATTCATACTTCACACCAGTCTGATGTGCTTACACTGGAGTAGGTCTCAGGCAGTTTCATGAGGAGCAGCTGCTTTTTATGAATTTTGCATCTGACTCTAATAGTTTATACAGTTTAAACAAAATAGAGATTAACGTCCTATTTTGATAAAAATGGTGGAAAGAATATTTTGCTAACTTTGGCAAACTGATGTAAAAGTGAAAACCATGAATGTCTGAGTTGAGGAAGCTCTCTGCCTTGGACAGAATGACATTTTCCTGCAAGAAGGATTAATTTGCCTTCATTTTTTTATATGGCCATCATAAAAAGCAAGGTACAAGCATAAGCCTGGAATAAAAAGCTGTAGTATGTTATCAACTATATGATGTATTTTTAAAGTTTCATATGCTATTTGAAAATACAGAGCACAAAATAAGTACTAGAATCACTTGCAAAACTTATAACAAGTGATGGTAGAAGTAGGATATACTAGAAGAGATGTTAAATACTACTGACTAAGGCTGATCTAGACCTTTTGACTTAGAACAAGATCAGTGACAGAAAGCCCATCTCCTGTGCATAGCATCTAGAAAGATGATTTGACAATAGCCAAAAATACGTTTAGACTTGTGAAGTTTTAGGATGTAGTATGTGAATCAGCATTCTTGGTTTTTGGATGAACAGATAATGAATCATCACTTCTCTTCCTCTATCTGTACTTACGTTGTGTTACATAAAAGGGACAGATATACTATTTTATTTTCTGGTATTATACCTGCAGGGCATGCATAACCTGATTTTGAAACTAGCAGCCCTGATCATAGGGTGTAATTTCTAAAACAGAGACATTCCATTGACCAACACCCCATCCTACTTTCAACATTGTTGTGTGATGACTAGCAGAGAAGTTTCTCCTTAAATATCTTCTTTGTGGGATATTCAAACACAGACTGTATAAATTATGAATATAGCTATTATCTTGAGAAGCCAAATGTGCAATTTATGACAGCAGTAATAAAATGAATGCATCATTTCTGTGCTACCTGTTTTATACAGAACTAGAGTTTATTTTCTTTCATGCTGTCCTTGTCATTGCCCTGAGGAAAAAAGCTACCAAGGGAGCAACTTTTCTTTCCCTTGGGGTACAGAGAAATTAAAAAAGTTAGTAATTTAAATGGGATGGAAAAAGATTTATTGTGTAAATATTTTCCTTCCCTCCATTCTGTCACTTGTTCCCAAAGGACAGAACCCCAGCTTCCTCTCCCAGTAGATATGGCCAGGCCCTGGCTTGGTGACAGCCAGCTCCTGTCCTATGAATAGGCTGAAAACTGCTTTGACTGGACTCCATGTCTTCTGTGCCTCTTCTGTTACAGCTATGCATTTTTGCATGAATAAATATACTGCAGATAAATATATGGGTGTATAAAAAAGGATCAAGTACTTCAGGATGGGTTTTCCCTGACCTAGGAGAAGGACATGAATGCCATGCCATCAATCAATGCCATGTGTTATTTTGTGTCCCATCTCATTCTCTGTAAAGGGATCCTTAATAGAACTCTTTGCTGAAGGCAAAGAGAAAGGTTGGCTTTGTTGAGTTTTGTTTTTTAAATGTTAATGTTTTCAAGAAGCACTCTTGGACATTTATTCCTTTAAGCATTAGAACTTCGTTAAAAAGAAAAATTTCTAACTACCTCTGGGTTAAGAGAAGCTTTTTGCTTTCACCTAGTCTGGGAATAAAAACAGAATTCCTTTCCCCCCCCAGAACACTAGTGATTTCTGTTCAGATGAACACCCTCAACTCCTCATACTGTTAAAGTGTAAATTATGACTGGGAAATGCAAGTCAGTGTCACCAAGGTGAGATCCATGCCTTTGCAGCAGAGTTAAGGTTAGATGAAGTTAGGGCATGAGCTGTGTTCTGCTCAATGAACTAAGTCCATCCAGTTAACACAAAGTGGTTAAAAAGAACCAACCAGAAAGGATGTGTGGGGTTAGGTTTGCATTCGAGCATTAGGTTTGCATGAAGAACAGTGGAAGGTCACCAGCATGGTTAGTGCCTGGAATGTGCTGCAGAAGGTGAGGCTGAGAGAGCTGACTTTGCATAACTTGCAAAAGAAAAGCTAAGTTAGAGTGGGTGAGAGAGCAGCCTCCCACTGCTAAGAGGAAATCGAGAGAAGATGGAGCCAGACTTTCCCTTGAGAAATAAAACAAAAGAAAAAGAGGCAGCAGTCACATGTTGCAGAAAAGGAATTCCAGACAGATAAAGAGAAAAAAATTAGTTTTCAGCTCTGGCACATGTTGTGTAGAAAAGCTGCGTCCTTGAAGGTGTTAACAGCTCAGCTGAGCAAGCAACCTGAGCAACCAGATATAATTTTGAAGCTGTTCCTGCTTTGAGGAGGAGACTGGATTATGTGACATCAAAATGCCTCTTGCAACCTCCACTATTCTGTGATTGCAATTCTCCAGAGAAGCATGCAAGATTATTCTCACTGATTAAAACCATTTTAAATCTTGCAAAACTTACTGTAAGCATTATTGCATATATGGAGCAAGCACATTTTGACAGTGAACCATCTGTGTTCTGGGAAGCAGCATCTAAGAATAACCCAAAGAAACCCAATTTATTTCAACTATATTATTTAGGCCACAAATCTTTCTACACTCAGGACCATAACTACTTCCCCTTCCACTTCAGGATGAAAGAGGAGAGGACTGATGATGTTAGAGCACTTGGATTGAAGAGCTTCATTCTTTCCAGCAAATTTAAAAGTGAAGTAAATGTCTGCATGAAATTGGACTCCTTTGAAACTGGGGAAATACACATTCATATACATATGTATGCTGCATCCAAAGAGGAATAACTAGGTCAGATCCTGAGAAACCCAATTTTTTTAACTGAAGTGATTAGAAATTAAACTAAATCTGAAAGAGAAAAGGTTCATTCATTCATCTCTTAGACGTATGCCATTGGGGAGCTTTTTCCCCACATAGAAAATCCAAGAAAAACTTGGCACAGAATTTTACTGTACTGATTTCCAAGCCTCATTCTTCCCTGTGATACACAAAACAAAAAGGACCTTGTAAGAGAACCTAAAATAGAGAAATGGATTATGTCTCTTGGGTGTCAGAACAAGAAAAGGAGTGTTACTCGGACCCTTCAAGGGCTTCCAAACACTCTGTGTGAACATCTTGCAGCTGTTAGTTGGGCAGCTGTCAGATATAGCGATGCCTATTCAGGATGAAGGTGTTATTCAACATACATTTTATGGGAATGGTAATCATATTGAATAATCATATGGCTCCTGCAAGTCTGTAAGGAGCTGTGCACATGTGGATAAAAAAAAGCACATTTTTCCTTGAGAGATTGCAAAGAACGAGAATACTGCCCACATAGCTGATGGAAGTGTCTGCTCAACCAACATTTGCTTCTTCACACAACATTAAGCATAAACCAAATTGCACAAAGCACCATTTCACTTACTGTTTTCTTTGGAAAAGACTATTCCTCAGCAGAAGTAATTCCTTCAGCTGGGCCTAGGAAAAAAAAGAGAGAATAAATATTGATTATCTATACACAGCAACATGACCTGTATTTATAAAGTGTTTGGCCACAGATTATCAAGGTTCAACCATCTCAGGTGAGTGGTTAAAAAAGACCCTACAAAAAATGGAAAAAAAGAATGCTGTAATATTGAAATACTGCATTTATTTCAGACATCTCGGAGAGCCTTTGCATTCTCAAAAGTGAATCTGGTCTGTATTTATAAGCCAGAATTATAGTCATGTTTAATATATATATGTGTGTGTTTTGTTTTCTGCACTCTTGGAAAGTTCAAGTTATTCCAAGAATGAATACCTACATTTACACTCTTCCTTCTTTTGGTTTTCTTTCCTTTGCTACTCTACATTGCAGCAATTTATAGATAATGTGACATTGTCTTTATTTCACCTTACTACATACTAGCAAAGCAATTATACTTCTAGAAGACTTTATTTTACATAAAATCAGTGTAAGGAATTTTGCTCAAAATACCCTGAATTTAATATAATCACATGACATTAAACACTTGAGCATCCTGAGATATGTTTTATTGTTTTTTATCTATGTCACTTTTCAGAAAGCAATGTATTTCTCTGCCATAATACATTTTCAAAGTGATGACTCACCTACAATTGACTTATTTATCATTAATCAGCCTTAACAAGATCAGTCCAAAGCTTTCAGTTTCAAGGAATTTAAATGTCTTTGAATTTAACCTCAGAAAGTTCAAAGAGGGGCAAGAACTTGTACTATTGACTGATATAGAATGAGACCTAGAACCCCTATGAATGCCCAAAGAACTAGACCCATGTCCTGTTGCTGTAAGAGATCATAAACCCCACCAATATTTGCGTGTGCTTTTGGCTGCATACTGCTTGCCATGCTCTTTAGGGGATGGTTGTGGCAGTACTGCAGTGAGGTCAGTGCAATATTCTTTTCTAGACTTTCTCCGATTTGCCTATTAACAAGTACTAACAATTTACAGGTATCTCAGTGAGGGCTTCCCAACAACTGTCACATGTTGGTTGAAACCCTCCCCCCAACCATGAGAAATGGGCTAATAAAAATTCTAAAAATATAAAAAAATTATTTCTTCTTTGTATGGACTGTGCCAGTGCTGAAGAAATTCCTAAAACAATAACAGAGTTTCCTTGGTATATATTTGCAACCATACGTAATTTTCAAAGTTCACCAAAGGGTTCTGAGAAGCAAGTGAAGAATATAGCCTTCTATTAAGACCTAATAAAACGTCTGCTCACAGTGTTACATCAGATAAACCATTAAAACTAATTTTAAATTTTCAAAGGCTTACAGGCTTAACTGACTTGCTATGTATCTGAAAAATGGCTATTTGCCTCACTATTGCATTCATAGAAAACTGACAGAAAATAGATATTTACAAAGATTAGTCTTAGTAGCAGAGAATAAATAATGAACAGAAGATCTCAAGGGAAAAAAAAGCTGCTGTAAACCTTGTGTGACAGAATTGTCCCTGTCTATTACCACAGATGCTCTTTAAAGTCATTAAAGCTCCATCTCATTCACAGGTGCTGTGTGAGGCTGCAGGAACAAAATATGTGCCAGCCAAAATAAAGTGGGCATACTGTTTTCTAGGCCAGCATAGTGCCATTGGCCTAAAAATTGGTTTTAGTTTCAAGCCCAAAACCAAATCAAAAGCTTCCCTGCTCAATTGCACACTGTAACTGCATTAAGCTAGCAGTGCTCTCCCACCCAGCAAACAGCAAGGATTTCTCAAGGGATTCATTACCATGCAAGTGAAATGGAGACATATTTTTTTTCTTGCTGGACTTTTTTTGCCTATAAATGTGGTCGTGACTTGACTTTGCTCTGAGGAAATATTTGCTTATCTTTGCTTCAAAAGGGTTTAATTAAATGCTAACAGCTCCTCTACTCTTTCTATGTCCTCCACTGCAATGTATTTCCTTTCTTCCCTTCTGAAGTTGTGGGGGATGATAGCAAAGAGGCAGAGAGACCTGAAAGTAATAAAGTCAGAGTAAACCACAAAATCCTTGCTTAATTACTTAGTTTCAGAACAGAGGCTGAAAAAAAGCAGTTTCTTTCATTCTCATAGAATGACAAGAGCCCGCAAACCCGTGCCCAGAGCAGCCCATTGCAGTGACAGCTGACAGGAAGTCACAATCACTCATTATCTGTTCCCAGAACTGCTGATTGAAAGGTCTTGATTAATTCAGGTGAGGTGAAGAATGGCAAGACCCGGAGGACCATCTGCATATAAAAGCATTCACTGTGGAGCTAATACCATATATTTGTCTTTGAACAGAACAGTGTGAACTCAATTGCCCGTTTGTCACCGAGCAACCTCAATGAACTCCTTGAAAGCGAGTCTATGCCTCACATTGCCTCTGGACATCTAGGCTGCAAACTGTTTTTTAAAACATACGTTTAAGGCTTAGTGAAACTGTGGCAGCTATAATAAAAATGTGTTTTCTATAGCTAACTTGTTGTAATTAACTTATTACAACTAATGTGCCACTTTTTTAGGAAAAGTGAAAGAACTAGTCTGGGTGGTCGATTTGAGTTTCCTTCTTACAGAAGCAGTTGGAGGTACAACCCTCTATGATGGGGCTTGATTTTATAATCAGCCATGCTTTTTCTGGTAATACATTTCTGCCATTTTGCACCTACAAATGTCAGAAAAGCTAATATGTCACTAAGCTCTGTCAAATGCACAGTATGACAGCAATTTCTTCCCCCTCTGGTGCTCCCATTTGTCAGTGCTATTTGAAAGTTAAGACAGACAGACCTACATACATGCCAAACCAAAGTATCTGGAAACCTGAGTCCTCTATAAAAAGCACAGCTAGGGAACCATCACTGACAAGACAAGCTGGTGTGCTAACTCAGATAACCCTGGCAGTTCACTTGCGTGCAGGGACGCCTCCCTGGATGAGGAAAGAGTTACCCTGGTTCTGCACAATTCTCTCTGCTTGTATTGGCAACCAGGAACTGGGACACCAGTCCAGGGCCATGAATGTGCTCCAGATTACCAATTAGACACAAAGTCACTTTATTCAGTCTGTGTTTACTGACTTGAGCAATGATCTGGCCCTGAATGGCTCTGGATCTCACTACTGTTTTTTTTGCTAAACATACCACTTTGAACAATCTTTCAAGACGTTTTCCCTGTTGGGCAAAATAGATATTTTACACAGCAGAAACAAAATATTTCATAGCACCAACAGTGCAACGAGCTACTACATAGCAACAGAAATATGTGTAGGAAAGCCTTGAGGCAACTCCTTTTTTACAGGCTTCAAGTGGCTCTTATTTAGTGCCTGCAGATAGTGTGACAGAGCAGCCCCAATTGCTGCACATGATCCCTGATAACATAGCAGCCCAGCTAAGCAGTGTGTGGGAAGCTGCATGTGGGACAAAGATTCAAGTAGCACAGGCTCCTAAAACTCCAGAGTTATTTACTTGTTTTCTGTAATGGGTAAGTAGAAGGGATTTGGTAAGCGTCAGCTATGCATCCAGTCCTCCCTTGTACCTATGGGTATGTCTGGCCTGGCTTACTGCAGGTAGGTGTCTGGGGCTGAAAGTCTTTGTAGATCCTCCAAAAGAAAAATAAAACTTGCTGCTAGTAAGGCTACTAGCAAGGCTTCCAACAGATGCTGTTTTCTATCACTTTCTGTAGACAAACAATGAGAAAATATCATCTGCCTTTGAGAGGGAGCCAGCAGTCAGCAAAAGATAAGAGAAGAGAAAGGAGAGGAAGAGCAATGTAAGCAGCAGGGATGCAACTTGAGAAGAAGAGGATCAGGGAAGGTTTTCCTAGCTGGCTCCGGGGAACAGAGCAGGTTCTTCCAAAGTCTTGTCTGCATTGCCATTTACTGCCTCAGGCTTCATCTGGTGACACTTAATGTCATGTACTGTCACAAAAGGCAGGAACTTCAGTCACCAAGGGGCAGAACTAAGAAACTGTGTTATGAATACTCTCATTATATGTACAGAGACAGACACTGATCCATGTGCCATGCATCCATCAGCAGGAGCCTCTAGCCTTTCCTAACTGTTTGCTCCCCCTGCTTGCAGGTAGCTATCTAAAGAATTCTCACACATAAGCAGTAGAGCTTTTATCTTTTGCTCACAAATCAAGAACAGAAAAATCCTTTACTTTGTTCTTCACTAAGCGCTCTTTGCTTCACAGGAAACAACAGGTCTGTAGAACACAGAACTTCCTACTGTTCATTTTTATGTGGCCTCATCTACTGGTAAAAGCTGTGAACTCAGAAAATCACAGTTCCCAGACTCCCTATCATCTGGTAGGTTGACTGCAAGTCATCTACCACCCTTGGGAAAGAATAGCTGAGCAGCAAGAAGGTGGCAGTGGAACTGTTGATCCACAGAAGAACCAGAGAGAAAGTTAGCAACCAGGGCATGGTCTTTGAAGAGCAGTAACTCAGGGATGAACCTTCTCTAGTAGGACTACTCAGAGCCTGCAGAAGCATGCTGTCATCTGTGGGCTGTCCACAGCCTCTGCAAGGGCTGCTCTGGGAGCAGGGACACCAGCAGTGCCACAGTAGTGCTATGGCTGATGCTGTGGGGGCTGCCTTCCACCGGGTTTTGTCCCTTTCCAGTTTGTGTCCCTTTCTTCTGGAAAAAGGCAGTAGATAAAATGCGGGACCTATGGCAGGGCCTGTCATCCTCGGAGTGCACAGATCACCAAGTGTGGGAGGTGAAAAACCATCAGCACCATGCACATTAAAAGTTCTTGACTTTTTCACTGAGGACAAAGGCAGTTAATTATATTCCAGGATGATGGAATATAACTTCGGGTCCCAGCTCCTTCCCAAAGAAGCAGAGAAGTCTATAATTTAGCGCGGGTTTTGTTCCACGGGGCAAGGTCCTTTGGCAGCCCCACACGGCACGTGTGGCATTCAGGGCACGCGAAAAGCCCGTGAGGCGAATCCCTGCGTGCTCCCCGGCTGATGGAAAAAGCGTGTGCAGCAGCGTGCCGTCCTCGGAACCCCGCATGCCCGCAGCTGCTGCTGCCCTTCCCGAAGGACGCGGGACGGGGCCAGCCCGGGCCGCGGGGCCGGGAAGGGCGCCGGGGGTGTTCCCGGCGGGCAGGCCCGGCCGCACCGCCCCTTGGCCGCGGGCCGCGGCCCGGCCCCATAAAGGCGGCGGCGCGGCGGGGGCGGCCAGGCAGCAGCGCCGGCCACAGCCCCAGCCCTACACTGCACCAGGTAAGCGCCGGCCGAGCCCCGCTGCCCCCCGGGCTCGCTGCCCCCCGGGCGGGCTCGCTGTGCTCCGCGGGTCCCGGCACTGTCCCCGCTGCTGCCCCTCCAGCAGCCGTGCCGCCTGTGGCGTGGGGCTCGCATGCTTGGCTGTTCTTTGCTATCTCGGTGTCGCATGGACTTTTTTCTCTTTTTTTTTTTTT
>VRYO01001366.1:7280994-7304633 GCA_009812075.1 Sialia sialis
GACTCGACAAAGCTCTGCATTTCCAGCAAGGACTGCATCCTTCTCAGCAGGGATGTGCTGCAGTTGAAGCCCCTCTTTAAAAATATTGAAGCTATCTGGCCTTGAGTGGGCCATGGCCTTGCACAGTAATTTTGGTATCAGCCATCTGGGAGGCAAGGTTATAAATAACTCTTTACAAATAAAACTGTAGCATTGTTACTGAATACTTGCAGTAGACTTTCAGCATGGTCTTTAGGCAATATCAAAAGCTGTTTTAAAGTCAATTCATGAAGCCTAATGAGGTGAAAAATTAGTAAGTCCCTCTCCTCCCCTGCTTCACTCAGCAGTTGACATTAACAGTGCAAAGAGCCCTATTGCTTAGACCTGGATTCATAGCTCATAGAAATATTTCTAAAGGTACTTGAGTATTTCTATTCAACTAAACAAGTGCCTAAAAAGATTGACTAATAGTTGGTCAGGGCCACAGAATGATGGTTCTGCATAAAGATACATAGAATCCCATCTGATGCTCTGATGGGATAGGCAACTTGCTTAAAATAGTGCCCAGAGATGAAGCAGCTGATCCAGCCTGTTGGAATTTTAAGACCCCACTCAGAGCCTCTACAAGGGAAGTTCAAGTGCACGAGCACTTCTACTTAAAATGGATGTGTTTTACTTGTGACTAGAATGTTATTTTCAAGAAAATATGTTCAATTAACTTTCACTAAAATCTGTTTTTCAGAGGTTTGAATAAAGAAAGGAGAGTAGATTTGAATTGAAGAAGTTTAGGATTGGCAAGAAATGACTGACTAGTCTCACCCTGGTTCTTTAGGTAGAGCTGTCAATTTTGATTTAGGCTGCATTGTTGAAAGCTATGCAGAGATGAGGCTGTGAATAGATGAAGTAAATACACATTCTTGAGTAGCTTCTTATCTGATGTAATGAAAGTTGACATCGTGTGTTTCTTCTCCATTCAGAATGATACAGGTCTTGGACCCAAGGCCCTTGTCCAGCTCCAGCATGCCTGTGGATATGGCCATGCGAATTTGCATAGCCCATTCTCCACCACTGAAGAGCTTTCTCAGCCCCCTTGAGGACTGCCAAAGAAACAACTTTGTGAACAGACTCAAACCTCTCCGGCCGTGCCTTCATGTGAAATGTGACTCCCAAGATGAGAAAAGGGACTGGAACCACCCACCAGCTCGAGCCAAGAAGCGTGTTGTGTTTGCAGACTCCAAGGGGCTGTCCCTGACAGTGATCCACACCTTCTCCGAGTTCCAGGAGCCCCCTGTGTGGGATCTGCAGTTTGACCTCTTAGGCATTGAGGACATAACATCCAACTTAAAACTCCATGAAGAGAAAAACTTGATTCTGAGCTTTCCTCAGCCCTCAGCTGACTACCTGGACTTCAGGAATCGTTTGCAGAAGAACCTGGTCTGCCTAGAGACCTGCACCCTGCAAGAGAAGGTGCTGTCAGGCACTGTGAAAGTAAAAAATGTCAGCTTTGAAAAAAAGGTTCAGGTTCGTATTACTTTTGATACGTGGAAGACCTACAAAGATGTCGAGTGTGTGTACATGAATAATGTTTACAGTGATTTTGAAAATGATACCTTCTCATTTACCATTGATTTTCCTCCTGCCATTTCCACTGAAGAGAAGATAGAGTTTTGTGTTTCTTACCAAAGTAGAGAACATACCTTCTGGGACAATAATGAGGGTCAGAATTACAAAATTGTACACGCAGAGTGGAAATCTAATGGTGTTCAGATACCATCTGCCAAGGAAGGCTATGTAGATCTTCAGACCTCAAGGAGAGGACAAGAGAGAGAACCTGATCAGCTGGGTAGTCCAAGGTTGTCCAGTGGCCTCTTTCCCCAGTGGCAGAGCTTGGGTCAGATTGAAAGTTCATTACCATATTGGTGATCCACACTACCGAGGAAGTAGCATTTAGCAACAGAACAGTTTTCTGGTTCACATACTGCATGGTAAAACCACCTGGCAGATTTTGTTTGCTATCTGAACAAATCCAAGTTCATTGGACTCTGGGACTTGTTAAACCATATTATGCTCCTGAAGTTCTTAGCCAAACCTTATCCTTGGAAAGAAAAAAAACCAAGGTGTAATTCATGTGTATGCCATGTACTATAGGAGTAGCTTGCCTGTATCTCAAGTTTATGCTGCTTTCTTCCTGCTGTCAGCTCTCCTGGGTCACTAGGAGGGACTTGCAAAGTAATATGGAAGGCAGTGGTATCTCAGCAAGCTGTGGTAACCGTGGGTGAGAGTATGTGTGTGTGCACAGGGATGGAAACAGAATGTCACAACTCCTTTTGTACCTATCAGGAGTGCGGTAGATGCTGTCAGGAGGCTTGGTGTGACCCTCTACGTGCTTGTAGCAAAGGCAGGTAGGGATGCATGGCAAAGATTTGCGGCTTCAATACTTGCTAAGAAACTTGGAGAGGATAATGGAAAAGTGGGAAAAGGGGAAGAGGTAGAATGTGCTACACAACTTGGAGATGTGCAATGTTCTAATTGCTTTGTTCCAAAGTTTTTCTAAATCTCAGAGAAAGATCTATGGGATAAAAAGGAGACTAAAGAAAATAATGCAAAGTGAGTAGTAGTAGTGACCACTGTTTAAGAAGGCACCTCTGTCCTTACTGTCTTTGTGAAGCCTTGCATTTGATAACAAATGTAACCTTGACTTCACCGTCCTACTTATTTAGTGGCAAATGGTTGCCTTTCAACATTAAAAGAAAAATGTGCCTTTGAAAAAATTTTAAAGCTACCCTAATATGTCAAAAATAGGGTTAGGCAACAATACAAAGCAAGTTTTGACTTTCCTACTCTCTAGTATCAATAGGTGATTCCACTCATCACCTGATCTAATCTTACAGCATCTGATGGTTGAATATCCTGCTCCTAATTGCCATGTTAGCCATGACTTTTCACAAGTAACATAGGCAAGGTCCTTCATATTGAAGACAGTGAATTAGCTGCACTTTGTGAGAGCTAATTTCTTTAAAAGAGCAGGGTTGTTCCTAGTTTTTTCTAGACTGAAGATAGTCTTGCACATAGAAAACTGTTCTGGTTTATTTTACCTCATTTTTAAAGTTTCGTTTTTTTTTTTTTTTTTTTTTTTTTTTTTTTTTTTTTTTTTTTTTTTTTTTTTTTTAAGACTTTAGTAAACTAATATATATTTTGTATCTATATGCTTATAATTTAGCTTTCAGTCTAAATGTTATCTGGGTTTCATGCAAGACTTGCGTGAGAAACTGTCCAGTACCTGCTCAGCAGGTGTGAATGCTGGCACACCTTTTAGCTATACAGAAATGGTGTTAACATAAAACAATAAATCACATTTTTGTTCACGGCTAAGAAGTATAATAGCCTGAGTGTGAAGCTACTTGCAGTGCAGCGAGATGTTAAATATTAAGGTGAAATAAGCCTCCTCCACTAATTGCACTTTTCCTTATGCAACCTTTGCTGTTATGTGTAAACTAGCCATTTTAAGAATAAATTTTATTTTGTTACATCTGGTTCTCACTGTGTCAGTTCAATCTATCTGTTTTCTCAGCTGTGATACAAGGTACAACCAGTTTGTTCTGTGCCATGGGATCTGCTAAAGCTGGCTGTGATATAGCATCTCAGGTCAGAAGCTGGCATTAACCTGGAAACTAAATCCAGGCTCTTCACTAAATGAGAGATCCTCTAAAGTGTTCAACTTGCAAATTGTATGATTTTAAAGAACACTGTATCTCACTAAATGTACATGGGATATTTTAGTTTGACCAATTTTGTCAAGGATCTTACTGTGCTGTGGGCAAGTGTGGCAGGTGTGCGTCTTAATCTGAGGGCCAGATTTACCTGCTGAGCTGGGGCATATGGATGTGGGGATGGGTGAATCTAGGAAACAGCACTTAATGATTTCTGGCTTGGTTTCTCCTTGGCTTGGCTAGGTGTGCTGCCTCCTGCAGCCATGCTGCTACTTAGGGCAGCAGGAGGCTAAGAAGGAATCCTACAGAGCTACCATCAGTCCCAAAGGACTCCCTGCAAAATAAAGTGTGTGCTCTGAGCCAGCCATGCACCTCTGATGCTGCAGCATGGCCTCACAGGCACTGAGAATGGAGATCAGGGTGGGGGTTTCCAAGGGCCCTCAACCCCTGGGGCCATGGGCAGAGAGTACCCCAACTTCTCTTCCATGGACAAATACACAGAGGGGGATTTCTCAGTACATTAACTCACTGACAAGATGCAGTTTAATTCGGTCTGCTGCACGCAAAGTCAAGGGTTTCCAGCAAGAAATCTGGCTTTAATTGTGAAAAAGCAATTCCCAAAAGGTAGAAGACATGAAGCTAACAGCAAGCTGCTGACCTGAGGAATGAATTTAGTGCTTCCACATGGCTGGACAAGGAGCCCATCTACTGATTCCAGGCTCAGTTACTAAATACACCGGGTCTTATTGGGCAGGAACTCTTATATACTGGACCACCAGGTCCCCGGTCTGGAAAATAGTGAACCAAAGAGAGATTTGTAACTTAAACGACTTGAAGGCTGCTCTGCCTCAATGTGAAATTTGGCTTGAACAAGCTGTAATGATGTAAGGCTACTGGGTAGAGCAGAAGCCCTCTGGCATGAAGAAAAGCAGCATTTCTTATCCTCCAGCCAGCTTTGAGATCAGCCAGTCCAACTGTTCTGCTTCTAAGACCTAAATCACTTCAAAATACCAGGAGACAGATTCCTTTGACCAAGCCTGGCTTTAAGCCAGCTGCTTTGCAAAGATCCTTGCCTACTTACCCGGCAGAGAGTCAATGTGGTGCTGCAGTGTCACTGAGCAGCTTCAAAGCCCTCCCCCAGCTGAAAGGGCAAAGGATTTCTCAACAGTTTCAGTCCTTCCTCTTTTAAAACAGCTCATATTTAACACTAAACCTGATACCCATCAAAAAGGTAACACACTTTTGGAGAAAAGTATAAGCACCACTAAGGTATCTTAACTGAGTAATATACTAGTCTTACAAATCTTTTTATCAAATGCTGAGAAAAACATTGGAAAATTGTCTTAGCGTCTTTGAGGCTGCCCTTTCAGACATATCTGTTCCAAAACCTTGAAGGTATAAAGCAGATTTGGTCCTTGAAAAAAAAGCATGCAACCTGTGGCAGCATCTCATTCTCTTAGGAAGTCACTTTTGCAGCTGCACTGTAGGTCTGTATTTCCACCACTAGTGTGACAGCAGTAAATAACTGGATTCACTCCTACACCTCTGCAGTGTCTGACTTTCAGTTATAGCCTATGGGTGGCACAGCATTTATTCTTCAACCATGAGTGTTTCAAGTTGGGTGCCTAATAACACTGCTCACTTCTGAGAAGCTAGACCTAATTTTGCCTTGCAAAATTAAATTAAAATTTGCTGGTGTTTTATATTAACAAAGATCTATCACCCTGGAAGATCAGTGTCTGAACATTTCCTGAGAACATAATTAGAATTTTCACAGGCAATCAGTGAATGTCTGTTTCTGTAGTTAAATAAAGCTAAGCAAATCACCACAATTTATATGGTAAATCTGGTATATTAATGGTAATGTGGTAGATTTTACAGAATTAAATATGCATGAAGCAACAACTCCCATCTCTCTAGGCACTTTTCAGATTTAAAGTGAAATGTAATCAAGAATAAAATATTTCTGCGAGGCCAAAATTAAAGAAAGTAAGAATGTGCTAAATCCTCTTGAGAGGTCTCTGCTGTTTCAAGAGCCACCTGTACTTCAGCCTTTCCTGGCTGCCATTTGCTTCACCTATTCTTACAGCCCTTGAGTGATGGTGGCTTCCAATTACTCTTTCCTCATTTTAAGAACCTCCTCAGGTCGTAGCCTGATTAAAATTAAGCTCTTATCACCTTGTATTATTCTGCATAGGCAAGAAGAAACACCTATTTCTTTCTTTATACAATACCCTGTAATGCCTTGAGAGCAAAGAATAGCTTTCTCTTCTCTCCCCACAGCCCTTCTCTAGGCTACATAGCATTCATGTCATTAAAATGAACATTTTGACTTTCCATCCTTGTTTAGAACCTGTTAGAGCTTTGAATTTTCCTTAAAGCAGAAATATCACTCTTGACTGGCTCTGGCAAAAGCCTCATGGTGTGGTCCTCAACGTCATCAGTGAAAACTTAGCACAGCTCAGTACCCATTTTTCATTGCTCAACTGGCTTCATCTATCTCATTCAGAAAGGCCTGGGGAATGTACAGCTCATTTCAGTGCTTGAGAGCCTGTCTGTGAAGCTCATGACAGCTGGGATTGAATCACTGATGCACTTCACTGACCATTTATCCTAACGATGGCATTTCCTCCATTAAAAACATTTGTCCTTTTCCTGTTCCTCCTCCCTGTATTGCAAACTGCTGCTAACTCTCCAGCCTTTGCCTGTTTTCTGGAATAATCATTAACTTAGTGAACTTTCCTTTCTTCTCTGTGAAGTGCAGCATTCTCTGCTCCCTTAACAAGATTTGTGTGATCTTGGTGGGTTTGGTGCAGAGAAGGCCCGTTGATATTTGTTTCTGTGCCAGTGTCAATTTTGGTGAGTGCACCTTTCAAACGCTGAGGTAGGAAATGCCAGGGTTAATTCTGGTAAGGCAAAGCCTGAGCAGGGCAGGGTGGGGCTGCTCTTAGGCACTGCAGCCTGAATGCACAGCTGTGTTACATGTCCTGCATGTATGTCCTGCAGCTGTGTTACAGCTCTGAGCACAGGAGGGAAACAAGGCTGCTCCACAGCTAAAGACTTGGCTCCCAGACAGCAGGGACTGTCAGTGGGATTGTGGTTACAAAAAGCTAACCACCAGATTCAGGGGAAAGGAGTGAGTATTGAACAGGCAATCAAACACAGCATAGCAGAAACTGTAAGGGTGTTGGATAAAGAAATTGGTCTACATATGAGTTGACTATACTGTAAAAAGAAATAAATGGGAAAGACTAAATAAAATTATTTGCCTCAAAGGTGTTATTGGAGAAAAACATCTGCTATCTCTTCATATTTCAGGTCACTGTAATATTTTATATGCTTTTGGACTTGCAGCACTTCAACACTTACTTACAGGAACAACATGAAAGCAGCTGTCACTATAGACTTGGCAATGAGAGTGCTAGGGCAATTCCCCTCGCTTGCAAAAATGGGAAAACAAAACAAAAGCCTTCACACAGCAAAACTTCTGCCCTAAATAGTTCCCTCATCCCTGAATCACACACGCACAGAACAATAGTTACCCATCAAGTCAAATCTGTGAAATTGTTATACCAAAAGCAAGTATCTCAAAATATTAAAAAAAAAAAAATCTAACTTTTATCCCTTTGAGAAAACAACATTGTAACAGATTAATTCAGAGTATGCAGCAAGCATCATTAACAGAAATCAGTGGAAGGTCAGGGTGAGGTGGTTTTTTTGTGCATTTTCTTTCAGTTCTTGTTTGTGTTTAAGTGCTTTTCTTCACAGACCTTTGACTTTTTCTCCTACCTTCCCACTTACAATCTCCCTCCAGTTTTCCTTGCCTGGAGCTAAATCAATATTGAACCAGGAGACAGATAAATTCTCGAAGTCTCCAGCCTTACTTTCACCCAAAAGTGAATAGAATTTATAGACATATACAACAGAATGTATAGAGATGTACTGATCCTCAAACACAAACCCATAACACACCAACAAAGCAAAAAACCAATCTCCCAGTTCTTGTTCTCAATTTAAAGATAATTACACACTGCAGGTCTATCAGGTGAGCCACCAAGAATTTTATGGTACAGCACAGACATCTTTGACTTGGCTCTGAGCACCACTGCAAATCTACTGACACCAGGAAAACAAACTGAGTCTATAAACTCAGAGCTCAGCCACAACCATTACCAGCCACCCTTCTTCCACCCATCAGGTCACACACTGATACAGCACAGAAATACACAGGAACTGCAGACTTGGATGGGGAGAGTTAAAGATTTTTGTAACACAGGTAACACAGTCATGTCAAATATTGATAACCTTCAAACTCTCCATTAACAAAGACAAGTAATGTAAGACCTCCTAGTATTTCCTGCTCCATTTTCTCATTTTCTTGGAACAGTCACATTTTTCCATAGCTCAAACCAGCCTATGGTCTGTAACTATCACCTCAGCAGCTGCACACCAAAAGCATTTCCCCCTGCTCTGCATTGGGAAGTCAGAAAAAGTTAACTTTCAAACTACTCTCCCTAGCTCTAGAGTTTCTTTTCTTTCTCTATCAGACAAAAATCCTCCTTTTCTTACCTGCCATAATCTTCTGAAAGACCATAGTTGTCTGAATTTCTGGAAAACATCACTCTCGGAGGTCTGTCACCATCTTTGTTCAGGAAGGACACCCAGCAGGATATAATCCTAGTACAAAGGAACTGTCTACTGCTGCAAAGGCAACCCCAGCAACAGAGATGGGATGAGTTAAGATCAGTCATAGGAACTAAGAGCCAGTAATGTGAGATGCAAACAGCTTTAGGGATAGCTGTCACTGCTGAAGAAAATTTCCTGCAAGCCTGATGCAATCCTGGGGGTGGTGGGTGAGTGCTGCACTAGCAGCACCTGAGAAAATGGGCATAGCAGGTGCTGCTGGTAAGGCACACATGATGATAATTTGCCAAACAACAGAATTACATTCCTTCTCCTCCAAATCAAACCTTTATCATGTTGAAGAAATACAAAAGTGGTGTTCCAGAGGCCCCTGTCTCTGCATCCTAGGTGTACTGGGACCAGTTGCCCAGCTTTGTACATGGAATCACGGTGAAAGCATGAGGCCAAGTGACCAAGAGAGAAGCAGCTGGGGCTGTGCTGCATGCAGTGCAGACCCTGCTGCAGTAACAACAGTGGTACAGAGCATCTCAGCAGGAAGACAGCAATCAGGCACTACGTGATAATGCTCCTCTAATGCAAAATCCATGTAATGCTGGCCATGGGTTTGTGCACAAAATCACAAGTGGGATGGGACTGCTGTGGAACATGTCTGGAGCTGCTTTATTTTCCAGCATCAGCCTCATTACAGGGTTGGGACAATGGAAAGTTGCCAGCAGCTCATGTCCTGAGCAGCAGCCAGAGAAGGTGATGTTACAACACACTTTGAAAGTTTTTTATCAATCACAAAAAGCAAAAGAATATTGACAGTAGTTTTATCCAAACACTATAAGTACACTTTGGTTAAAACAATACTTGCTTATTTTGAATACAATACCTACTCGTAAAGCTTAAAATACAATACACAGAGCTCCTTTATTAAGCTTAGAACTTCCTAATATCTTGCTAAATATATTTTTCAGCAACTTCGGGAGTTATTCTTGCCAAGCCTTAATACACACATCATTGTTCTGTCTTTGCTTTTTAAATCTCATATAACTTTTCTACTGACAAATCTTATGGCTAAGGCTTAGCTCTAATTGCAGTTCTGCTGTCTCTGAGGCCTGCATTTTTGATTTCCCAAAACCCTCTGATTTTAAGGATTCCCACATCCACGAGCAGCTGAATACTGAAGAACTCAGCTCCAATATTCATTTTAGCTAGTAATTAGGAAAAAATAGTATTTTTTATTTTGGGTGAACTGCAAATGTCAATTATTGTATTATTATTATTCTCAATACCAGTTACATAAATAACATCACATTTTATTCTATACAGTGAAAAATATGCTACCTCAAATATAAAATGTCATACAAATGCTACAAGTGTACATCCTGGGCATGTGCAAGTTAAGGTGTCATATAGCTCCAACCTCAAGCAACTGACTGACAGAGAAGGCTGTGCTGGATTTCTCCCCCTCATGCTTCAGCCATTATTCAGAAATGGGGAAAAAAAGAGGGATGAAAAGTGTTTCTGAGATCACATCCTGCTGGCTGGTTATTAGAACTCCCATCTTACTTCTGCCAGCTCCAGAAGAATGCCCAGGGCAGGGTCATGGTGGCTGTGAAGTCGTTCATCCTGTAATGTTTTTTGTCTCTTGTGTCAGTATGGGAAAGAATTACTTTCTGTCAGCATGGCAGTGATGAAGAATCACAGAATGAAAGAGAGGTGATTCTGAACCACAGAATAACAAAGAAAAGAATGTGTAGTCATTTTATATAATCAGTTATCTTTCCTGGATTTAAAGGTCCTTAGAGAAGGAAAATGTTACCCTTTAGGACCTCTGGTTCAGAGCTATGTACCAATGTCTTCTTCAGCCACTATTGAACATATTGCAATGCCTTTACAAGGAATAATTAGGCAGAGACATATATTTGTAGTTAATTATCTTGTTAGGGCAGCAAGAGCAGAGTGAATTCCCAATGCAAAATATTGCCCCCACTTCCTTTCCATATGGATTATATTAGCCCCTCTGGCGTTTGCTTGGTCCTCTTGGGAGCCTTTTCAAAGGCTTCTCAGCTCGGAGATTTAATGCCTGGCATTGCTGAGGTGCAGAATTAAAAATGTAAAGCGTATTTGCTACCTTCTGCTTTTAGATTAGCAACAGAGAAAATGGTCCTTGACCTGCAGAAAAAGCCAGAAGGGCCCAAGGGACACAGCTGCAGTGTGAGCAGAGCGAGGAGAAGAAAGCCCATTGCAGGGCAGCCCAGAGGGGTGGAGGCAGAAATCCCTCTGGAGCTACAGGAGCGACTGGAGGAGAGGGAAGCTGCGGATTAAAGCCCTGTCAAATGTTCATTGCTGGCATGGAGATGTGTTGAAGTGTTATTTCAGGAGACAAGAGAAGAGTGGTTTTGTCTATAGGCCAGGGAAAGGATTGGGTTGCAGCTTTACTGATACCTGCAGTGAGCGTTCAGTGGTTTGAGAAAAGAGTAAAACCCCATGATTTTCACTGGATGTTTCTGATGCACAAAACTAAAAATCCTTAATTAAAATAAGAAAGACAATAAGAAGAGTGTTTTTCCATTTTCAGTGGAACATTACTACCAGCTGTAATGTTTGCTTTTTGAAGTGGGGTACAGATATTTTCCAGACACCATTCTACCTATTTTCCAATTTGTCTTGTTTACTGAATATTTTTTAAACCCTCAAGGCATAACTATTGAAGTAGTACTTAGAAAAAAAGTTTCTCATTTTTGAAGGATTTTCTCAGACAACAGGGTTACCACACCATCCTTTCATGACTAGAAACCAGAATAAATTCCTAGTATTTTAACTCTATTTTTATACTGTTCTTTTGGTAAATAGAGCAGTGTCATTCACAGGTACATAACCTGAGGCTTAGGTGCCAGAGGCTTATTTGCCACAGGTTTAAAATAATCTTGGGACAGTGGTGGGTTTTTTCACCTATGGTTTCAATTTTTGTCAGAGCAATTTCTTGCCTTTCCTTACCTTGCTCTGAGTCACAAGTTTGTGAGAACAGAAAGCAGCTCCTGAAGTAAATGACATAAGGGTTTATTTGTGCTCCTTTTCTAGAGAAAAATCTGCACAGTGGTTTGGGATGTCATATTTCTCAGTTGAAGTTCTGGCTGCCCACAAATAACCTTTCATGTTACAATGAATTTGCTGGGTTTGTGACTACACTGGTGAGGGAGAGTGTCAGTAGGGCAGTTCCTCTCAAACTCATGCCAGTCCTGCTGGAAGTGACTTTGGCTCCTTATGTTCAAGCATCTTTTGTTCTCCAAAGGGCATTCCTTTTCAACACCATGAGCCCACATGACTTCTTGGACAGTTTGTATTTTCCTTCACACAATGGTGCAAATTAAGTGTCTCTGGCCTTCAGTAAAATTGGGGTATGTGTGATTGCCTCTCAAACTGCAAGAAGCACAAAAGTGAGACAGGACAGACCGTGGACTGAAGTCCCTGGATATTTTCCACCATCCAGCTGTTAGTTCTTGCTGTTGCTGCTCCCTTCCCACGCCGGCTGCCAGGCAGCTCCAGACACAGGGGAAGGAAGGGGAAGGCTGAGCAACCAGGGCAAGGCTGCAGCTCAGTGCTTCTAGAGGAAATGTTCCTCTTCTCTAAGGAGCTGCTGAAATAGTTGTACTGCCAGCATCTGCTTCCTCTTAGACATCTATTATACTCCTACATTTGACAGATGGACCAGTGATGGGGAGATGAGTGTGAGAGCCTCCCGCTAATTTCACTGATTTGGAAACAAAACTGAGAAATACTTATATTTTTATCTCTCACCTCTTTCACATGCATTCTACTCTTTCATTCAGGAAGGCCAGAGCTCCAAATCAAAACCTGGATTTTGTTTAGCAAGGAATGGAGTAGAAGATGAAGGTGTGGCTGATCTAAACCATTTAACCTGTTTTCATGTTTCTGCAGGCCTGATTATTTCAAACATAATTAAAAAATATATTCTTGGTGCAAAGACTGCTTCTGAAGTAGAAGGAGCTATTTTTCAATATCCAGCTGAATTTCCAACTCTATTCTGAGCATGCAGTAAACAGTTAAGACTTCTCTTGGATAGCTCTCAGTTCTGTTGGTCAAGTGACACAATAATTCTGCTATTGTGCTTGCCCCTGTTCTTGGGCTTCCTGCAATTTTTCCTGTCATATACCCTTGATTCCCAAACTTTCTGTGGATCTGTTCTTACCTCCTGCCCTGCCTGAAATTCACAGGCTGTACGTGCTAGTGTGAGTCTGCAGTAATTACACTTCATCTGTAGGAAAGACAGTGGTGAAGGAGTTGGAGGTGATTCAGCAGAACATTTTATGGGCAATATGACTCTGGAAACCACCATACCTGAGTCCTCAGGTTTAGGGCTTCACAATCACAGATCATTGTGTAATAGCCAGCCATCCTAAAGGCTTTCTGCAGGAGTCTGAAATTTGCTATCCCATTATACTTAGACCGGCAATTCAAGCACCATGGAAGGGCAGGGATAGTGCCTGAGTACTGTGAGCAATTTCCCATTTGTTCTCCATGTCAAACGTTCTCTCAATTCTCACAAAACACAGCACTGTAGTTAGAAGCCATTTGAATCTGATGAGTCAGAGCACACAGTATTATTCTGGCACAACTGAGGCACTAGCAATTAAACCTTATTCTCCAGTTGTTCTGCCTTTTTAATTACTGCCAGTTGTCATGTGTTTCTGGCTTATTGGTTGCTTTAGAGGAGCTGGAGGCAGACAGCTGGTCAGGTATCACAGAGATGTGCCATACTGATGTCAGTCTAACTGCAGAGTTTAAGTCTAATGTATGACCAAAAAAGATTGAATTTATATTATGAATCCACCATGGGGTTATACCAACATCATAAAAGGAACCAGCAGTTAATTGTGCAATTTGCTTAGTTAATTTTTGCTGTAAACAACAGTAACCAGCAGTGTAAACCAAAGTCAAAGTAATTTCTTCCAAAATCTAACAATTCCTAATTTCCTTTTAACACTGTGTGGCTGGGAATAGCCCTTCCTTGACTGGGCTGCGCAGAGCAGCTGCCCTGGGGGACGTGTCTGTCTGCATGTTCCTCTCCAGCCCTGCCAGCACTCTAGCCCTGGGTGTGGTTTCTTCCTTTCTGGTCTCCCCTTCCAAGCCAAGGAATTACATGATACTTGGTGCAAGACAAATCAATAAAGGGTCAACACAAGAACAAGAAACTCCTAGTTTGGGGCTTAAGAAATATGCTTAGCACATTTTTCCTGTAAGTGTTTTGCAGCAATGACATGCTGTCCTTGCAGTGCTTCATAAGGGCAAGGCAAGATAATCTTTCCTTATCTCCTAAATATGTGTAATACCCTGAACAGCATTTGCAGATGGTAATACAGTATATTTTATGGACGTTCTAATTTTACAAAACAACATTTCATTATTTTTTATTTAGTATATTCTCCAAATATTCTCTGACATTATTTTGAACACATGTCAGTACTGGGTGTTTAATGACAGCAGAAGAGAATGTCTGAAGGCCAAGTAGGGAAAGATGTGAGTGGAATGAGAGCACTGTGGCCATGCAGGGAGGAGGGGTCACATTCAAGAGCAGATGTGGGAGCTGCTAAGCCTATTACTGGATCTTAAACATGTAACAATTTCCTCCTAAATTTAGAACCCAAACTTCTCTTCCTAAGTGGAAACAAAGCAGTTCAGGAATAATTCTGTAAAATGTATATGACTATGGAAACCATTGAACTTAGCCAATAGGAAAGTGTGTGTTTAAGTCTTGCTCCTCTCAATAACTTATTTTGCATTTTACTAAATTGTACTTCAAAATTTTATTTTAATTCACTGCTGCCAAATGCTTTGATGCTTTTGGTTTTCCCTCTTTTTCCTAAAGGCCTGAATTAAAACCTAACCATCTCCTTTCAAGATTCCTATTTCTGTCAAATAAAAGAAACAGAAGGGGGGATATAAAGATAGCAGAGAGAGACTAAGATTAAATAGAAATGGGATTTTGGTTGCTTGGCTCTGATAACTCCATCATTTTCATCCTCTTTGCCTCTCAGGCACTGAAGCACAAATGGCTCCTTCTGCAAGCATGGAGTTCTGAGTTCCTGCTCATCACTTTTCCTTTCTGCAGGACTCTGACAGCAGTGCAGGCATCCAGGGCTGTAAGGAGCATCCATAGGCACAGAGCCAGTCAATGGCCTCATCACCTGCTCAGTGCAGGCGCCTCACTGACACCACAGCATGCTGGATCATTCAGATGGCAAACTTGCCTTGTGGAGAGCAGGCTGAGGGAGCTACTGCAGCCACTGGTGTCTGACATCCTCATTTTTAGATTGTCACTAGCTACCTCAACACCAACACAGGATGTCCTTTTCAAACCTGAGAAAACAAATACATATTTTCTAGAAGTATCTCCTGCCCACAATTTACTGTTCCTTTTAGATCTAAGTGAAAATGCTTGGAAATATTTTCAGGGTATTGCACTATGCATTTTAGTCAAAAAACTTCCTTGCATACAATAAAAAACATGAATATACCTTAACGGTCTACTGTTTAAAGTATTAGCCTGGCTTGCCCTGCACTATGAACACTTAGGTATTTTAAATTGCCACTGGATAAAATGCACAAGCAATTCCTGAAGCTGTCCAGGGGAAATGTATTCCTCCACTTATCTGCAACAGGAGAAAAATGGTAGAATCCTTCTTTCAAATGCATACAGTATTTGCCTTTTCCAGAATGAAACCAGACCATATTTCTTCATATGGTTTTGCAGAGTTCCTATAAAGTTCTTAGCTGTGAAAGGTTAAATTTTTCCAAGTATGTATAGATTTTCGAGCATTTAACAATGGCCAGAAAGACTCAACACTGATAAGTTCTTGATAAATACATTGTTTAAATGTAGAGAAGATGCCAGAAAATATTTACCCTAATAGGAAATAAAACATAGTCATCTGTTCTAACTGCAGTGAGGCTGATGCAGCAAAATATGTATTCATCAATTCACTTTATCAGAGAGTACCATAAGGACATGACTACCACATTTCTAAGGAGATCCCACAACAGATCACTTTTAAACAATGTTTTAGCATGATATTCAATGAATAGGATTTTCTTTTCAATTTAAAAATGAGACATGATCTGAAGTGTACATACACCTACTCAAGCTGTGGATTAATGAGGCCCTGCCTCCAGCTGATGCCTCTATTATGGAGCTCATAACAAAAAGTGTTCTATGCCCACCTCAAGCACAGCTCTGCATACTTTTGGTTAAAAATCTTCTTTTTAGAGAGCTGATGGCAAAGGTGAACACATTCAGTATGTTCTTATAGTCTCATTTACATATTTTTTATGTCACGATTCTTTATGTAGGTTGTGCCACCTCACCCTTTTTTCTGAAGAATTGAGCAGTGGGTATACAGCAAAATTGGGTAATGAAGAAGAAATATCTCAGGAAAAGATTGTACCCCCAGTAGCTTCCCAGGGATCTCCAGGGAGGCTGAAAGGAACTAAAAGAGCGCTAACTCAGGATTGCGCCTGCTGGCTCTAGGCACAGGGAACGAGGAGCTGAGCTCAGCTTAGAGCTGCTCTCATTCATCCTCCCTTTGAGCAGCAGGGTGAGCTGCCCGAAGGTACAAGTTGTTTGTCCACGGAGAATTTTGGCTTGATTATGTTTCTGACTCTGCAGCTTGTTCCTCCAGACCTTTCCTGAGGTCATCCTGGCTCAGGGACTTACACGTGGCACTACACGGGCATTGCAGACTGGCAGATTCTTGGGCACCACAGCCACATAAGTTTTCACAGAGGAGGGAAAGGGGTGTGTATCTTCTGCCAGGCTGCTTTATGGCACAAAGACTACTAAATATGCAAATATAAATATGCAAATATACAAAATTTGCAGGGTCAAGGTGCAGGTTTAAAAGCACAGATATCAAGAGTATGAGAAGGACACAAATTGTAACTCACTGCAGAGTCCAAAAACAGATGTATTTATAGCCTTAAATCTCTGAAAAAGGAAGGGTATGAGGCCTCTTAGTCTTAGAGCCCTCTGGACTCTGTGTGCTTTTGGGATGTAACAGTCATATCATATCTCTCAGAACCTGGAGCTAAATGAACCTTTAAAAAATGAGAGCAATTTAAGAGGTGAGGAGAAATGCCAGAAGGGTCAGCATCCTTTCCTACCCCCAGCTCACCAGCCATCTCGTGGGAGGCTTTCCTTGCAGGAGCATTAAAAACACTTTGTCCTGGAGTTGATTTCCATGAGAAGTATTCCACATACCCATGCAAGAGCTTGGCCCCAAGCTTACATTCCCACTTCTCATGCTCAGCACAACAACTTGATTTCAACCTGCAAGCCATAGACAGCTTTACACTGGAACAGGGCAGATTTAGACTAAATAAAAGGAAGAAATTTTTATGATGAGAATGGTGAAACACTGGATGGGGTTCCACAGAGGGGATGGTTGTCACTGTCCCCAGAGGTATTAAAAAGATGTGGAGATGTGCTATTAAGGGACATGGTTTAGTGGTGGACTAGATACTAGGCAGTGTCATGGTTATGGTTGGACTCAATGACCTTAATGGTTATTTCCAGCTTAAATGATTCCATGATTACTCTTGAAATCAATTTTAGACAGTGAGTCCTGATTGTTCCTCATGATCCCCTCCCCTTCTAAAATATTCCCTTACATATACCTCAGCTCGGTGCACACAAGTCCAAACTCTTCCACCAGTCCTTTGGAGGCTAGAAAACAACAACAACAAAAAAGAATTCTAAAAACAGTGTTTCTTTTAATAAGGGAGAGAGTTCATGTGAAGGCAATATGCTATGCTATAAGAAATATTCTCCCTACAGAAAATTAAGAAAGGACCAGTGAAACAGTAGCATTCAAGAAGTGTTTTTTACAAACCTGTGCTAGCCTCATTGCTTCTTGAGAAGCATCTTTCTGGGTAGTTCAGCAAAGAATTCATTATTCCACCCAGTGAATTCAATTTATCCCATATAAAGCAGTTATATTTAGAAAAGTTGCAGCCAAAACCATATGATGCCATCACTGATTTATGTGCACAGCAGCAACAATGAGTAATAAAGTTAAAAAGCAATAAGAGAGGTCTAGCAGATGGGCAAAACACAAAAATAAATGTTCTGATAAAAACACAGATTCAGCAAACCACCAAACCCAGCAGATTCTTGGGAGTTTGGTTTTATTTGGATTGACTAAGCTGATTTTCTAATGTTGTTACACTGTTATAATATTAAGGCACAGAGCATGGCCAAGGATAGTGGAACATAATCTGGATATCAGAGAAAATGCAGAACACACTGTAGCTCAGCTGCACTTTGCCCCCATGACATAAACTTATAAATCCTTCTAGAGGAGCTGCCCTTTCCCACAATCCAAGCCACTAAAACTAGATGCAGCAATGGTATTTGTGTACTCAAAGCCCTCAGCTACTGCCCCTCACATCATGCCTTCCCATTCTGTATGAAATTGCTTTTATTTCAGGAAACTGGGCTTAAACTCAGGGAAACAAGTATAATAATGCAAGTGTATAAAATACTGAGCCATCATAATGTAATATGTAAATTTGGCAAATAATTTCTCGTTAACAAGGTTTTGGCTCAACTGGGCTCCTGTTTCCTGCACCAGGATAGGAAATATTAATGTAATAATACTTTTGTATTGGGGAATGTGGCTTCATTATCACTGGGGAATCCAGTGCCATTGCCAGCAGTGGCTTGGTGAACATCCTGAAACTCTGCAACTCCTTTATTTCCCATACCTGAGAGCTTTGAACCTGCTCACAGATGGGTGACCCTTCCTTTTGAACAGAAAAAGACAGTCACAGGCTTTACTCTGTGATAATAAAAGATGATTTCTAAGTGGACAGCCCTGCCGCACAATCCATTGCAATCTGAAAATGAAATGGAAAGATTATGAGGAGCCTGATTTTCTTGTATACACAGCTTCTGTACAGAACTGACATTTAATTAAATCTTTTTGTACTAAGAAGTTCTGAAAGTAGCTTCTAACTGCAATTATAACCTGTGGATGGCAGAACATATTTCCAGAGATAATCATCTGTTCTGGGCAGATAATGAGATTTACATGGCCTGAGACCAAGAATGAAGTTTAGAAACATTTGGAGAAATAATTTCTAGCGAGATGATTTCTCAACAACCCTAAATCAATCCAGCTGTAAGATGCATTTGCCATCCTCTATTGCCTTTATGTTTCCTGCCTTCTGCTGGACCGGTGGGATCAGACAGTGACAGCAGCAGGACACAGCTGTAAACCAGGCACTTTCTCAGCTGCATTCAATGGTTTGGTTACAGCAGTGCTCTTGAACCATGTACAATCCCAGCACTTCTTTGACTGCTGTAAATGAATAACCTGGTTTGTGCAGCAGCAGCAGCAGCTCAGGAGGATGGGAGCTGCAGTGTGCTCACCCTCCAGCCCTGCATGGTCCCAGAGCTCACAGCCTGGAGCCCTGCACCCACTGAGGGACTCCCAGCCTTGGGCAGAAACGCTCTGCATGACTGGGAGCAGGGCTAGAGGATCTGTCTGTTTGCTGCCAGCTGTGATCTCTGGGCCTGAGCAAACTTTCTAATGTGAACACTCACAATGAATAGAGTGTTACAAGAAAATATGGCATGAAATTCATATAAGTAGGTTTAATCAGAAACAAAAGCTGAATACTGTACAAATGAGGAAATTTTGGTCACAGGAGACTGTAGAGCAGTTTTCTCAAATATGCATTTGTTGGCTATGGCTGTCTCAGTCTATCAATTCAACATTTTCTAAATTAGGAGAGATTTACATAAACAGAGCATGGTCTCTAAGGTGCTGTTTATGGTCTGTCTGGTACAAATATTTATGATCATTCTAAAATTAGTGATTTTTCTAAAGTGTACTTTTGTTTAATACAGCTCCTGACAGTCTCTGTGGTAAATGTGCAGTTTTGTTTCTTATGAGAGAAACAGAGGCAACAGAGAAACCCACTGAAAATACTGCTGCAATGGTGGCTAATGAATGGAGGGTCGTTCTGTGAACTGCAGATTCTCTGCTGTCTGAGAATTCCCTCCTACACACTTTTCCCCTGGGCATGCAATCCTTTTCCACGTGCCCATGCAAACCTATCCATGTCATGCAGGAATATATATAGGAACAGAGTGCTGGGAGGAAGTGCTGGAGCTGCTGCCTCCTGCAATAGAACACGTGTGATCACACAGAGTGCCTCTGCTTACTCAGATCTGGTGTCAGAATGATAATTCACGTCCTCTCTGCAGGAATAAAAATAAACTGGGTTCAGGCTGAGTTCAACAACCTAAGGTTGCATATTAGCAGTTACCAATCTTCCTGGGAGGTGAGGCATTTTTCAAGCTCCCACTTAGAGGAAAGAAACCAGATAAAAACTGGTGCATGATGAGGGGCATGGCACTCACAGTGACATGACTCATGCTCACTGGTCGTGACTTCAGTGGGTTTCTGTGAGCCATGACTACAGCATCTTTTAGCAGGATTTCCTTGAGTCACTGGCCTGTCTATTACAGATCTATAGATCTGTGGAACCTAAGCAAATTTATAGAATAGACTGTTCCTGTTCATGTACTGCACTATGAATTGTAAAGTGCAACTGTGGGTAGACTGTCAATTCATTTCTATCTTAATCTCTCTTTTGAATAACAAAGCTTTATTTAAAAATTGTAACCATCTCATTGCCAGATCTTACAAGTAAAATCTTCTCTTAGTATAGAATCACCAAGTAAGAATAATAGATGACTGAAAATTATTATGAATTTCCAAGTCCCTCACCAAATTCAGTTATCCAAACAGTGTCCCTTCTTCCCCTGTCTCTTTCCAATCCCATTCTTTTCCCTTGTTACATAGCTAGGAACATGGATTTCAGAGCAAGAGTTAAACAAGTTTGCTATGGTTCTTCACTTGAACCACTTCTGCAAATCTCAAATACAGAAAAAAAATTAAATTCATTTATGACAATTAACCGGAAGATGGAAAAATGGCAAACTGTCAAGAGGACAACCCACTGCTCTAATTCCATCTGCACAAGCAGACAAGACAAATTATTACTGTTTTGCAAATGAGAATGAATTTGTCCGAACTGGGAGAAGCCGGGTAGTAGTCATTGAAAGGGAAAGAAATGGATTCTAAAAAGAATTTGAGATCACAGGGAATCCCTAACTGAACATTGTATTATCATTGATAAATACCTGATAGTAGTGGTGAGAAGGAAAGAAGAATGAGCCAGACTCTTCTCTGCAGGGACAGGACTGTGACAGGACCAGAGGCAATGGACAAAACCTGAAATATAGAAAATGCCCCTTAAACATAAGAAAACACTTCTTCACTGGGGTGTAGTGAAACACTGAAAGAGGTTACCTAGAGAGATTCTGGAGTATCCTCCCTTGAAGATATTCAGAGCTGGACTAGGCAGAGCCCAGCCCTGGACATGAGCCCTGGCTGCAGCTGCTCTGAGCAGAGGACTTGGACTTGACAGCTTCCAGAGGTCCCTGCCAACATCCACCTCATGTGAGTCTGCAGTACCTACACAGAGATCAGAAATATGAGGAGAGAAGGACCAGAAACTAATCCATAGGACAAAATTCAAGAAACATGAGCTGATAATAAATCCGTGAAGTTAATCACAAAGTTTTGACCATTTGACTTGCTGGATCAATTCTAACAATGCCAATTTTAAAATCAAATTTATTCTAAATATAGTGATGAGACAAGGGGGAACGGCTTTAAACAGGAAGAGAGTCTTTTAGTTAATGATCTACTCTATAGAAGTATATTCTTATACTTCATGAAACACATTCCTGAATGGTGCCTATGTTCCAGTAAATTTAAGTATCTTGGTGCATCTTTCAGCTTATGATTTTCATTACATTCTTTTGGCCTCGGAAAAATAAAAAAAATGCAAAATATCTTTTTTTGCATAGCATCATCACCAGATAGAAAAATCCTATAGTGAGAAGAGCAGTGGATATTCTTTTTTGAAAAGAAAGCCCTGTACAAGCAATATTTCTCTTCTGCCCGGCAGGATTGGTCTTTGCAGGGAGAGAGTATTGGCGGCTACAGTTTCAAAAAGTTTTAAAGACAAAATCTCCCAAAGAACAGCTGTAACAGTGATGTCCAACTTGGGTAATACATGTAAATTCGTGGAAGACATGCCTACTTCTTTCTGACTGCTGAAGATGATCAGGACAACGGGCACAGAACTAGAGCTCACGAAGACCTTTTTTACTCCAACCTAGCTCAGACCATGGGAGCACATGCACCTGAGCAGCACAATCTCGAGCTCACAGTGTCCCTGGGACAGCTGCCAGTATGTGCAGTGTCTGGCACATGCCTGGAGAGCCTTCTTCACTTCAAATATTTACCTTGTGGATAGCAGGCTGAGTGGGTCTGTGCAGCCTCTTCGTCCAGCTATAGTGTGCTGCAAATGTTCAGGTTACAGCACCCATTTTGCTGCATGTCCAGCTTCTGTAAAAACCAGAATATCCTTCCCATTCTTCCCTTTGACAGTGGCAGTTTTCAGAAGTGAAGGTGGTACCGCTTGTCAGCATCTTCTGCAGGATGGCTGGGTAGTGACAGCCTGGGCTCCACGCTGGCATGAGACAGACCAAGAGGGAGCTGGGGGCTGCTCTCCACAGCCTTCTGTCAGGCAGCCAGACCAAATCCCTTCTGACACAAAGAGGGCATTTTTAGAATAACTAATGTTCAGTCAGAGACAAGCTAGAAAATGTTGTGCTTCAGAAAATTGATGCCCAGGAAGGAAAATCTGAGCTATCAGGGTAAGAGGATGCTTAGCTTTACAGAGCCGTATTAAATATGTGCTAAATCTTTTAAAAATGAAAATAGGGAAAAGTAAGTTGGCTAGAACCACCAAGCATGTTTGACCTTTCTTTCCTATAAGCAAAACCTTAAGAGTTGAGCTGAGGCCTCCCTCATATGAAAAGATCTTGCTCCCTCTGGTAGGTTTTTCCTTTCTAGACGTGGGGCAGATGCTCTTTGTAATCGATGTGATTCCAGCCTTTCACCCTAATCAAGTCCCACCTGCTCACGAGGTGGGACTGCATGGCAGATCCACCTCCCCACAGAAAACAGAGCTGTGCATTGCCAGTGCCCCAGAGCACCCTGGATCAGACCTTTGAATCTGCAAGAACCAGGGCTCAGAAATGCCCAAGGCATCTCACCATCCTTCCCCGCCAGCTCTCAACCCAACTTTGTTTAACAGAAAACCAAACAAAGATGTCACGCACGCACAGAAATAAGTAGAAAGAACATTTCTTGTGGTTATAGTCGCATTGAGTCCCAGATCCCTTCCTCCCCATCCCCAGGGTCCCCAGCCCCTGAGCAAAAGCAACTGCAGAGGCTGCAGCAGCCTGGTGCAAGAGTGCAGGAAGGGCACAACTCGTTCTCTCACATGAGCAAATATCTAAATATTCACTGTAAATTAAATACCAACGGTATTTGCTGTGTCTGGTGCTTTGTTTAAGTAATTCACCCAGAGAGTTCATTTTGTAAAAGAAGTGCAAATAAGCACTGCCATTTATTTTTTGATCTGAATCTGATGACAGACAGAGTCTGTACCAGTTCTGGGCTGCTGAACAGTGGGTCACCTGCCCAGTACAGTTAACAGGGTACCTCACAATTCATACAAAATAATTGTTGGAGCTCTTTAAAAATTTTTCATTCCTTCAAGAAGAGGAGAGGAGATGAAAAAGAAAAAGAATTGCTAACTTGTAACACTTGCTGTTTAAAAAAAAAAAAAATGCACCAGCATCTTACAATCTATTAAAGATGAAACCATTCAGATTTTGGACTAAAAAAGTTACATTTAAGCCCTAAGAGAGATGAATTCTTTTTATCACCCTCTGTGTGTTTACTAATGTGCAGAGGTCTAAAAATACGTATTTACCAATCAGAGGTTACTCAGTTTAACAGATCAAACAAACTGTTAATGTCTGTTAAAATTTAACAGCTGTCTTCTAGCTCGTGTGGCTGCAGACTCTGAAGCCATGGCCAAAATCAAGTAGGAGTTCTCTGGGCCTCACCTGATTTGAACATAGTTAGAGGGTGACCTTTGAAGGACTGCCAATACAAATGATCCTTCCTGATGACATCTGCCTTGAGCATGGTGAAATGGCTCTTGGATCCAACTCACCAAAAGATTCTGTGCTCTTTGAGCACCTTTCAAGTTAAAAAAGCCCACAGAAAGGATCAACAAAAATCCCATGCAATTCCAATGAAAAGTTTACAGTAATTTCACGATTATAAGCCGCACCTCAATATA
>VRYO01001366.1:7305633-7339808 GCA_009812075.1 Sialia sialis
GAAATTACTGTACTCTAATGATAGCTCTAGATTAAACTTAAAATGAGATTGCCAAAGCCCTTTTCATGCTTTACTAAATAAAGATATTTACTCTATAGTAATGCTAATTAATAAATGTCTGATGGGCTGATTTGGAGACTTCACGACAGGACTGAACAATCAACAGCAGAGTCTTTTCTCATTTAGTCTGCATGTGCTGCTAAATCAGACCTCTGCCTCGGCTTTCCTAGGATAAATTCAGAGCACTGCAGGTTGTTTGCAAAAACAGATTTGCTTCCTAGAACTGGGATGCAAAGGCACTGGTATTCTCATTCCCTCTTCTCCCTCCTTTCCCCAGTACAGCAGTACCTTTTTTAGTGTGCAGCTTATACTGAAAGTACCACAGAGCCCAGATGTGGACAACTACAGCTATGCAATAGAGAATTTTAATCCACGCTGAACTTCAAAATTCTCTTTTAGGAGTTCTTTAACAAATGGGAAAACCTGAATGTGCCCTGCACATACCTTGCTTTGCATCTGGAAAGGTGAAGGGAAAGACGAGGTACATCTTTTTGGTCCATTATTCTTGTTGTTTCTTCCAATATGCAGATTTAAGAAGGTTTTTTCTGGAAGCGCAGTACAATCATTTGTCTTCATTTGGGGCGGAATTTCCTAAACTTCTGAAGGCTGATCCTCCTGCTTCAGGAAAAGGAGCAAGTTCCTGGCACATGGAGTTTTCCTGTGTGCCCTGAGTGCTTCCTCCCCATCCCCATCCTGACCCACTCTGGATAATCCTGAGGCATGTCACCATTGCCTTGGACTTTTTTTTTTTCAAAAACACCACCTCAGATTGTCCTTTCAAAAAATAACCCTCCTGACAGTTTCTTTTCAGTGCCAGTGTTTTAAGAGGTTGCTTCTTGCCACTGTGAATATCAGTATTCACCTCATCTATACACTTTGTTCAACACAGTTTTCTCCTGCTATTCCATTAGCAAACTATTATCACATTTAAATCCAATTATCATTAATTCAAAAGACAGTCAGTAGTGAAAGCTCTTCTATGGTTTTAGAGGCTGGAAATAAGTATGACCAGTTCAACTTCATGTTTATTTTTTTATAATTAGGTGCTGACTTGATTCCCAGGACTGAGAGCATGAACTCCTCTAGCTCAGGCTAGGTCCCTAGGCAGATCCCTAGAGTCCCTAGGCATCACCAAAATGCTACAGGAATCTCTGAATCCCTGCAGCAAATTTCAGACTCTGTTGGAGATGCCATGGAGCAAACTTCCAGCAGAATGAAAAACCTCTGCTTTCAGTAAAATTAATAGCTACCACCAAATTGTGTTAACTCATGCATAGTGCTTCAATTTCATCTGCCTGGCTCAAAAGCATGCGTAAACTTGGAATTCAAGATATGACACTCCAAGAGCTGATGTAGGCACATAAGGAGGTGGCAATAAAACAGCAAGCTTTTGTTGTGAACTCTGCAGCAGAAAGCAGAGATGACTTGTCTGGTTATGGGAGAAATACAACTCCTGACAACATCCTGTGCCATATATGAACTGAATTAAATGGTTCTGAAATGTGAGCTATCTTCTTTTTCTTAATTTATTTTAGGATACGTTCTCCCACTCATAACTTCCATAAGCACACAAGACAACTCTGCTGCAGCACAATGAACCATTTCTTGGCTTTGTACTTTCTGTATTTCAACACTCTTTCCTGGATTCTGCTCTCAGCTAAAAGAGATGTTTTTTTTCTGCATTTAGTAAACAAAAATGTACTCTGAAGTTTAATGAACTCAATTCATGTCATGAACTAGAGGCCTTCCCTTTTCCCTTCCTCTTATGCCCCCTCAGGCAAGTTTTCAATTGGCCTCTAAGCAAGTTTTTAAACTTATTTAAAGGCAATTCTGTCAAAAGATTAAATCAAAGTAGCTTTCACCCTCTCTTCATACTACTAGCTATAAAATACGGAAATACCTTGGGACTAATTTTCTGACCGTGAGTCCTATTGTCATTTCAGTCACCTAAGAATTTTTAAAGTTTTATTCAATCTAAAAACAGTAAAAAAAAAACCAAACCAGAAACAGATTTTGTTTAGAAAAAATATTTGTATGTTGCTTAAAACATTCATAGCAAGTGTAGGAAAATACACAATCCTCCCAGCCGATATTAAAATTACTTTGCTATGAGCCATAAGGTAAGGTGATAGAGCTTTCCAGAAAGCTGGTGCATGGACCAATAGATTGATTTTCTGCAGACAGCAAAGACAAACTCCCCTGCAAACAGCTGAAGGGCTGCCTGGTGCTGCAGACAACCTCACTCACGTGGTCTCATCCACCAACACTGCAACCAAAGCCAGCTCTGGGTAGTTACACTAAATAAAATCCCACTGCATAAAACACTTTCAATTATGTTTAAGCAATGCACATGTATATCCCAGAGCTACACAGCTGTGATATGAACTCAGCCACAGAGAGGACCCACACCACCACAAACACAAAACACAGACACTAGGAGTGATACTGCTGTGGTTCTATTAAACCCTCCTTGGGGAATTATGTGACTACAGAGAGGGAATTTCACGGTGCCAGTGTTCCCAGCAGTTGTGCTGGGGTCACAGCAAGCGGTGTGCCAAACGGTGCAGACCTGACTGCACCTCAGCAGGTGCTGAACAGCAGGAAGGGCTGTTGTGGTAAGGAAGGGCTGGCAGACAAAAAGCAACTTGGTAAAAAGGAACAAGAGCAGCACTCTGGCACCTTGCTTTGATCCAGGAATAACAGAGGATGGGGCTGGCTGCAAGTTTGTGGCATTATTATGCTTCCTCTCACAGACTCAGGACATTATCCTGTTTGCCCTCTGCAAAGTTTCCCATAAAGAAACAAAACAGTCCTGAGATTAGGTTGGTTTGTAGCAAAAAACAACCATTATATAGAAAGTTGTACTTTCTTGCTCGGCTAATTCAATGCTGCTAGTCCTGGAGACTGTTGTCCTGGGGAAAACCTCTTTTGAAAATATGAACACACTTCTGCTTAAACATGGCGAAGATTTTGGCAAATAATTATTCCATGCATAAATTATGCCTGATGCTTTAATAGTACTTTTAAAGAAGCTGAATATGGATCAATCTTGGAGGAAGGTGATCAAGAACAGCATATTTCTTGTGAGGGAAAGTGGGCTGCTCTAATACTTACCAGCATAATTCTTTATTGATGCTATCAGCTTTCAATAAGTGACTAGAAGTCATGGGTTTAGCACCCCTGAAGCATAAAAGCATCAGTGCCACACTCTTCCATAAAATTGCAAAGGATGCCCAGAAACACAAAGTTTGTTTCTTAGGTTGTGATGACATTATTTGGAGTTGGCTGAGCTAGACACAGAGAAGTATTCAGCAACCATATAAAGGCAAAGAAAGTCTGTTGTAATCACTGGCTAAGTTAAATCCGTATTTGTAAGAAGCGTGTCAACTCAGCCAACAGAAGCTGGCAGCTGTGTGTGTGCAGCTAGTTTTTCCAAAGAAAGGCCAAAGTAAAACTAGAGTGTTTATTCTGGCATCAAGACAGGCTCACCCCAGCTGAAATCTTAGCTATGTTTATTCCAAGTTCAGCATTATCTTAATTTTATTCTTCTATTGTATTCTTCCTTTCAGATACACAGACATTCTTGAAACAAATAATAATCTTCATCCAGAAGTAATGTTTTTGGGGAAGGTTATTTCTGGTGAGGTCACCTGACCAGTCAGCAAACACAAAGTCAGCCATAGTCTGCTGTCCTGCAGTATCAGGGCCTTTAATAAAAACCTGCATTGCTCTCACTTTTTCATAAGGAAAAACTGAAGCCTAGGGAGATGATCTGATTTACTGTAGGGTCAATAATTACCAAAATTTTTGCGGCCTCATTTGAGAAAATTGACAACATACCATAATTCCCAGGTAAAGGCTATTGGTTTTCAAACCAGAGCAGTAACAAGCCACACCAATGTTTGCAAAAGACATGTCACACACAAACTATGCAGCTCAGGGAATGAGTTGGCTGTACCGAACCCAAAAGCAACACAATCACATTTACCTTATCAGAGAGAGTCTGTGGCTGCCTCCATTTATACAGGCGTTATTTGGAGGAGCTGCAATGAGATGGAAGGAGCATCACTGGAGCCTTGGAAAAATCTATGGAGAGAGAGCGGAACATTGCTGGGAAAGTCAGAGCTAAAGGGACCCCCATGCTCTGCCAGTGGTGGGATGCTGCTGCTGTGTGCAGGCTGCAGGGGGTGAGGTGATGCCTGCCCCAGGACCTGTGGGTCTGCTCTCCACATGAACAGGGGCTGGCCAGCTCTGTGGGATGCTGGTGACTCTGCCTAAACCCAGGTGAGCATCAGCTGTGGTCACATCAGGAACAGCTTGGTGCCTCCAGGCTTGACCAGAGCTGCTCCTGCACTTCTGGCTGGCAAGGAGGGAGAGTGTGGAGTCACCAAGCTCTGCCCAGAGCCAGGCTCCATGTCCAGCATGTCTTGTCTGCTCCCCATGGCCTGCAGGGCGGCATCTGGGTACCAGCTGCTGCCCGCTCTGGATCACATAAAAGCTCTGATACAGAGCCAGGTGCTCCCACAAAAGCCCTTTCCTGATCTCTGGAACTTCAGGCCAGTTCATCACAAAACCCTCTTCATTTTCCATCAAGTCACTTGCACTTGTTGTAATTACATTGAGATGGACTGGACTGACACCATCATCAGTCCTTTATTAAAAATTTTTCATGCCTTTTCTCTTCTGCAGACTTCTGCAGGCAACTCTGACTCCTTTCCTCATTAGCTGCCTCACACAGCACTGACTCCTTCTCTCCTTTCTGCAAGTTTCTTTTTTCCTTCTGCATGACTGGCTAAACCCCAGCTTGTCCCTTACCCAGCCACCTGACCCTGTCTGTCCCTCACACAGCATCTTCTTACCCTGTCTGTCCCTTCCTCCTCACAGAACAGCCAGCACACTCTGGATCTCAAGCTCCAACCTGTGGCCAGTACCCCGTTCTTTTATAACACCCACCTTCTTTGGGCAGGCAAGGCTGTTTCCATTCCTTGCTAATCAGCAAGCTGTAATTCATTGGGAAAGATTGCCTCCTGCACTAACCTTACAAACTATTCTCCTACACTTACAAACTATTCTACTACACTTACTCTCCAAGGTGTATGGTGTCTGTAAAGACAACAGGAAAAGTATCAAATGAAACCTAAAAACTGTAATTACTTTATTGAAAAATCTCACAGAATACAAAAATGAAGCCTGAATTTTATAGAAAGAGTCCCATAGAAATTATAATGTGAAGTCTAAAGAATTTTATCAGGAATTATTACTTGTTCTTTTCATCTAAACCTGTATTCCTGCTGGAGATTTCTGCAGCAAGCCTGAAAAGTCCACTTATAAAGCAATACATTATCATTTGGACCTTACATAAAGATTTTCAGCAGAATCATTCCTTCTGCAAATCAGCAATTTCACATTTGAGAGTTCACCTTTAACATTAATTATTATTGTGCTAAATGAACAGTTTAATGAAAGATTCTTCTGCTACCTTGCAAATGCACTTCAGTAAAGTACTGCAAGATAGGAAAGATAATTACTTTTGTATCTTTATATGGTTACCTATTAAAGATAGGTATCCTGCAATAGGAATGAACATTGTAATCTAAATTCCCACAAACATATTTGTGCGTCATAGCAGGAAATGAGTTACATTCAGAGCTAGATTTGTATCTTTATTCATGGAATGCCAGCTGTGATGAAAGTATTAGGGACATTAGTAACTAATTGCCAGTCCCAATATACCAGTGGAGGTAACAGCCAGCTATTCCTAGGTGGGAATTTAATGGCCTGCCAAGCTTACATAACCACATACAGTGTCTAGCTGCTGGAAAGAAGGACTTTGGTACCTCAGTGGCTCACAAGAGACTCATCTCCCAGAGAAGGCAGACACACAAAATGCATCTGAGCCTGAGTTTAAAATATGATACAATTTTGTAAATTGTATTATCCAGACTTATCATGCATGTATCAGCTTTGAATTTAATCTTGGCATTAGCTGACTATTCCCCAGAGATGTACCTTGCCAAGAAGATGTACTTTCGTTACTTCCCTATTTTATTTTTATAATACTAATCCTGAGACAAGCCTGAAAAAGCAGAACAATGGTTAAATCCCCATCTGGTTTTGCAGAAAGTTTGTGGAGGTTGGAAAAGGGCTTGGGAAGGGATAATTTACAACAGATACATAGCTTTCAGATCAGATTTAGCAACATCACCAGCCTTAGGGAAACAAGAAAGGCCTTGCTACTGAAATCCTTGCAGATTTTTTGCTGTATCTATGACCTTTCAATTTGCATGAGATGCTGCCCCTTGCCATTGGCTCTTCCAGATGCTGTTGCTCTGCCCTCAGCAGTAAACTGGCACCAGAGGGGTGAGCAGGCTCCTATCATGTGCTGTGGCTCAGGTGGCAGATGAACCACTTCTCTTTGGTAGTTTGGGCTTTTTTGGTTTTTCCCGGGCATCTGGTAGATGAGCTGGCTTTTGTAATTTTCTGACTCCTGTGATCACTCATTGTCATACTGAACTGGTAGCAGCACAGGACTTGGGAATGTGTGGGCAAAGAAAAGGGCATTTACCTTTCTGCCATTTCTCTTTTCCTGTGTCTGTTCATGCTCAGAAGCCTGACTGCAGCAGAAGTGATGAGCCCTGGGGAGTGGGCTCAGCCAAATTCACTTTGCTCATGGAGGCTCAGAGGCAGCTGCTGTCTAATGCAAACCAAAATTCACAAAGTCAGAAATTTTAGGTAAAAAGAACATAAAATCTGGTTTCTTTTGCTTCATTCCCCATCTCTTTCCAAGCTACTGTGCTCACCTTCCAGACAAGCGTCTACAATGAGACATGACTGTGAGAGTATTAGAAAGGTGCTCAAGAATAGTCTGAAACAGCATTTTTGCTTGCCTGAAGCATGCCTGTGATTGCCAAGTCAGGCTAACACACCACTCCCAGAGCCTTGTTACTGAGAGGACAGGCTGCTAGCCTTGGCACAAGAAGTTATTCCTTCAGCTGCAGATCCAGTCCAGCTCACAAACAGACTTTGGCTCCATCCTGGACAGCCAATGCTGGGTCCCATTTCCTGTGAGCTGTTACCAGAAGACTTGAAAGAGTAAAAACAAGGGAATTTATCTCCTTCTCAAAATCAGCAATTTCACCCTTGAAGAAAGGAGAGCTCACCTTTAACCAATCTAAATTTAATAAAGGTAAATTAAATTACAATTCCACTTGAACAGTTTTGTGAAACTGTGGGACTGAAGGCACATCCCTCTGCCAGGTGAAAGCTGCTGATGAGCCAGACCACAGGCAGGGCCAGAGCCCACAAACCCCGCTTTAGAGAGTGAGTGCCAGACTCTAAGTAATCTGATGTCCACAATGCACAAATCACAGCATTAAGTGAAAGCTCTAATGTGCTTCAAGAATGCGTTATTATATTTAAAAGGTAGAGGTAATTAGGTGGTGAACTGGAATTAAATAAAGACAACATTTAAAGACAACATGGTTAAAAAATTGATAATGCAAGACTGGGTATGCTTCTGCAGAGGAAATACTTTCATGGTTTTTAAGAATAGATTTTTTTTTTTTTTTTACATCCTGAAAGCATCATCACTCTTTTGGGAAAACATTCCATTGCACTGAAGTGAGGATTTATGTGGAGATACAGCCTTAGGGGCAGATTCCTGCCCAGTGTGCACTTGCACCTTTAGGATGGAGGATGAATAGATGTCATTTTGCTGATTCTCTGAATCACAGCTCTTGGTGCTGACAATAGACATGGCTCCAGCCAGCTCTCCAAGAGCTCCATGCCAACCTATCAACAGCATTTCTTGCCTCGGACAGAGTCGAAGTTCTTCACCAAGTTTAGAGGAACAACTGGCAAACACCACATCTGCTGCTGAAACAGAGGGAAAAAACAGCAACAGATCAAGTGATTAGTGGACATTCTGGATGCCACAATGGAACACAGGGTTTTTATTTAGATTATACAGAAACCCTAATCAGCACTGCACATGAAACGAAGTAAAAATTACCCTGACAAAGCATGACATTGCTACTCCCATCTGGACAACTAATTTCATTAACCTATTAACTAATAGGTTTACCATGCCCATGGGAAACAGACACAAAAGTGCTCATGCTGTTTTTCTTTTTTCTTCATTGTATATTCAGGACCACAGTGTTCCTGCAACTGATTATGGTCTCTCCCACATACTGGAGAGTTATAGGCTCATTTCAATCTATTTTCCTTGTCTTGAGAAAAATCAGTTCACTAAAAATGAGTGGTTCCTTGAAAAATATGCAGAATATTTAATGCAGTAGTACTTCAAGGCAGAGGGGAAAACCTGTATGAATGCTATCTATCTGAAAACAAACACCTCCTCAATTAAAACAAAGTATTTGTGTTTCAAGGGTTTATAAGAAGTAGCTTAATAATAAGGCAGTTTAGGAATATACAGAGGGGATAACAGCTTTATGTGGTTTTGGTGTGCTCTATGCTTTATATAAACATTCACAAAACATCCAAGTTTGATAAAGGGGAGAAATACTAGAAAATAAAGAGTGAAGCATGCCTTTTCATTGTGCAGACTGCAATTCAATGCACAAAGTTATGATTTACATAAATAAGGAAAGAATGATGAAGTCATTAAGTTTGGGGAATGTTTTTGTAAACCATTGAGTATATAAATAGTTGTATTAAAGTCTTTGCCAATCAGGTTGTCAAACTGAAATTTCTACAGTCAAAACTTGAGTTCTGTAATGACAGCATTTTTACAAGTTGGCAAGTATGGGATTCATCCAAAGCCTTCTGAAATCAGTGAACATTTTCATGGGCCTGAATAAGTACTTTAACAGGATATGCTCCACAATGCAAATCCCAACACCTATCTCTGCAAAAGTGCTTGAAGCTTTATGGTAAAAATGGATTATTTTCAGCTTAGAATTTTTCAGCATATTAAAAATTTGAAGTCTCTTTGAGGCTCCAAATGCATACTTTTCAATATAATATTTTTCAGAGCTTTCTGTATTTCATTTACCCACATGAAAAACCCCCAGCTAATGGGTAGAACCAAGAACCAAAAATCATGAAATCCAGGTTCTAATCTAAACATGATTTTGTGCAATATAGTCTGTTCTTCAGTGATGGAAAGAGTTTCAAAGTGCCATAGGCATGCTCTCCTCCAGCACTTGAAATGTAAAGATTTTTCTACTAACAAAATCTGCAAAAAACAATTAGACTTTTTTCTTTTTATTTTTCTTTTTTTTATTTTTTTTCTTTCCAATTACATGCAATGCAGTAGAGAGTTTTTCAGAAAAAAACGGCCTAGAAAGCATTCATAAATTTTCACTGGCTGCTATGGCTCTTGCAAATACTCACTAAAAAAATCATATATACAAATCTCCCATTTGTTAAGGAAGTGGAAATTTTAGGATCACTTAAATCTTGCTTGTTCACACAGTATTACTGTCCAGTATGGAATGCAGACTTGAATATTAAAAAGGAGCAGTAAGAATTGGTGCTAAGGCCTCTTTCTCTCACACAAGAAAACAAACTGGCAGAAGGAAGTAAACGTCACACCCGATGTGAAGGGTGAATGAGTGTGGGATGCAGAGGTTCCCTGCATGCTCCACTTAGCGGCTATTGAGCTCAAAGCCTGACCCAACACCAGAGATCCCCAGAGAAGACAGCTATTCCAGAGAAAATAATCCTTTCAGAGTCCACACTTGTTCAGAGGTTTATGAAGGCTTGAAGGTTAAATGCAGCCTGAAGATTTTAGTGCTGATATAAGGACAAAACATGTTTCAGAGTTTGATAATAAAAAAAAAAAAAAGTTAGTGCTATGTAATAACTGACAATTTTCCAGGATGGCTTTCCCAGTATTCTCTATATTTTCAGCCAAGAAGGTAGTTCTAGGTTGTTATTTTTGCACATTGCTCAGGAAAATTGCACACTGAGAAATGAAAAAGAATGGTAATTCAGTTTTTTGGCTTACCACACTTCCCAGAATACTCTCTCATTCTCAGCCTCTTTTGTCCATGGTTCACACCTGCCTTGCGAGTAGGAGGGAGGGTTTCAGGCGTGATTCTTGAGCACGACTAATATTTTGGTTTAGCTAACAAATCATAAGATTTACAGGAAACAAAGATTGTTATCAAATCACACAATCATAGAATGGTTTGGGTTGAAAAGGACCTTAAAAATCATGTACTTCCAAACCCCTTGACATGGACAGGGACACCTTCCACTAGACCCGGTTACTCATAGCCCCATTCAGCCCAGTCTTGGACATCTCCAGGGATGGGGAGCCCACAACTTCTCTGGCCATCCCAGTGTCTCACCACCTCCCCAGTGAAGAATTTATCTCCAATATATAATCTAACCTTCTCTCCTTCAGCTTAAGGCCCTTTCTTCTTGTCCTATCACCTCATAGCTTAGCGAAAGGTCCCTCTCCAGCTGCCCTGTAGCCCCTCAGGTACTGTAAAATCTTCCTGGCACCTTCTCTTCTCCAGCGGAACAGCCCTGACTCTCTCAGCCTGTCTTCATAGGAAAGGTGCTCCGGATTTGAGATCAACCTAGCGGCCCTTCTCTGGACTCACTCCAACAGGTCAACGTCCTTCTTGTGCTGGGACCCTCATACCTGGACAAAGTACTCCAGGTGGGGTCCCAAGATAACTCAAAATAAAAGTGCATTTATTGTCCTGAGGTGAGGAAGTAGGCGGCCATGGTTCCCACTGAAGCAGAAATGAAGCTTTTATTCCTCCTGGAGATGTTTAACAAGAGCAACTGCAGAAGTTAAAAGCTCATGCAGCACTCATGATGGTGGGAGAACCCTGTTCTCTGTGAGTGACTCAGTGTGCTCACCTGGAGGAGGAGACGACCAGCCTCCCTCTGCCTGACTCAAACCACACATTTAGGAACTCAAGGGTTACAGATATTACAAATTCAAGTCCTGCCTTCAGAATGACAATTCTCCTCTTAATGGTAAATGTTCTGACCGCCTGAGTGTTGAATGGGACAGAATGGAAAAGCATGACATCTTCCTCACTTTGTAAATCAAGTATTTCTCCCCACAAATTGAAATTAGCCACTCAATTTTATCAGCAATTGTGGATCAAATTAAAACTACCAGTAGGGTCTGAGTGCACAAGAGATAATTACTATAGGTTTGAATAGCTGCAAGTATGAAAAAGCCTGTAGCTGTATTTTATGGATGCTCTATTTATAAAATGTAATTTCTGATGTATATTTTAAATATATCTGTATTTATCTTACTGCAAAACTCAGATACCTTTGATACAGAAGTGAGTCATTGGTAAAATAAGCACTTACACCATTGGCTAGATATAAGGCTGAAGGTCAGGAGCAGTTAAAAAGTAGAACATTGCCCTAGAGTTACCCTGGTGTTTAATTTCGGCCAATGCCAGCCTGTGACATGCTTATGGGCAGTTTGGGAACCCCACCAATAAATCCACTGAAACAAAATCCAAATCCAAAAAAAACCCGCCCTTACAAACATAAAAATGAACAAGTTGCCAACACGTGGTTTGGTATTTTCTGCAGTTCTGGCTTCACATTCTGCCTATGCTGGAATAGTGAGGGAGATGGGAAAGGCTTTTACCCAGTTTTATAAGTTATAATGGACATATAATGCCCAGCATGTTAAGATAATATGAGACTACTTTATAAGACTGCTTTGGACTGATGCTATTCAATAATTGTGATGGAGGTCTGATCTTAACAATAAATTTCTACATTCTTTTTATATCACTGCTTTTAGGCTTGATAAGCTATGTGAAAAATTCTTTGCTATTGCCAATAACAAGCTCTAAGATGGTGCATATGTTTGGTCTTTTAATCTGCAATAATTGAAACAAATGAAGCAATGATATCAATGTTGCACATTTCCAAAACTTTCTCAATTAAAAAAACTCAAGAAAAGTCACCAATCAGCTGTTTGACAAATTGGTAGTAGTACCTGATCCATCCAAAACACAAGCATCTCCTGCTTCCTGGTTTTCTCCTTTGACCTGAAAAGAAACTGGGGTTCAAATTGAGTGAAGTAATCACAGAGATACCTATATGCACCCAATTAGGGAAGAATGCTAATGGCAGAAATTTAGCACTCCAAGGTTTTGCTTTTAGGGTATGTTACAGGACAGCTCTGTGGTCACACACCACAAAGCATGAGCAAGTGAAACCAAAAGAAGGCAGATAGATTTTGGGGCTTTTTAAAATAATTATTTTCTTTACATAAATGACTAGTATTTGATGTACTAATCTATCAATTTGGTAACAAGCCTACATTTCAAATTTATTTGCTCCCCTTCTCTTACGAATTTCTAGCAAAACCTGTTCAAAAAAGATCGAGAAATCATGAATGGAATACAGAGCCAAGACAGGCAGTGAGCTTCAGCTGTGACCTAGCCTTCATTGACTGAGTGACACAAACAAGTGGCAATGACTTCAAAGTGAAAAACTGGGAAGCACTCAGAGCTGGGGGAAGGGCTGCAGCTCTCTGCTGCCTCAGCAAACAAGGTGTCCCACCAGCACCGATCAGGCTGCCTAAAAAGGGGTCCCTCTAGAGAGACTCGAGGGAGATACTGTAAAACTCTTCAGTTTTCTACATATTGTTGAAAAGGATGGGATTTCATATGGACCAAGATAAGCCTTGGCTTCTTTCTCACCTCCTAAGTGGGGCTCATTTGCTCAATTCTGACACTCAAAGCAAGAGAATCCTACGACTAACATAAATTAGGTAAGCATGGACCGTGACAAGATCAGTAGGGAAAAAAGGAAATATCCCCAAGTTTAGTGTTAGCTATGGGTTTATGCACAGAAGCAGGAACGGGATGGGACTGCTGTGGAACCTGTCTGGAGCTGCTTTATTTTCCAGCATCAGCCTCATTACAGGGTTGGGACAATGGGAAGATGCCAGCAGCTCACGTCCTCAGCAGGAGATGATGTTACAACACACTTGGAAAGTTTTTTACCAATTACAAAAAGCAAAAGCATATTGACAGTAGTTTTATCCAAACACTATAAGTACACTTTGGTTAAAACAATGCTTGCTTATTTTGAATATAGTATCTACTTGTGAAGCTTAAAATACAATACACAGAGCTCCTTTATTAAGCTTAGAACTTCCTAATATCTTGCTAGATATACTTTCTGCAGCTTAGGGAGTTATTCTTGCCAAGCTTTAATACACACACCATTGTTCTATTTGTCTTTGCTTTCTATATCTCATATAACTTTTCTGCTGAAAAATCTTAAATAACAGTTCTGCTATTTCTGAGGCCTGCTTTTTTGCATCTTTCCCAAAACCCTCTGATTTCAAGGATTCCCACACCCAAGGTAATTAAAATAATAAGCTAGTGGCAACAAAAAGGAAGAGCACATTGAGTTACAATGACTGATGTGAAGCTTGGAGTGTTATCCCTCAGGGGTTTTTGTCCCTGGGTATCTTCAATATGTAGAGCCTGTCTAGCTCCTCAGACACGAGAGAACAGCAGAGAAATGTTCCCCACTTCCCCCTGCCATCACCTTGAACCCACTGTTTCCAATCTGCCTTTCTTTTTTTTCTTAAGAGGCAGCGACACATTTAGAAGGTGCACCCTGGAGACAAAAGTATTTATCCTCCTGCAGCAGCTTTATCTATGTATTCTTCCTTAATATTAGGAACAGTTTGATTTAAGAAAATGGGCTGCAAATACAGGATTGACATTGCATGTAGCTAGGATAAGGACAGACAAGCCAATTAACTCATGAGTGCAAGTGACAACTCAGTTCTAAAATGCCTGTTAAATTCCCCTGAGTTACCCTGTGTTTTGAGAAACTACAAAATAAAATCTGATACCTAGTGAAGAAAAACCCCAAAACCTAGAAAAAAATGGTCACAAAGAGCCAATGGGATGATTTTCTAACGTAGGAAAGTTCAAAGTGAAAGCTTCTATTTCTTTATCATTCATATTAATCATAATTATGTATCTACTGTATTATGAATGACAGGAGACTTTGAACATGGTGAAAGGCAGCAGAACTGTACAAAGAATGCAGATTGCTGCTATAAGTAATGACAGGAGAAATTAATCAAGGATTGATTGTGCTGCATGAAAGTAGCAATTTCATCTTCCCAGTACATCTACAAGTATATGAAAATGCTAACTGAATGCATGATTAAGCATAGAAGTTGTGCTTATGTCATATGGAATTAATAAGCCAGCAACAAATAAATTGAGAGGAAATTCAAGGGAAAAAGATAAACTGAGAATACCTTTGCACCATAAAATAGAAAAGCCTTTATGTGTCAGGGTGCCCTGAAGAGGGAAGAGAAACACAGACGGGTCACTTTTTGTTTTGAGCAATGATGTGAAAAATGATGCAAACAATTACACCTTCAGCTGCAGAGTACCCACTGCCAACAGTTACAAATGAAAGCCACACACAACTACAGCTCCACACGGGGATGTAACAAAGAGATCAAATAATTCCAACATTAGCACTTTCAAGTAAAAACTTACTCCTAGTGCATCTACCAGGTTTTTTGTTACATGCCTACAGCGGTTTACACAAAAACAATCAAGATAGGAGGAACAGAAGACACAACTGTGGATGTTGCCTCAACACCTTTGATTATAGGATGGTGTTTCATGTTTAAAATCTGGCATAGCAAAATAAAACAGTTTTAAAACCAATTTGAGAATTTAGTTCTGTACCTGAGAGCTCTTGACCAGCATTACAGACCACTGAAGAAACTGACCTCCCTTTTTGAAATGAAGAATTAATGGTATTAAATTTGTCAGTGTAAGAAATACATTTAAACATTCCCTGTAAGGGTGTGAAACCCATCACCAGTAGAAACTGGGCCAGCATGGGCTAGGACATGATCAACAGGAAGAAAGCAAACATCCCCCTGGTAATTCAAACGCAGCTTGGCTGAAATACTCCAGGAGATTTCAGCCCCTATCTGGCAACTAACAAAGCAATGTAAACAATTATTAACTTGGAATCCTTTTCACATATTTATAACTTCCAGTAGCACAAGCTACTGGAAAAAGTTTTCACCTTCCAGAATGTGCTATCTGATGTAACAGACGAATGCCATTAACATTAATGCCAGATTAACAACCAATGTGCGGAAATGTGCTCTTGAATAGATTCTGGATCCTCAAGCAAAACCACCCAAACCAAAATGCAATGAGCTTGTTTATATGCAACGGGAACAAATGTGTGTTATTACTTTAAAACTTTCAGTTTGAATCAGTACTGACTGCTTTCAATGCTTGGGAAAGCTTTTCATTCATGGGAAAAATTGCCTGAAAAGCTGGAATTTCAAAAGAAAAATGATGAAGAACACTTTACTGATATCAGTACAATTAGACAATGCAATAAGCACTACATAGAGGTGCATGCAGAAAAATATTAAAGTTTACTCAATTTTAGCTTTATCTAGCACAGTTATTGAATTAAGGAAAAGAATTTCAGTTCTTAAACTCTCTAAGACATGCTACCCTAGAAAGATTAAACCTCATCAGCTGAGGAAATAAAATTTGAATTTTCCAATTAAAAAGCAATACCATCAAAATGCTAAGGAAGTAAATTTCTTCTATTCTGGTAGCATGCTCATCTCAATTTTACACATGTCACATTTATCTGCTATGGTTAAATACATTTTCTATTAATAAATGTTAAAGAATTAATATGCATTTAATATCACAAAACGTGTCTTGTCAGGGTGTTCAAGTACCTGAGGAGGATAGTTCTCCATCTTGCAATCCAGAAGGATTTGGGAAAAGATTCCTCTTTAAAGCAGATGAGCAAGTTGACAAAATTAAGTGCTTTCTTTGCTCAGTGTGGCATATTACCACTAACCAAGACTAACTGTAAAAAACCCCAGGCAGTACATATGCTGCCACCACAATCTTTGGAAACCAGGAATGTGAGGTTGCATAAATACACCAGAAGACAATCAAAACCAAGATCCACATGTTTGAGTTGAAATTCCACAGCTTTCAAAAATGACTGTGCTTTAGCTACTTTATATCCAGCTGGATTGATTTTTCCAGAGGACAACACACAGTTCTTGACTTCTGCAATATTGCTACTGACACAAAGCAAACAGCAAAACAAATTAATGTTCTAGCTCTCTGCTAGAGCAGAGATTGAATGTACACTGAGTAAACTCATCCATTGACAATTTGGTTGAATTAAATAATATATTAATTAAATAATAAATAATGTAGTTGCAAACAGCTCTGTTCTGGTAATGCCAGTGGAGGCTGGATTGTTATCATCCATAGGATGGTAGCAGCCAGAGATCCTGGTATGAAGTTAACTAATGACTCTGTGAGAACAGACTCATCTCTCCTGGTTAATAAAAAATCACGTTATACAGTTAAAGCAGCAAATAAATAAGAAGGCCTTAAATTAAACCTGAACATCATATAGCTACAGAATCTAGGATGACCCTCATGGGAAGAAAATCCTGCATCAAAAAGTAAAAGTCTCACTTACTAAAAGTACCAAATCATGACACTGATGGCAAAAAGAAAAACGGTAAAGGAAGCCTTGCTGCGGTAGGACATAAAATACACAAGACATTCATTGATATATCCTTTTATTATGCATATAGGTATTAACTCCAGTGCTGCAGAGGAGTCCAGAACTGAACTTAGTTTGCCCAACTTATGTAAACTTCTCCCACGCTTCCAGAATCTAATAAGCAACTGCTTCACCAGATCATCAGGAAAAATCCTCTTCATCTTCCTTGACCTGTTGTGTTTTACATAAAGCCATTTGAGTTCAAAGAATTCAGTAAGAATTTAATTAACAATTTGAAAGGTGCAGATCCCTGGGGGCCATTTTCGCTCATTAATTTAACAACAAAACCTACTTCACTATTAATTAGAGTATTTCTAACACAAGTGAAACAGCTGTGGCAGTCCAGGCCATCTCATTATTATTTTCTTACACACATGAATATTTAAAAGTGCAAGGAACTTCAACAACACTTACACCAGTACACACCCCGAAAAAACCAGAAATAGTCTGAAAAATTACTTGACCCAAACAAATTTATTGGAAGAAAACCAGGGGCTCTAGAAGAAAAAACACATTATTTTATGACACTCAGGACATGAAATCAGAAGTCCTTTCAGGGACCTTTCAGATATTTTCATTTTTTCAAGAAGGAGTTCTGAAGGAATATTAATTACCTCAGCTATGAAGATTAGCAATGGGTATAACGTGTCCTTCTGGAGCAAGTTGAACAGTACCAACACCAACTACTACTACAGAGAAGGAATCTCACCACTTGTAGCCAAAAAATCAAAAGGAAATACTGCATTTCAATTTTAAGCTCCAGGGGCAGTCATCTGATCCCCACCTGAAACAGGACAAGGTAAGCCAGGCTTTCTAACTTTTTTCCAAATATCAGTCTTGAGGCTATTAACTGGTCAGAGGTCAGGTAAAACCAATCTCATCTCTGAGGTTTTGGCAGAGTCTTTCATTGGTCCCAAAAACACATTAGGAACTCTTAATGGAAAGAGAGGACAAAACCCAGCATTAAAAACTTACAAAACTAGATCCAAGAAGCTGCTTCTCCTTTTTCAAAAGTCAATTTATATTTGCCAACTTTGCAAATCTGCAATCATTTGTGATACAAATTTTTAAGATGTGATTTTTTTCTTCATTATGTGCATTTATAATATCTACTGTTAGCTTAAATGAAAGTCTAACCTCTCATTAAATTGTGTGAATCTTCATCTTTGCTGCCATCTGTAGGTAACTGGAGTGGTACAAAGGTAACAGTTTGTGATCAGGACCTGTGTCCATGAGAAAACACGATGTTCTTGTTACCTGTCCCTCCTGATTTTAATGTTAAAATTAGGCAGAAAAACATAACAGATAAAACATACAACAGCTTATGGCTTTGTCTCTTCCTGCACCTGCAAGTAATCTTGCAGGTAAGGCAGTAAAAAAATAAAGGGAAATTAAGTTAGAGTCATGGAATCATAGAATGGTTTGGGTTGGAAGGGCCTCAAAGATCACATAGTTCCAACCCTCTGGCTATTCATTAGATCAGGTTCCTCAGGCTCCAATCATCCCGGCCTTGAACACTTCCAGGGATGGGGCATCCACAGCTTCTCTGGACAACCTGTTCCAGTGCGTCATCACCATCTGAATAAAGAACTTCTCTCTAGCATCTCATCTAAACCTGCCCTTTTTCAGTTCAAAACATTTCTCCATGTCCTGCTACTATCTGCCCAAATAAAAAGTCCCTCTCCCTCCTTTTCCTGAGCCCTCTTAAGGTACTGGGAGGCTGCAATTACGTTATCTTTTCTACATGCAACAACTCCAGTTGTTGGATCCATGGTGAGGATCTATACTATTTTACAGCATTATTACATCATGGGATGCACCAGAACATCCACAATTTTGACTATAAATATGAAATCTAAGTCTTGGGGTAAGTTTGTTAGTTTCTTCTCAGTGAGCCATGCAATGTTTTGGCAGAACTGTTATGGTAAAGAAAACTTCTCAGAAGAAAAATAATCCAAAAGCAGAGAGGTTGATCATGATTTTAAACTCATGATGACTTGGAAATCTGAAATTATACAAGTGAGGTCAGCATTTTAAATATATGATTTAATGACTGAACAATTTTGATACATAAAAATAGATACTTGGTAATGAACAAGTTTATACAAACCAGATTTCTTTTGTACAGTACAAAACAATGATGGAGTTAAAAAAAGATTTGCTGGGTTACAGGGCAAGACACAAGAACAACAAAACACCATTGAATAATTTTTTTAAAATTATCAGAGGCTTATTTCATAAATACAGTGTAATGCTTTCATTTAACAAATACAAAATTTACTATTTAATTTATCAACATCAGGAAATATATAAAATGTCTTTGAATGACAATCTGATTTAAAAACTGATGCAAATACAATAGCGTTTTTAGAACTCTGAGGTAATATTACACATTATCTCAAAAAAAGCTTCAATAAATAAAACTAAACAGAAGGCAAAGTGCAGTTCAGTGAAAAGGAGAAAAGATAAAGCTTTCATTTTAACAATAGTAGATAAATAGTTATTAAAAGCGGGTTTAAGCCTTAAAAAAATATTTTGGCTAATTTGCCATGTTTTCAGATAAACTGTATAGCTATTTAGTCATAAGCCAACCTTTCATGAATCCAATTCTACAAAGAGAGGAAAGCAGTAAGTCTTTGTTTCTAGGTTTCTTACTTACATCCATATTCAGGTGTTAGAAATTTAACTTTGCTTGCAGCTATCTAGTTCATTCAGTGCAACAGTGAAAGCTTGATTTATTTCTCAACATCTGAAATCCTGAAGTTAAAATTAATTTTAAAATCTCCATTAGGGAGATACAATGTAAAAATGCAGAATTTTTCAGTGCTGCTTTTAGCACTCTTTGTGCTAACCTAGTAAGTATAGTTCCAGGCTAAAGCCAATGGAAATTTTATTACTGGTTTCAATGACAGCACTATGAATACAATGTCAAATATTCTAAAATATCCTAATATTTACCTCTGCCTCAATAAAACAGTAAAATCACCAGTAACTTTTCTAGGAGAAATAAAAAATAAAATTTACACTTAGCTATTGAAGAATATCCAGAACAACTTTGAAATCATGAATTAGACAGATTAATTTGTTCATCATTTGAAAATCTGTTGATTGTATGTAAATAATACAGAGAAAGAAAGAAGACTAATACAGTATTTGAGTACAGACACTATAAGATAGTTATGCATCCATGCCCCAGCAGAAGTCAGTGGGGAAAGATGACAAATTAGATGCCAAAGTGTCTCAAATGATCTGGGCCTTATTCAGCTGAAAGAAAAATCTACAGAACACACAGTAAATGTTGATATTTAAAAACAATACTGCATGCTGATAAATTCTTTCCACTTAGTGAATAAAACCCAGACTTACAATTATTTCAGTATTTTAGAACCATTTCTTCCCCAGCTGCTAATTTACTAACTCAGAGCAGACATACTAAGAATTCTTTTCATGGAGTTTGTGCAGTGAAAAACACAAAACATTTTAAAATGCTGGTCTCCATGTTAATGAAAGTTGGAACATTCTTCAGAAATGTTATTTTATTCACTTTCGTCACAGCTTATTTAAGACTTTCAACAAAGTTGCTGCAAAAAATGATAGCATGATACACTATATCAGTTTTCCACCTGCTGTGGCTATAACTGTCTTCCTAAAGCATTTCACCAGATGTGGAATTGATTTTAAATATCTAGTTTTGTTTAATATAATGCTACAATAGATCTGGCTAGTGTGCTGTTAAGAATTAACATACAAATTCCTTAATACCTGTAGCTTGAACTTGAATCCCCTCAAGCTGAAAAAATACCTTTTAACACTCTCATACAGTCAAGTGTAAAAGCTGAATATACATCATCTAAAACCTCTTATTCATAAAAAATAATTTTTTAGCAGTAAATGGCACTATCAAAACCCTATTTCTTCACAGGCAGTTATTTACATACTTCTTAGACAACTGGTTTCACCAAGAAGGAAAACCAGAATAAAACTACATAGAGTTTATAAAGACTAAAATTCCTACTTGCCTTTGTGAAAAAAAATGGCTACATGCTGATGTTCTAGTTTTTTTTTCTGTTATTAATACTAACTGAAAACAATCTGCCACCGGGATTAACCAATAGAGAAATATTGTATATTATTTCCCATTGGGAAACCTTGATGTAAAGGAATTACGATTAATGATAAAGTGCTATTAAGAAAAACCAAAAACTTGGGAATTGTCTTAGTTGGGTCTCACTTATCAAACAGATGAGCTTTTTGTACAAAGAAAGCTACTTTCTGAGACAAAGCAAGCAGCAAATGTATTGCCATTCAGGAAGAAAACCATACACTTCATACTTAATTAAAAAAATTATCTAAATACAATAAAACCAGCACAGTATCAAGAGACATAACAATGAAAAGCTTAAAGGCACAATCAGAAGAGAGTGAATGCTACATAAAAATGCTGTTCTTGGAGTATTTAATCTTATTCCAGACCAAACCCCTCTGCATTTGAAATTCCAATTATTAACTTTTGCTTCAGTTCCTTCTTGTTCTTGTAAGGAGGGAGACAAAGCTGGTTGAAGCAGGTATGTGCCACAGGTAACCTAAAATAATTTAAAAAATACCCAGCAAAACACATTTAAGAATAATGCAATAGAACCAGAACGCTGCCTATTGCCTATGCATTTTCAGTTAAACATTTCCTAAGAAATCATATAAAAGGAACATTTATCCCAGTGTTGGTTCAAGTTCTGTTGAATGCAAGTAACACCACTGCTGGTAATAAGTATGAATTTGTTTGCCTGCAACTCCCTCCTCCATCTTTATTTTCTTTTCAAGTTGGAAACATCTCTTTCCAGATTTTGGAAACTCCAGGTACCACATGACTTCTCTAAACACAAAATCTTTGGACCTGTATAGACAGAATTCTCAACATGGAAAAGGAAGGTGAGTCCTGCAGTAGGTACAGACACACCTAGAAGAAGCACAGCTAGGTGTCTGTGAGGATACAGAACTCAGGGTTCAGCCTGATAAAACAGGTCCTTACAGACTCCAGAAGGGAGCTCTAAAGAACTGACTGAAATGCTGGAAAAACAACAGTTGACGAATTCTAGTCTCAGCTATACCAACACTTAAGAGTTCCAAGCTTCTTCTGAGAATTCTTTTGAGAGCTTGAATGCATGTAGTGCAGATATGGCTAAGGAATGCCTGACTGAAACACTGGAAACTTTGATTCTCACTGGAATGGATTAATTTCATGAGCCACAGATAATAAAAGCTACAGGAACTTTTTGCCATTTAAATTCTCAAGTGACATGGAAGACACACCTGAAGATACAGACTCGTCCTACAGCTGATAACTTGTGGGGGAGACAGGAGAAAGACAAGGAGCTGAAGCTCAGCCTGGCATTTGAAAAACACACTGAAAAATGTATTACATTTGGGGACAAATATTTTATTATGTGATCTAAAAGCCCTCTAGGTCTCTTTTCATTTCATCTCTCAGTCTTTTGAATGGTACCAACTTGGCCTTTGACCACTGGCAAACATGCTCAAAAGGGGGTGGACCCCCTGATTTAGGTTACTTTTCCCCTCCTTGCTCTTTAAATAATCAGCAAAGATCTGTTAATTGGACTGGAGTCATGGCTTCAGAATTTGGAAAGTTGAGAAGCTTTTATTAATTTGCCAATTCTTACTGCTATTACATTCTTTGATCCTATTGTGTGAGCAATATTATGATGGTGTCTACATTTATCCCTATGCAGGCAGTCTGACAGCAACAATTATCTTGCAAAACATGGACCTACAGCACTTTAAAATCCACGCTATTTCAAAACACATTTTTTAATTTTTAAGAAAAAGAATAATTTAAAAAAGGAAGAGATAGAGTGATTCAATGTTGACTGACTTTTCTTCACTTTTCATCTGATCTTCATGTTCCTTTAATGTTACTGGAACCGGTTATTACCTCACTGAGAAAAGCATTAGAAACAGCACAGCAATGAGATAAATTAAATTGAATACAACTCCCAAATTTATTATGTTTATGTCTTTAGATCAGCTCTTGCCCTAGGTTACAATGTAAAGATATGCCCAAAAGTTTGTATTCTATCCCCATCTGCCGAAATCAGGTGGGGCAGTGATTCTTATCTCTGTGGGAGATATTCTCTGCTAATGGGCCATCTGTTAAAAACCAGATGGGGCAATGTTCTTTAGCTTTCCCATGACCCGTCCTTCTTCCAGGGATATATCTCCTATTAATGGCCATTGAGTTCCACTGTATGGCTGATAAAATTACATCATTCCATTGGGAGATGCTCCACCCAGAGGGAAGAGCCAAGCCTTTCCTACCTAGATAAAAACTGAGATTTGAACACCAAGCCAGCCCTTATTCACTGGTTTCTAGAGGACAAGGGCTACCAGACCTTTCTACAGGATCACTACTTCAACAAGACCATATGGACTGCCACCACCATGGTAACTAGCGGGGTGTCAGGTTGTATTCTGACTCTGTCAGTGGGTTTTCTTGAGAAAAATAAAATACTTGCAATAGTACTATTTTTTCCTATTAAATTGTATTTCTGACTTGGAGTCTCTCACCAGTTTTGGTTTCAAAACCATTACAACTCTTCACAGAAAAAAGCAGCAAAATTCAGACTTTGAATAATAGTTTAAGTATTTTGATTACTCTAAGTGGATGAGAAATCTAGGTCAAGTCAATAATTACTGCCTCACAGCAAGCTCCAGAGCAGCAAGTTTTTCTATACAGCTTTCAAATTATTTAAACTGACTTACTTCAGTCTTAAGAATTAAAAAAAAAAAAATACTACACGGGTTGCTATAAATAACACCATCAAACTATAAAAAATTCAGAAAAATTCATGGCAGTTCAAGGTATATTTTCATCAGGTCAGCTTCATGTTAGGAATGATTAAATAAATAATTTATTGGAGTTGAAAACATGTAAATAATCCCTATAAATAATTACCAGCCTCAAATGTAAACACTGACTGGCAAAACAATTTCCTTGTTTTTAAATTTATGCAATCAATAAGTGGGCATAACATTCTGAAGGCAAACTAAAGGAGTCCATGCAATTTCTTCCTTCTATGTTTGTTTGCTCTTCTGTAAAAAGACATTCAAGAGCAAGAAGTGCTCCCAAAAAAAAATTTAATGAAAAAAAATTTAAAAATCCAAACATTTCTTACCAATTAGTGGATGTTTCACTCTTTGAAATCTTGAAATTCAGATCAGCCATTCCTCCCACAGGTACTCTATCACTTCCTGTAGCAAAATGTAGCAGCTTCTTTTGAAGGTCCAGAGAAAATCCAAGTACTACATCCCAGAAGTATCTATACTCAGGGCAGAGGGGGAAGAAAATGTTGCAAGATACAACATCATAAAAAGCTAGTATGAAGTACTACAAATGACTAATATAATTTACTAAGAGTTTAATTGATATAACATATTGGACATCAGGAGTACCCCAATATACCAGGTTAAATTCCCAAGGAACTGGCAAGGAAAATATTTTATTAATTTTGGAATGATGTCTTGCCAAATGATGCTCCAACCCATTTATCTACACAACTATAAATGCCTTCTAGTCAGTAATATAAATGTCCTTAGTATCAAAGTGAATTGAGTAAAAAAGCATTTATAGAAGATTGGATAATAAAAAAACCGAGATCTCATATGCAGGATGTGGAGCTTTTATTTTCAAACTAATCCACTTCAATGTGGTCATCATCCTTTAAAGATATTCAGTAAACACATACCATTAAGGATCTAATTCTTACTTCTTATGACAATTTAGTAGTGCCTGCGTCTTACTTAGAAATAGGTTTCTAAAACTTCAGTCATTTCCAGATTATCCTTGAAGAGATTCCTGATGGAAGTCTAAAATTCCATGATGTTTTAAACTCAGTAATTAGAATCAAAACCCAGGCCTACCGTATAGTCAGATCAGTTTTTTGGTAGCCCTCATATTGGGTACTTCTCTGTAAAGCTGACATGTCCAGCTCAGGACTGCCACAGACAAGAATTTCAACCTCCTCTGGACGAAGCAGCTGCCATAAATCAAGGACAAAATATTTAATTAAAAAAAAAAAAATGAGAAATGATGATCCTAGATTAAGATTTTTATTTTGTCATTACAGAAAAATTGAAAGAATATAATTCATTCTAAGTCTCTAACTTGCATACATACTGAGTATAGAAAAAGTGATCCCTTAGCACTTTGGAGACTCTCTTACTGCCATATATAGTAGAAAGTTAATTACAGGATAACACAGTATTTCAGCATATTTTGTTCTTCACTTCTCCATCATTCTTACATTTATTACACTGAGTTTCCTATCAGACTTGATCAGACTACAAATAGGTCAGAAAGAAAATTAAGTTTGTACATAAGGGAGGGTCTTGATGTCAATTTTGATTTCAACTTCCATTTAATTTGCACTGAGAAGTCCCAGTGTGGGTAGGTGAGCAGCAGAAGCTGACAGAACTCAACTCTCAGGTGTACACAGTGCTATGCAAAGCAAACACTTATAACAATAAGCCATGTTTAACACCCACTAAACCTCTACCTGCAGAACCCACTTTATTCATTTACTACATCATCAAGTTGCATGCAAGTATGCCACACCTCACTTTGCTGCAAGGTGTCACAGTTCAAATTTCATGGAATTTAGAAAATCCCAGGCAAATTCAAACTTTCTCTTCTTTCTCAGTGCAGAAGGGGTGCTGTAAATTAAAAAAGTCATTCCAACAGCCAAACAGGTTTGAAAACAGAAGAACCTCACTGAGTGTTCTTCCTGTAAAAAGCAATAGGTACTTTCAGAGGAGTCACTCAGGAGCACTAAGACAAAGTTGTTTTGCAGTTCCTAAGTGCAGGCAATACACAGAAATCCTGCAAACATTCACAGGAGAGCCTGTGATGTGTCTGTGAATAAACATGATAAACCTGTCTTCTGGAACTTTATTTATCTCTTTTCAATGAAACCCTACAGAGAATAGTTGATTACCTGATTAATTTCTTCACTTATGTTGGCTTAATCAAGTCTATTGATCAGTCAAGATTCTTTCCAAATATTAAAATTATCCAGTACGATTTAATTTAGATAAGCCATTGTCAAAATATTTGAAATAGAAGTGAAGAGTTATGTTTCACTTAATTCTTACCAGTAATGCATATGAAGCACAGACACTATGAAATCCATAATAGAAAGCTGCAAATTGTTTGTAAATCGATCTATTGAGAAGAAAATCAACATAGAGCTGCACATATTCTAAAAAAAAAAATATTAAAATTTGTTACATTATAATAATTTTAATCAATCACTTGTTCTGTCCTCTAAAATTGTAGTGAATATGAAAAATGAATGCATTTAATTTAGGTACCATTAAATTGGTAGGCGTACCAGAAAGAACTACAGCCATTTCATTTTCACACTTTATTAACGAAAGCATAGGCTTACAGAAAGGAGAAAAAGGACAAACTTAAATCTGCAAAATATGTGTAGTTAATATACATTGAAGTACCTTTTCTATTCCTATTTGTGACTGAAATTTTATCGCCATTTGGCTTTAAGTTGTAAGATTTTATAACACCAAATTCTTCTTGAAAAACCTGCAGTAAAAGAGGAGTCAAGGTCAGCAGTGGAAAATAAATTAACATACTTAAAATGACAAAGCTTATATTATGTCATGAATTTCCTCTCGCTCTTCAGCATATGCTGTAATTCTGAAGGTTGTGAGGTTTTTACAAGATAAACACTACAATTTTCGGCAAATCGCTCAGAAAAATAGTACTCAAAGAACAAAAATCGACCCTGTTATATAGTGGCATGTCAAACTGACCTGCAGGCTCTGGAGCCATAGAGCTTTTCATATAAAAGAACGGCATAGGAGCAGCAAACACAATTAAGAAGGTATTTGTTCTGCTGTAGCTCACCTAGGAGCTAAGTATCACCAATATGAAATTTCATTAGCTAGTATGTGTGCTCTGAAACAACGAGTAACTGAAAAAGACTTTCCTGACTGAAATAGCAATTACAACACACAGGTCAGGCAAAACTGTAAAAACCTGAACAGGCTATTACTGAAGTGAAATTTCCTGGACAAGGCACATAAAATAACCAAGTAAACTTTGACTATCTTCTGGGTTAGACAGAAAAGCAAAGAGCTGGAAATGCACCAGCAGTTGGCCAAGCTGGTGGTGAGCACTGGCATTCACCTACACTGTCAGGGAACAACAGCTCAGAGTCTCATCATGGAGCCAATTGCTGAACATCCAGCAGTGCCGGGCAGTGCGGCTCCTGGAGCCCACTCTGATCCCCACAGTTATATTCCAAACCAGCAATCACAGCAACCAGCCACTCCACTGCCATTCTAACACTGGAAAAAATCCCTGAACGGGGTTAAGAACCACTCAGAGTTGTGCATTTAATGACCTGAAAGGTTGAGTAAAAATCCTCTTCAACATTGCCTTCATAGGATAGAAGTTCACTCAGTCCATGTGCCAGTTCCTACAACAGGAGTAAAAACTCTTTAGTAAATCTCAAAACTAAGTGATGCACTTTGCAAGGATATGCCAGAGGCACTGTTTTATACAGAAAGTATCTTGGAAAAAGCTGCATTTTTAAAATGCGTATTATACTAGAAAACTCAACAGATTTTCTGATTTCATCAGAAGACTTTATCAGTCTGTGCTGAAAAAAGGCTGCTTTTAAAATAGTTTGTAACTCAAGCATTAAATATAAATAAATAAATCAGGTTTTATATTAGTAATTTTGCCTCTTAGAAAATGTAATACTTACAGGCATAATCTGAAACAGGTCATCTAATGTGACACCACAGATGCCTACAAGTGTGTTATGATCACAGGGAACAATGGGAGGACTCAATAATTTCTTGTAACAGCAAGGTGGGAAACGGATATCCAAGGTGATGCTGTTATATACAGCAAGTCCCATAAGCTATATATGTCAAAGGTTAAGGGCAAATCTGACACATCTTTATTATAGTTTCTATTTTTGTAGCTTGGAAAAAAAAAATTAAGATTCGTGCTCAACAAACAGAAGGAATGTAAATTACTTCACTATTTCTGGACTGACAATTTAAAACGAAATTTTTCATTACAATTAAGCAGTGGTTAACATGGTCAAATGACGCACTTTGACAGAATGCTTGAGAATCTTCATAATATTCTATACAAGCACCTCTCCAATAAATTTTTCCAAGGTTTTGTTATGAAAAAGAGAAAGATAAAAACGTATTTTCCAGTGAAAGATCAACTAAGCACTGTTTCTTTTAAATAAATCTAAAAACCATTAAGACAAACCTGCACTGGTACTACAGCTCATCCATTAGCACATTTAAGTGCCTCCCATAAAACAAATTTGAAACTATCCTCATTCAACTTCTTAAAAGAATAGAATAAATCTGTTAGAAAAGACCTACAACCTGATGCCATTGAAATCAGTAAATGGACACTATTACCTTATCTCAGAGGAGTTATAAGCATGTACTAGCACAAATCACTTGTCTGAGGTCCTCATTTATGAGCACAACAGAAAACCTAGAACATAAACTTGTGCTCAAAATAGGCTTCCGTTTTGTAATAAAAAAGGCAAAAAGCCACACAGTGCTCAATGGAGACTTAAGTATTAATGGATACAGGCAAATTGATGTTTACTGAAAGAAACTCAAAGGTTTGAGTACATAAAAAATCACAACTTATACACAAAAAAAGTTGCAAGTTTAACATTGACTTAGCATTTTCTGACTGTAAAATGTACACATACTCTATTTTCTTCTTATTTTTAGTTCACTTGCTTGAGCAATATTAAAAAAATCCCATTTAAAATGGAACATAGGTGTATATAGAACCTTTGAAGGAGCTTGAGCCAGTGCCTTATTTTATCCCCACAGCTCATCGAGTGACTGTCGTTCAGAATGTTCCAGCAGACAGAAAAGGATACAGCTCCAACCAGTCGGAATTCTGAATAATTGTCGCATTTAAAGCTGCTGAACCAATGGCACTGCGAGTCCTTGTGGTAGGTGAACATGCCTGCAGAAAGAACAGCAACGTGGCCCTTAAAAAGCCTGAGCTTTGTAGGAATTTGTACAAAGCCTCACCTTTCTTATTCCTGCACCCTTGGAATGCACCTGGGGGTGCCCACATCCCCATGCTTGCTCTAAGGAGCCTGCTCCCACCCAGGGCAGGAGCTGCAGGCAGGTGCTTGGGAAGGAGCACCAAGGGCAGTGCCAAGCCCACCCCCTGCTTGGTGATGCTGCAACATGTTCTTCAGGGCCTCCAGTTGTGGGTATTTTGCAATGTCCCCATGCAATCTGTTCATTGTTCTCCAGCATCGGTACCGCCATAAATGTTAACTGTCTGAGCAAACATTTTCTCACTGCAATGTAAACTCACTTATTTCTTCCTTTCTTTCCAGGTCAATAGCAGATGACAATTCCTAAAAATGGCGGCATGAATCCCACGATACAAATACCATAAGCTTTACCTTCTTAGAATAGAAAACTATAAATGGTTCAAGTTATACACACACACTACCAGCAAAGGGGTATGTTTCATATTTTCCGTCAAAAAAAATGGTATCATAAAAGTTAAAAAAGCCCCAAACTACACGTACCCTAAAAAAGCCACTCATGGGTCTAAATGACAAGCCAGATCCTACTGAAATCATGAGTATAGATGAGTTTGACTGCTATTTGCATCAGATACAGAACATTCTGTTTTAAAGAGTGACAGAAAGTAAAAACCTACATAATGAAAGCACATAACAGCTCTAAAATGCCTAGGAAGTTTTGCTCAGAGAGGCAAGATACAAGCGTGCTCTAATGCAGAAGTAAATTGGATAAAATGTGATGGCCTTTTTGAATTTGTTGAGATTGAATTGACCAAGTTTATTGTTGCCATGGTCTGTACACACCAAAGCAGTGAACTAGTTCTAAGCACTTCTTGTATGCAATAGCTCACTGTATCTCTGAAAGCAAAGTTGGCAAAAAATAATATTTAAATTAAAAAAAAAATTGTAATTCTTTTGACTTAAAAATAAAGAATGAAAATCCAACTTGTCTCAAGGACATCCAGTTCTTATGCTAAATTACAGGCAAAAAGCTGCCTTCGTGTTTTCCCCCTCACCTCTCCTGAACAATTTATCTTTTGAACTCCAGCTGAAAAAGGTGCTTATCACAAAAGGTTCATACACAGCCATTAGACATTGCAAGAAGCAACAGAGCAGCTGCGTGTAAGGCAGAGCAAGGTTCACATACTAAGAGATCATAAGGATGTTGGAACAAAACAGGTTTTGAATCCCATTTGTTAATTGTCCACACCAAGATAAAGAAAGCATTGCAAAACACACAGGCAGGCGGACAGCTGAGTTAATTAAGACCTTTTAAATTCCAGGAATTAAACCTGAAGAATCAGTTAAAATGGAAAGGGTAATAACAGTAATATTTTCCCTTCCAAGATTCTGACATGTTATTTGCATCTTAAACATTAAAGACAGCAGGGGATACAGTCCTTTCCAAGGGACAAGAATATTTCTGAACTCCTCCCACACTTTGCTGATAGTCGTAACAATGAAAGAATTTGCACTTTAAAGTAAGGAAGCCTGCCAGAGATAGTGAATAAATAAATTACTCTGAATGTTTCCAAACTCATCAGTTACCAAGCTCTGCTGACAGCATTTTTACTAACAGAACTGTCAAACTTGCAGAATGCTTTCTTCAGGAGAAATTGTTTCCTATTAAGGTTGCTCTCACCAAAGTAATGTCTTCACATAGACCCCTTTTTACTAGAAAAAGGGCTACAGGCAATAACAATCTCAGCAGATATGATGACATATTTATGACTTAAAATTCTGTACCTTTAGAAGTAATCCTATAAACATCGAAGGACTGTGGTTTTCAGGGACATGAACACTTCCAGGCAAAGACAGGAAGCTCAATGACTATCAGGTGTTATGCCTAAGTCCCTGGAAATCAATTTAAAAGCCATCCTGGCAACAGTTTAACACACTAAGCTATCAAAAATGTATCCATGCCCACAGGAAAGCTCATTAGAGTGGTGAATAAAACTCAACCAGATCATCACTATAAAACAAGTGGATGGAACTGCTTGTTCATGACTGCTCATTCATGTCTTACAATCTCTCATATAATCTTTTTTTTCCCCTTGGGCATGGAATGTCCTTATAGTCTCACAGGTCCTGGTACCAGCAGAGGCAGGCTTTTTCATTCAGGCTCACATCTGCCTATACTGTCTCTGCTCCTGACTGAAGGACCTCTCTTTTCTGAGATTACCCCAGACCCCGATAAGATACCACAGAGTGTATGATGACAGAGACTCAAGCTAAACTAACCTCTACCTGTCCTAGTCACAGAAATAGTACTAGAACGTGCAGGCATGCTCAGTGCAACTATCAGCACCAAAAAACCCATTGGCACTTGGGAGACCAAGGCTGGCAGTTTGCCAGCACTGTAACAGCATGCAACTGCAGCTACTGACAAAACCCAGAAAAACTCCCTCCCTAAATCAAGACTGTGAAGACAACTGAGGGCAGAAAGAGAAAATGCAGCATGTGAAGAAAGAGGGAAGAATGGTAAATGATACACCAATACATTTGGCCTTATCTCCACTTGAGTATTTGCTGAAACATTGTGCTGTTTCAGGCTGACATAATTTCCTTCATAGCTAATAGTGAAGCTATTGGCAAGGCTATGTTTTGGATTTGAGCTGAAAACAGTGTTTATAATGCAAAGACTTCAATTTTTGCTGAGCAGTGCTTACACAGAGTCTGAACAAATTCTCATATTGTACTTAAGAACTATGAGGACTCACCATAATCTGGGTGAAAAATCTGTCGAATCAGAAGAAGAAACCATTCTTTCGTCAGGCCACCCATATCAAGACCAGCTTCTCCTACAAATGTGACTTTTAACTTCTTTTTCAGATCTGCTTTCTTCCTTGCTAGCTATTGTGAAATAGGTAAGGCAGAAAGAAAAGGAGATTTAACATATTATCACTACCACTAGCCATAGAGAACACACCTCAGCCTCTACTCTACAGCTCTTGCTTTGCTTAAACCATTAATTAGCATAATTTTCTAATAGGTCAAAACTATTTAAAAAAAATTACTGAACTGCGGAAGCAAGACAATTATGACTCCTTGACACCATCAACTGCTTTGCACATGGTGTCACTCTCTGGGCCTGAAAAGAAGTTATGTGCTGTACAAATAGACCTAATAAGCAATTACAGACAATGAATTGAATTTGTTTGGAATATTTCAGACCTATATAATTTTTTACCTTTTACAGAAGATGTGCTACCAGGAGGAAATGAAAAATTAAAAAAGTACTTAGACATAACTTGGAAATATTTAGAAATAAGGGAGCTAACACTTTCAATATTTGGACACCATTCGGTTCTGTGTAAGATGCTGCCAGCAAGCATCAGCTGCTTTTTAGAACTGGTTTTTAGACAATGGTAACAAGCTCCTTTCACTGCTTTATCCTAAGAGACAGCATTTCATGCAGGTACAGAAAAAAACCTGCAAAGAATTAGATTACAGCCTTTTACAATTAACAGTGATCTTTCAGACTGAGTTGCTATACAAGCTTTCTTTAAACCATTAATTACTGTCCAGCTCCAGAAAAAGTGTTTAAACCAGTCAAGAATATGCATGCACTAAAATAATTTCCACGTTGTTAGTTGCACAATTAAATTCCTATGATATAAAAATTCCTATTACATATAAGCTTTATAAATTTTATAATAATAGGTATTTTTGTTAGTTGAAACAATTCATTTATTAGCTGAAGTGATTTTCCTTTACGAATTATTTTTTAAAATTTCAACTTTCCCTCTCCATCTGCCATTCCCCATAAATTTAAGAATATGAATATATAATATGTTCTTACTCATCACTGAGATGGAAATAAATAGGTGAGTATTTTGACTATGAAAACTTTTGAATTTGCTCTTGGTTATTTTTGTGTGGAAAAAAAAACAACAACGCCTGACAGGAAGCAATATTACCAATCACACTTCTTTTGTCTTAGGAGAAAAGGCCAAAAATAGACAGGTTTTAATATAGGCAAATAAAGTTTAAACTTACATTTTATGACATGAGTAATCAGAATTTGTTTGATGTTCTTTTCACTACCTGGAATTATTTTTCAGTATCATCAGGCTGTTCTCAATGTTGAGAAAGAGGAGAACTAAATTTCATTAAATAATGTTAATTGGCAAGGTTCAAAGGATACTGAAGAATTGCCTGCCTAATTGGACACATTTGTTTCATTTCTCAAAAAGGAAAAATTACACTGAAGAATGCGAGGAATTAGTTAAAAGAATTTAAGAAAAGAAAGCCTAAAATTATTCTTATAGGATAGAGAAGGAAAAAAGTAAAAATAATCCAAGAATTAGAACAGAACAACCTCATTAGTGATTAGTCACATACTATTCATGCTGCTATCATGGACTCAGTTCCTACAGAAATGGCTAACTGTGTACTATATTTTTAACACAAAAAATACAAAAACAAAGACCATGTACAAGAATGTATGGGCTTTGCTACGGAGCAGTATGAGCAAAGGAAATGAACTTCAAGACGTCTAACCCAATCTGGTCTGCAGCACCGCAATTTTGACAGTAATTAAATTCTCTTTATTTATTATTATGTAGTTATAATTCCAATCTCTTAGTACAAAAGATTTAAATATGACTTATCAAATCGAAATCTAACAATAGCTACTCTACAGCAACATACAATTTAATTATATTTTTTTTTATTACCTCATCAAGTGAATCACTAACAAGGTGTGTCCTCCTCACTTTCACATTTAGGAATAACATATTCATGTCAGGCTTCTGTCTGCGAGATACTTTATCCACAAGGCTTTGCTATTTGAATGAAAAAGAAATATCATACATGCAGGATCTTCATTTAAAAAAAAGGTGTCACACTTGTTAACTGTTAACGTTCTCAGTATGGTGTAATAAAGCATTTCTCTAACACTCTAACTGCTTCAGTATCTTCTAGGAGATGGAGAGAAATTTCTTTACCACATTTAGACATTTGAACTAACTTTTAACAAGAGGTTTAACAAGAAGGTGGCACTTCCCAAATTGTTAAAAATATACCCATAAGATTCTGGAAACTGGCTTATGCTTTAATTAGCTATTCACAAGGTACATCCAGCAAGACAGGGATGGATAGGTGGTGGTGTAGCCACACAGAGCACTGAGGAAAAGAGTATCACCTATCATCTGTAGAAATCTATCACTGAAGGAGGCAGACAGTGCCTCTTCCCAAACATAAGAGGCTGCCCAGAAGCAGAACCTCTTCCATGGCCTGAAAGGATACAGCTGAATCTTCCATGACAACATATCTCCACAGAATAAGATACAAAACACTCCAAAATTCTCATGGAATTTTTCTTCCTTAATCACCATGTTAATTTAACATGCTAGCAAGTTAGCTGGTTTCTCAAAAGAGGAAAAAAAGTACAGTAATTTC
>VRYO01001366.1:7340808-7429656 GCA_009812075.1 Sialia sialis
TGTGGCTTATAATTGCGAAATTACTGTAAGTCAAGTACTATAACTTTCTCCAAAACACTGCCATCTATAAGGATCCCGAAACTAAGTACACAAAAAGAAAAAAATACTGAGAGAACCCAGCATGGAAATTTGTAGACTATTCACAGTACAATGGTTCAAGTTCTTTTTCAGGGTAATCAGAAATACAAGAAGTTCTAACAAGTCACATGTAATATCAGTCTAACAAATGCTCATAAAATACCAATGGATGAGACATAGACATTGATCATTAAGGAACTTACCCGTGCAATACTTATCATTTGTTGTTCTGAGTCCCTTTGAATAATAACTTTTTTTGCCGCTATAGAAATAATAAATGGGTATTGACAGAAAGAAAACCTAACAAGAGAAAAAAGATTAACTATTTTCTTTCTAGTATCTAGCATACTATTTTCAGTGAATTATTATTCAGTAACTAATCCCTCCACTGACAATAATTTGCAAATAGCTTGTTTTTTTCACTTTGTGTATAGTGATACTTGACTCAACAAAACAAACTGTTATTAGCAAATACTGCTGGAAACTGAAATTAATAGTACTTATCTTTTGTCATTTGGGTTTTTTGTGGTTTGTTTCATTGTTTTTTTTTTTTTCTTCTCAAGTAAAATATCAGTTGTCAGACAGAAGACTAGCCTGATATACCTGATTCAGTGGAGCAAATTATGGTCTTCAAGTTTCCCCCAACTGCTGCTGAAGGCAAGGAAAATGCCTATGAATGTATTGGAGGCTAAAATATGTCTGCAGGAAGACACAGTCAGAAGTCCATGCCAATAATTAATAAACTTACTTTATTATTATCCATATTTTACATATTTTCTCTAGTTTGCAAAGGCAGAATGAGATTTATTCCAGTCAATCTCACATGTATGCAGTAGCAAGTAAGTAGTAGCTGTGATATGTTTTTCCAATAAAATAACACAGTATTTAATGTGTACCTATGTATACGTAAGTGGTATGCATATCATATATATTTCCACATTTAATACAGATATACATAGCATAGATACGATGCTTTGAAGTACTACTCAACAAGAAACAACCATTCCTCTTACCTGTGAGAATTCCCATAGCATTGCCAGTTATGATATTCTTCCATAAGATCAATATGATCAAGTGTAGAATTATAGAAATCCGTATATGAAATAATAGGAGGGCTAATCAGACTATTTGCAGCATCTACAAAAAAACCACAAAAGCATTAAAGTAACACCTAGATTTAGCACATCTCATTTCTTGGCATCATAAACACCAGCAATCTCAGAAACTTTAAGCGAAGTCTACAACAACACAAAAAATCAAAAACTTAGCCACAGAACTATAGCTGCAACATAACATTACATGACATCACATTACAGTAATTTCTCTACTATAAGGCGCACCCTTTTGACTAAAATTTTGATCGAAACCCGGAAGTGCACCTTATAATCCAGTACACCTTATATATGGACAAAGTTCGGAAATTTGCCAACCCGGAAGTGCGAGGCGAGCCGCATGCCGTGAGAGCCACGAGCCGTGCTGCGCCAGCCCGCAGCACGGAGAGGGCACCTGGGGCTGCGTTGAAAGGCTGTGCTGATCCATGAAAAGTGTTTGCAAATTGAGCACCTGCCATAAACCCTGCGATCGCACGCTACTAATTTGTTACTTTGTTGCACGCGGATCCTCGCTGCAAAAAAAAAAAGTGCGTATTATAGTCTGGTGAGCCTTATACATGGACAAAGTACAGAAATTTGCCAACAACCCGAAGTGCGCCTTATAATCCAGTTGCACCTTATAGTTGTGAAATTACTGTAATTGCTGTAGAGAAGAGAAAACCCCTACTTCACCCCCTTTATGATAAGGGAACCTCAGTTTGACTCTGGTTTCCTTACTGACATACACTATATTAAGGTTTCATGGATAAAGGCTGCTATGCTCTGCTGAAATTGATGAAAAAGCAGTTTGATAAATCAAAGTGTTTAAGAAATCCATATAATTTCAAAAAGTTATGGGTAGAAAATCTACATTTTTTCCAATATGCCATCTAGATCTGCACAACAATTAAAGGAAGAATTGACCATAGGAAGAATTCACATTTAATCTATTTTATTATATAATGGCATTCATAAAATGTCAAAGAGCAAAAAAGCTTTCTCTATTTACACTTCAGCATAGTTTAATTTTGGTCAGTCAGACAAAAAGCAGTGTTTTTTTGATTGATTAAATAGCTAGTTTTCCAGAATTAAGGAACAAGCAACTCTTTCACAGAGGCCTATAAACACATCTTGGGTTTAGATACAGGTGTGCTAATGTGCCTAACTCTGGACAGGCACAACTGCGCAGAACACTTTAAAGTAAAAGTTTTAAGTTGACAGTGAAAACATCTTAGTTCCAATTTTAATTTTCATTTGGTGGTTTTGTCTTCTCCTAAAAAGGAGTAAGTAAGTGCTCTAATCACCATTTGGCACCATTGTGAAGATTTATATTTGTGGCAGTAAAATCTGCTGTGCTCTGTGTTGAATTGAGCAGGGATTTACTTTTTTTAAGCTGTAGTTTTGGATCTAAGAGGCACCTGCATTGCCTAACTTCCTTTAGATTCTAAATAGTTCATTGGGTGTAGGTGAGTTACAGAAGAAATTCTGGCAGCTACAAATTTAAGACAGTTTCTTTTATAAATCTATGGGAAATCTTAATCATTGGTTACTTCTGTGGATTTCTGTTTGAATGATCTTTAGTTGTTGTCACAGGAAAACTCTGCACAGCAATTATCCTCTACTGGAAAGCAAGTAAGAAGACTTACCAACAGAAGTCTCTTGCTTACTACATTTTAGCATTTTATTGTAGTTTGTATTGTGCCACCATCATTATTAGTATCCCCCAGAAGAGGAGCAGTAAAAACTATCCTCTCCCAATATGTGTGTGTGTATATATAAAACAAACCCTATATAGACACACAAATACACATATAAAAACATATATGCCTACACAGTTCAAGAAAAATACCTACTAAATAAAGCCAGGACTTTTGTTGCTGATGGAATCCACCAGGTACATTTCACCATAGGTGGAAACTCTTCAGGTTTTGCAGGAAATAGCCGCAAAGAAATAAATTGCAGTAACCTGTCCACCACCTGCTTGAACCTCTTCTGTGAAATCCTAAAACAAACATGCTGCACTTACTCTCATGTGATCACTATCTACACTAGAGTTTGTTACCAAATGTCAATGCTTTTAAAAAAAACCTCCTTCATTACAATTTTTAAATTCAATTCTAATTGTTTAAATTATTTTTAAATGTTTTTGTTCTGTACATAAAACCAAAATTCCAAACAAAGTTTGAAGAAGCACGCTTTTAAATATCGACATAAGGTAATTCTCTTCTGTGCACCCCTAACTATGCTCCTTAAGTCTGTGGAAAACTAAAAAATAAGTGCAATAGAATCATTATCTGCTCTTGACTTTTAGTGAACAAAACAAAAATCCTTATCTATATCACTCCACACTGAATACTGACAAATTCTGATTTGATATACATGGTCCTTTTAAATAAAAAGTGGTATAGGCTTCATGTGCTTGCGCCATGTGCACATTTTAAATGACATGCTGCACCACTTCCACAATAGCACAACAATACACATATGCGTAGGCATGTTAAAATAGCCTTTTCTAAACAAGAGCTCTCCTATTTTAATTGTTTCCACTTTCAATACATGCTCTAAGACTAGAAAAATTGATAGGTCTATTGCATAGACAGAACTGCAAATGGAGTTCAAATGAAGTAATATTTTACCAGAATTTTAAGCAGATCTGGACATAGGGAAGGGGAGGGAAATCAAATTACCATCCTTGCAGAGAAGAAAATCCTTAATTAAGATTTCCTAGAAGATTTAGAAGTTGCAGATGTGGCCAAACCTTGTTTTTACCTGAAACTGAACTTTTTGCTCAGTCAGTACATGAAAGGCAATCTGCCTACCAACTTAGGAGCTGCTCTTTGGGCAGCTAGCCCATATGACTTTTCAGTGAGCTGCTATTAGAGTTATTTCAATTAATCACAAAGCTAATGCCCTAACCACACTCTCTCACCACCTTTATTGCACTAGAAAGGCAGACCTCTAGTTCCTTTGTGGTTTCTGTACATTACAGCAACATTATAGTATCTTTGCAAGTTATGCAAGATAAAACTTTATTTAAACACATATAAAGATGTTTGTTTTAATAATACAATGTAAGCATATAACTAAAAATTTAAACAAAATATTTATTTTGCATGTCTTATCAAAAAATAACTCTGGTAAGTCATTTTGTGATTAAGGCTCTTGTGCATAAATATAGTAAGTTTTATACATTATGTACATTTTGCATCTATAAATCAGTATCACTTAGTGGACTATGTCCACATGTATCTGAAAGCCACAAAACCAATCTCTTTACTCAAATTAACTTTTATATAATTTATAAAACAGTCAACATCAATGGAAATACAGTAACAATTGTAATCCTAGAAATGGAATTTGTGATGTGGGGTTTTGGTTTTTTTTTTTTTTACTTTTTAGACCAGTGCACTAGGAAATGATGGTCAGCTTCTGTTAAGGCTGCTATCTGTCTTAGCAAGTGAGCATAGATGACATAAGTAGAAGTGTTACTAAATTGAGGATTCTGAAAAAGATTAAAAAAAGTGTTAGGTTAATAAACTGCATAAAGGGAAAAAAGTCATTAGGATTTTTTTTAATGTTTGTTGTTGCCAGTACAATTACACAGGAAAGTAGTTCACAAAATAGCTGTGGCAGTGGTAAAACTATGGCAAAAAACAACTCCCAACTTCTACCAAATAAAAAATATACAACTGCTGTATTTCCCCAAAAGAAAGCCCACAGCCCAAAGGCAGTACTCAATATTCTGGATTATTCTTTACATTGTAACACAAACTACACTCCTGTAAGCAATGTGTTTATCAGTAATACAAATTTTTACAGCTCCAGTCTATACCATATCAATCCAAACGAATTTTCTCTCTCTTCCACGTGTTCCCACACTCCCTCGTTTCAGCAGGAGATACTCTTTTTAATTCACAGCTAGTGTATACCACCCCAGAGAAAAAAAACTACTGTCTCAATAAATTAAACTGCTATTTGATATTATCCAATAACAGCAGAAACTGCTCCTTGTGTGCAGAGGTGTTGGGTACACTAGCAAAATATAAAGGGAAAGTCTGCTACAAATGCAAGCCTACTATAGCAGTAAAGGTAAGAGGTGACCACAGACAGAAATCAGCCAGATAGACTGGATAAAATCCAACACTGCAGAAAGTTACAGCAATATCAGAAAGTGCACATACTGAAACTTTCAGAGTTACAGCACCCTAACAAAGCAAATCGGGGAATAAGGACAATATAAGAACCAAAAAATAGGTAACATATTTATTCTATCAACCCAGAAAATAAAGGGAAACGGTTATTTGTCTATTAGTGCAACGTTTTAATCTCTGCAACCTTTCCCCATCAACTGTATTTCATTAAGCTCCCATTCCCATCATGCATTACACTTTTTTCATATTTTAATACATTCTTACAAAAGGAAATAGCACGTGAAGTATCTCAGCTATATAAACTGTCTTGTTTGTACAGTATACTGGTTTATAGATCAATAAGTTAAACAGACACATACTTACATAAAAATACTGTATTGTTCTTACCTGTAGAAGTATACAATATGCTCTAAGATCATCTTTTGTTCGTGGCCTAAGAACAAATGAAATAATAAACAGAACCATATGGATCCATAATTTACAGACATTAAGAGGCATGAAATCATGGATGATTTTATTTTGCTTTGTTAATATGTACAGAATACCATATTTAAGAACCTTCACTGCTCTCAAAAATTGAAAAGGACATTTACAGTTTCTGACAATTCTCTGAAGGCAGCAGTCTATTCATCATCTTTTTAAAACATGACAGAAGGGCAAGAAAGGTCACAATTGAAGAGTCAGAAGTGCTCCAAAGACGGAATTCTGCATTATCGTCTATCAGCAAGTGACACCATAAAGGAATTTATATGCTCTATGATATTTCCTGCAACAACTCTCCATACACTGCTACCACTGCAGCCTCTGCACTTCTTTGTGTTTATCAAGGCTTTTACATAATCACAAATTCAGGCAGCAACATCACAAAAAGCAGTATAAGTTGGAGAAAGGGGTAGCTAAGACCTGGGTCACATGGGAGTTACAACAAGCCACTGTCTCTTGCTACACCATTTTATGTCTTACACTACACATTCTCACTTCTATTACTGCATGCTAAGATGCTGTCATCTCCAAAAATCTTCCTGCTTTTGGGCTATCCCCTTCTGCATCCCGCACTGCTCTTTCTGTGGTGCTGCCACACAGGAACAGTATTGTGAAGCAAATTGTGCCTCAGGGAAGTGTCCTAGTTGCTGCTGGGGGTTGGAAAGTTAAGTTTTACCCTAGACAAATTCCTTAATTCATCTCACAATTCAGATGTCCAAAGAAATGCTCTGGCAACAAGCAGCTGAGGTTTGGTGACGGAATGCATGGCTGGGTATGGATCTGCCTCTCAGAGGTTCAATGCCAGCTTACAGAGTTCAAGATGCATTTCAGCAGATTTGCCAAAAAGAATTAAGTTTTTATGTATCAAATAAGTAGCATCACATGTTCTTTCTTTGCCCAAAACAATAAAGATAAAACCTATAGCAGACTTCAGTGCTGGCACAGCACTGATACAAACATTTATTATAATTACCCTGTCCATTCTTGTAGTAGACCATTAATTATTCCTTTTAGGACTGACTTCTGAACATCTTGAGGCTATGAAGAAAGGAGAGGAAAAATATTTGACATAACTATACATATTCAATACAAGATATCGGACAAACAAGCAAGTTTGCTTTGCTTGCATTTAAAGACAGCTAAGAAATCTTTTGTGTTATAATGCTGAGATCCTAAATACCTTCCTCACAGACATTATGGTGCCTTTCAACACTTAAACCCTGCAAATATAATTTCTAAACTATTCCTATCCTATGTATACTAGACACAGGACGTAGTACTTATTTACTATCCTCATCTTCACATTTTCTTTATTTCCCACCATGCAGTCCCATCACAGCCATGTAAAATCTCTAAGACGTGCAATCTTTAAGAACTATCACAATAAATTATGCTTTACTAGTAGGAAAATTTTCCTCCTCTTTTACTAGAGCAGCTGTCACGATTCTATGACAATTCTCATGGGATCATTTAAAGTATGTTTTGAGAGATTCTTCAGAAATCATGCCTATCTGAGAAAAGCTTTTGGTATAAATGGTATAAAATATGAATCCTTTTTTCTACTTACTGTATTTAATAAGGCATCATAGACAATATTCACAAATTCTTCATCGATTCCAGAATCCTCAATGGTATTAAATGGAGAATTGGTATCTTTCTGTAAGTTAGATATTACATGAAGCATTTTGAGTATTTTATAGCTATCTTTGAAAATGTAAGTTTAACAGCAAGCTTAGGAAAACATGTTCAGATATAAGTATTTTCCTAATCAAAACAGAAGAATCTAAGTTTCCTTAATTAGTATGCTAAGACAGAGCAAAACAATAGTAAACCTACACATATTCATGTTGTCATTCTATTTTAAAATGTAAGAGGGTTTCAAATAATGAATTACATTGAACTTTCATCTTTGTTGTTGATCCATTATCAGACAAAGGCAAGAAAATTTCAAGCATTCATTATTTGTAAAATAACTAAAGGTCACGGGTTATTTTGTCCAGGCGCAGGCTGTACCATTCTTATTAAATATCATAAGCACGTTTTGCTTTATAGTAGGCAGGAAATAATAATTTAGCATGAACTCAGAAACACAAATATAGCTGCTCCCTGAGAAAACCAAGTATGCCATCATAACACATGAACAGCTATAATAGAGCCCATACCTTTTTTTAGGGATAGGCAATTTCTGTTTCCAAATTTGCCTGGGCCTCTGCATTAGCTTGGAGGTTTTAAAACTGTAATTTGTGTAGAAAATACCTACACAGTCACAGTGTCACACAAGCAAACTATATACTGGAATTTTAAAGCTCCACAAACTTGAAATATAATTGCTTAAACTGGAACCAATAAATCAATGCAGTAACAGATAGTCTACAAAAGGCAGGTGAGATCATGACAAAATGATCTTAGGGGCCTTGAATACCTTTACTTTAACAAGTATTTTTGGAAACATTTTGAAGATACAAAGCACTGGTTTTACTAAATAATATTAGGAATTATTTTCTACCTTAAATGCAGCATTTATCTCCAAGAAAGAATCAAAAGTTGTGGAATAAAAATTGTGTACAGCTTTCCAATCTCCCGATGCCTTCGACTTTTCCATATCATCCCTGGAGAAAATACATTCAAATACTTGTAATGATTTGATCTTTTCAGCCACTTAGACTTTTAAATGCATTGTAACTTTAAGCTTTTCTCACTAAGAACACTTTGAAGACAGACAAGTGTAATATCTGTATCTTTCTAACCTCTTCTTTGTCATTTAAAGATCATGGTATTATGAGAGAACAAAAGCATAGTTTGTGTTTGATACACCTGAGCAATGTCTTTTATTCAAAATGTTAATTCACCATGTCACAGTTCAGTGTGCTAGGACAAATAATTAGCAGAACAGAACAGAATTAAGCTGCAGCTACATTGACATGATAAAGTTTCTCAGAGAAATTTGAGTGCTCCTAAACTACTCAAATTCACTACAATTTCTTCTAAATTTTACTTATTTTAAAACTTTTCAAACAGAATGAAATCTTAGGCACATGAGGTGGTCATTGGTGACAGTCAATGTGGCTTCACTAAGGGGAAATAGTGCTTGACAAATTTGGTGGCCTTCTACAGTTGGGTTACAGTGCTGATGGATGATGGAAGAATGATATTGTCTACCTGGACCTGTGCAAGGCCTTCCCCTGGCAGCTGCTTTCTCTCACTTTGCTGCAGGCTGAGCAAGAAATCCTCAGCATGGGGAAATCCAAACCCAGCTCAGCACAGGGAGCAGCCTCCAGATCCAACTGAGAAGGACCCAGGCCTGCCTGGAGGATGGCAACCATGGGAGAAAGAGAAATGGAGAGGTGGTAGGGGCTCACAGCTGGGGATTCAAATGCACAGGACAAGGGCTAATGGCTTTAACCTGCAGAAGGGTTGATTTAGATTAGATATAAGGAAGGAGTTTTTTTACAAACACTGCCATAGCTTGTCTAGAGACAATAGTCAATAGATGCAAAAAGCTGAATATGGAAAAAAAAAATTCAGCTCTTTAGATCACCTGAATACCAGTAAGGGATCACCTCTTTGCAAATTTTCCTTTATACTTTTTTGTCTTTCCCACCAAATACACACTAAATAATCAAAAAGTGTTCCTTTTCCTCCCTGGAAGCACAATATTTCAAACATGGAAAAGAAAAATAATTGCCAATATAACCAACACACCTAAGACTGCAAGGGATTTGCCAGCCTATAATAAGCCATAATAATTCTTTGCCAAAATTAGATGTTCACTGCATTTCTAATTCTGAAGTATATTTTTTGCCATTTTCTGTGTAAAACAACATCTCAAGCTAGAGAAAGTATTTTGATAGTTTTCACAGTAACAGAACTATCAATCCCCCCATCATAACCAGACTGCCCCCTTGCCTGAGATTAACAAAATCAAATGTATGAAGTAGGTCAAAATTAAAAGAATTCCACAGAAAGGAAGAAAGCACACTTCTAGGAACACCAGTATAACTTACTGAAAATCTTTCACAGTTTTGGTTCTAACTGGAAGGGAAGGCTCAGGAGGAAATGGTGCTTTCAGTTCTTGGGGTAAAGTGTCTATGGACATGCGCTGCTTTTGCCGTACATCGAGGCAAAGAGGTGGCAGGTCTCTCCCTTAAAAGAAAGGTGAAGAAGAGTAAATACAATGCATCTAACACAAATAAACTGGTACTAGGAAAAAAGGAAACTCCAAGTGTTTGATTGTGATTCTTTAAAAAAGAATTTTTCTTACCATATGCACATGCAGACATGATAGAAAATTTGGCTAAATAATAAAAATAGCAGTATTGCCCATTACTGTGTATAGATTGTATAGATTCTATAATCTATACAGAATATTATAATATTATATATAATTATATTATAATTACAGATAATTCTATATAGGTTGCAACATAGATTGTAAATATTTAATAAACAAACTGCAACACTGGTGCTCCTTACTGCTAAGAAAAATCCCATGCACAACCATACCAAAGTCCAACTATCATACAAGGACAAGACTTCAGTCTGTTTTTCTACACTGTGATACAGAATTTTAGCTAGAGATGACTGTGGATCATCTACAGCTTCCATGAATATTCTCTCCAAAAAACTAAATGTGAAAAGCAATATTTTTTGTTTTACAGAGAATTAGTGGTGAAACAGAAGCATCTTTGAATGCTGCTTCTCAATAAATCTGGCTGCCTATTCTAGTACAACTGGCAGTGCTTTGCCAAGGTCCTTCTATTCTACTCCTTCCTTTCTATTTGATCTGAGAATATTTGATCAGATTAGTGTGGCAAGACTTGGCACCAGTGAAGCTACTGTGAGGAAACAGATGAGGCTGCCTCTGTGTCTGACACAGCTCCAAAACACACCCAGCACAGGCCAAAGCTGAGCCCAGCAGTGACACTGGTAGCACCCCTGTGACAATATATTTAGGAAAGGATAAAAAAGCTGTACAGCAGCTGAAGAGGGGAGGGATTACAAAAAAAGGAAGAAAAAAAGAGAAAGAAACTACCCTAGAGACACCCATATGCGTGGAAAAGAAGGAGGAGGAGGAGGTGCTCCAGGTGGAGCAGAGATTCCCATGACTGATCAGGCTGCTGGCAGAATGGGAGAGAAGCTGAGAACAAGGGAAGGTGTGGTAAGCAGGGAAGGGGAAGATGTTTTGAGCTCTGTTCTGTTTAACTGGAAATAAATTAATATCCATGGACTCCCAGTCTTCATCTCAAACCATGAGCTTTTTCGTTTTATTTTCTCCCCATGTCCTGTTGAGGAGGGGAAGCCATAGAGCAGCTTGGTGGGTGTCTGGCAGTCAGCCAAGGTAAGCCCACCTAAAACATGAAAAAAGATTTCCACTGCATTTCCAACACTCATTTTGACAGTATCTTCACAAACATTCTCAAACAGTCTTACAGTCTGATTTATGCTGCTCATTTTTAAAAACATTTACAAGAAAAGTGACATATGCTTGGGATAAAATACACTATATAAAGTAAAAGTGTCCTCAAAAGCCATACGTACTTAATGAAAATCCTCTATGAATTGTCCAAGACCCTGCTAAGGCTCTTTGAAGATCTGAGTTTTTTAAATTAACTAAACATCAAAGTAGTATCACTACACTGCTGCCTACTTCACTTATCACAGCAGGGAAGCAGATGCTAAGAAAGTCCCATGAATCCAAAAGATTTTTTTCACTCATGTTCATAGAGACACTGTCACTGTGACTTAACTCAGCCACCATTCATGAGATCACAGATCAGAACTGCCCTCAATCCCCTGAGGACAGCATTGATTTCAGATATGAAACCTTGTCCATTCTCACGGCTGGAGTTTTAACTATTTTAAGATAAGAGTAGTAATTGAAAAAAACAAAGCAGACACAGATAATAAATTAATCCAAGCCAAGGTGCCAAACAATCCAACCATGTAAATGTTCTGCCATTGAACACCATTGTCTAAAAGCAGGACAGACAGATTTTTAAAGAATCTGAGAATTTATCTTATTTTGATACTCTGAGAATAACAAGATTTTGAATTAAATCTCATTCTGTCTTCTCAATTTTAAATGGATTAAACATGGAGCTATAACCAGCTGAACACACTGAAATGAGGAAAATATTCTTCTACATCTATAGAAGTGACATCTGCTGGCAGATGCTGCTTCTCAGTTCAGTAAACTGAGTCTGCAGGTGCTGAGCTGGTAACTTGCACCCCATCAGCAATGCAATTTTCTTTGAAATACATGCAGTTTATTTACATATACTAAAATTGATTTTTAATAGTATCTTTAACACATATGGTCAACTTCAGTATGTTTTGTCATCATTCAAGTTTATTTGTACACAGATTTATTTGCTGTTCTGCCAGTAAAGAATACTAATTGAGTTCTGTCACTTGACTTTCATTGAGTAGAAATGGGAAACTTTGTGTATTGAGTTGATAAACAGCAATAACACAATATTACAAGACAAGAAAAACCAGTAATTTCTGGCTTCTTGCCCAGATACATCAAGTAAAAAGATTCAGCAATGCATGACTGCTTAAGGAATGATCAAAAACTTTGGTGAAGAAAATCTCATTGATACAAAGCAGAATTGAGTAGTCCAGGGAAGTTCAGGGTAAATAAATACTGCAATTATTTTCATTACTCACTGTATTTACAACATTAGAAAAGAATTAGAACAATCTATTTAGTATATAAATTTCTCATTAGATCATTGTTACATTAGAAGACTAGTTATATGTGGCAGCTATGTACCACACAAACATCCCCTACTTTTCATGGTGCATTTAGCAGCATTAGTTTTTCCACATGTTCATTTTCAATGGAATTAATGTTCTTTGAACCTGAGCCTGAAGTATTACCAGTATATGCCTATATATACACATATGTACAGGTACACATGTTCAGAGATAGCACATGTATATATAAAGTGCAAAAAAGCCCAAACACAAGAACACCAACTCAACATTATTCCTGAATGCCAGATTAGCAAAAGCAGCATGTTTAACAGATAAATTTGTTTAAATTTCTCCACAGAATACACATATTGCATCAAAATAATCTGAATTCATCTTCGACTGTTCCTAAAAATACTCTGGTTTTATATAGGCAGGTTACTCTGATCGTGAAACTACTACAGCATCTGCTCAATTTTACACACTGAGCACTATTTCAAGAATATACCCTTGATTATAATAAATATTGCCATGCATTACTGTGGTGAAAATTAACAACTAAGTACTTATGAGACAGTAATTACAACTGGGACAGCACTGTTTGCAGCAAAATTTGCACTTCAAGTTTGCACTTCAAGAGAGTGGTGTTTAAAGTTTATCATTCTTGCTAGGTACAAAAAAAAAAGGAGGGGGGGAGGAGTCAGTGGAGAAGCAGATTTTGGGTATGTTATGTCACAGTGGGAGAATTCTTTAGTGGCCATCTCCAGCCACTATGGTTTCCTTTGTTGTACAAAGCAATTTGAACTAAGCAAAATAATCCTGTCTGAAGTATCATTGAAACCTTTTGTGTTTCAGTGACTGTCCTTGTTTTGGAAGTAGAAAGCTCCTCTTTACCCTATAGCAAAAACTGCTTAAAAAAATAGTCTTGCACTGACTTTTAGTTTAGCAGTATAGCTAAAAGGACTAATAAAATATTATTTTAGTAAGAATTGGATGCTGCAAGTTATAAATCACTTTTTTCTGCACAACTTTGAAAGTGACAATACTTGTCAATGGTTTTGTTTCAAAGTCACACTACTGAGATCTCTCAGTTCAGCCTCCTCCTTGCCTAAAATTCACTGAGTGCTGTAAAGAAGTGAACCACAGCAAAATAAGCCTGAAGGGGACTTGCTCAGAAACAAGATCAATACAAACCTGACAAATGTTTGTACATTTCTGTCTTTCATGAACAGTACCAAATTACTGAAATTCCTAGCATAAAAGCCTAATAAAAATTCCAGGTCTGACCACATCAAGGCTTCATGATTCTAGCCTATCTATCTTTTTATCAATTATTGTTACCTCATCATAGTACAACAACCCTCCTTCTCACTTAGAATGCTCTTCAGAACTTACCAGCTGTTGCCTGTGCATTTCATTTTTTGCCATCACTAGTCCTTATCTTCACTGAAAAACACCATCTCTCAGCAAGTGCCTCTCTTGAAAGCCTTATGCTTGCCCCATTCCCACCTTCCTTCAGATGGCAATAAAACAACTTTCTCCAAAGTTCTGATAATTTCTAGAGACACTGGGTGATTGCAACCAGACAAAGAATATCTGCAGATAGACGGCCAAATCAGTACCTTTCTTCCAAACTTCATGTCTATTTGTTTCTTCTTATCCAACTTGTCTCTATGACACAACCTCTACTGAGTATAGGCTATCATATATATCACTACCTGTACAATGTACAACACGGCGTAATTTAATGAAATCTAGATTTCTAGATTTTCTGGCACTACCGCAATACAAATACTGGCAGAAAACTGAGCACCTTCTAAACTTGGTAACTAAGTAACACGGGTCTTTTTTTCTTACCGTTTTTGATGTTGGGTATAACAAGTTGCGTAGGCGAATTTCTGTTTCCGATGCCTTCTTTCTTTTGGTTGATAGTAGAGATGAAATTGCTGAAAGTGGAAAACTGATTTTTGGCTCCTTCCTCCAACCCCTGTAATTAAGATGACAATAGGCTCTAAAGGGCTAATGCATTACTGCTAGAGTAATCTTCCTAGTGAAGTACTACACAGAATTCTTAAATACCTTTTATCTTGAAATCAGACTGGTAATAACTGAATAAGACATAAATAATGATTCTGCAAGTTTCCTCATAAATAAAGATTCTGCAAGTACCTCAGGAGATACCATAAAATTTCTTTCCACTACATTAAAAATCTCAAGTATTAATTTGCAAGATATTAAGATATCCTTGGATTACTGCGAGGAAAACACAATACAGTTAGGATGTTGTCAATGATATTCTAAGTTTCTGCATCCTAATGTCTACTTTTATACTTCTCACGACATCCAGCTCAGTTTAAACAGAAGAAAGTGTCACGTATTCCTTTCTCCAAGTAGCTCTAATATATTCAAGTTGTTTATACAAATTTCCCACGACATGAAATGTGAGGCCAAAAATCCTAAGCTGCTAAAAAAATTTCTATACTGACCACCTGGGTAAAACTCCCTTATGATTCCAAATGGTCAGCATCTGCTGCCACTGAAGAAAAGCTGACCAACAAACATTGGTTAACCAAGTGCTAAAAGACTCCTTGCTTGAACACCTGCAGATGCTGTCACCAAGGAGCCTGCACAAGTCTCTGCTAGGAAGTGTTGAGCACTAACGTGTTTTGACAGCAAACACAAGTGAAATCACACATCAGAATTCCAAAGTATTGTGCCAGTTAGTCTGGTTAATCAGCACTGGGTGCTATTAGATATAGTTCGTTACTACAGAATTTGCAAAGCATAGGTGGGGTTAAGAGGCTTGCCCAAGATGACAGAAGTCTCGCAATGAATATTTTAATTTTCATCTCAGTTCCAAGTCATCAATTAATATCAGGAGAAGGTAGATCAACTCAAAAAAAAAATACACACGCTTCCTGCACATCCTGATTTTCAACCGCACAGTAACCTAAAGACTCATTTTCCTAATATCTGGCACCTGTGCTCTCAGTTAGAAAAATGTTTCCACACAGATCAAAACTTTAATTCTGCAAATTAGAATACACATTCTGGAATAATTAATGTAATAGCCTATCAAAATTTTTGAACATGTATATCTCCCTTTCTCTTTAACAGAAATACATTTGACTAAGACATGTAGTCAGAGTGCATAAAAGCTAAAACCCATCATCATCTTAGAACATAATTTGTTCAAAGAAATGCACTTCCCTTTCACCATAACATCCTGAAAAACCACCAGAAGGGTAATAACACAGCCAATAAACCTACCACACCACAGTGTACACTGCCAGGAATTTTAAATAACCGTGGCACATGCAGCTATTTTTCTGTGGCTCATAACTCACTAAATTGTAAATTTGAACAATCATCAGGACTTCTGGCTTTAAAAATTTCAAATTTAAATTTCTAAAATCGGTATTTTTACCAAATTTCAATTTCTAGTTTCAAATTACGCAACAAACATTTCAAAATAAAATGTAATTACCAGTGTGATTTTCAGATTAACATTTCCTTTTAGTCTATAACCTTTGAAATATCATTAAGATGATTCTTAAAAATCACATGGTACATGACTGGAGAAAAACAGACCCTGGGCAAACATTAGTGACTGAAAAAGAACTTTTAAACAAATCCAGATGTGAGGTTAATCTGCTCTGTCACAAAACATGTGCTCCAGGCAGAAAAAGACTGAAGCACAGACTAGTCTGATTATGATTAATAGGGAATAGATAGCAGAGATGATTGTCAAAAGGAGTTTTTGTTAAATAATTTATTGTGACAGCCTTTTTGACTGACTTAGCTTTCTAGGTTTTACTCCAGCCACATCACTGAAATACTATAGGTGGACAGTTTTTTAAAAACTTTCTCCTTACTGCCACCTCTCTCAGCAGTGATTATAAGGAACAAAAACTGCATGCCCTCTCTAACTCCATCATCCTGTTTCAAGTACAGTTCCAACAATATTAAACAAACACATGGACAAAGGCTTTATTGGGAGGTCCTGGAGGGAAACTTCATGCTCATTAATGAGAAACTCTGACAACCCTTGAGGCAGTAATCTAAGGCAAGTGCACAGCACCATGTCATACTCAAAAATTTTGTAGGAGATCACTGAGCTTTTAGAGCCCAAGACTCTACAAGCACATTGCCATCAGGAAACTGAACATCCATCAATATGCTTAGAGGGAGTAAGTGGATCAAAGCAATCTTTACTCTTGTTCTAAGATCATATTAATAAGCCACAAGTCTACTGGCTTCTTAACCAAATGCCAAAACATTAAGGCCTCCATAAGACTGGAGCGGTCCTAGAATCATACTTTATAAAACTGTATTTTTCGTTGTTGAAGTTAAACTAAATGGTGAAAACAAGTCAAAATGTTTGCAAAGAGCACATACAGACTGTTCTCTCAGAAGAGACAAAAGATCATCTAGGAGAGTTTCTTGAAAATCCTGAGCTAGCCCTAACTGCTTACTCAAGACCCTTATGTATATGGCAAGCCAAGACTAGTGAGGACGAAAAGATTTTCTTCCTGTGCAGGAAGACACGGAGGACACTCAGATTTCCCAAAGGCATGTGACAGTGCAACAGGATGAACAAGAAGCAGTATTTCCCCTTCCACTCGTAGCTTGAAAGCTGTGACTTTGGACTGTTTATCCTTTATATAAGTCTCTAATTGTTCCTATTTATAAGGGAGCAAATTATTTAGCTTTCCACAAGTTTCTTTCCAGAATCTGAATGCTGACACCCAAACTATCATCCCTTGGTGATAGTCTATGACATCTCTCCACAAGCTCTTTCTCTTCCCCATAACATACTACTGAACCCCAAATCAGGCTCTTGGCAAATTCAAACCCTGTCCTGCACTTGACACACAGCCACATCCAGCCAGGTCTGAGCTCCTCTGCAGCAAGTCCACTGAGACACCTTCTACCTGTGGGTGACACTTCAGAGGCACATGATGAATGGCCAGCTACAAAGAAGTTCTCCTGGTAGCTGGAATTCTACACGGTCATCCAGGGGCACACATTTTTCATTAGCGGAGCTAAGCCTGACACATTTTAGTCTAGCACTTGTATCTTTATTCTAAGGGACTGATATTTGCCATTCAAAGTCTAAGGTGGAAATATTCAAAGGTAAAAGTAACTCCTGGGCACTCGTCCATGACAGAATTCTCCCACCAAATCAGTATTTGAATCACAAGAATAAACATACTCTTACACATTCTGACAGATTTACAAAGCTGAAAGTCTCTCAGCAGATTGGAACGTTTAGGCAAAACACAAAATTGGCAGAATTGCTCCAAGGAGTTAGCAGTTTGCATACAATTACTTAGTTTAACAACACCACTATTTCCTGACAGTTATAAATATTATATGTGCAATCTTTTAAATTCAAATTACGAATTTAAATAAAATATAATTCAAATTATAATTTCTAATAAGTCAGATGCTTATAAGAACTGCTGAACTAAAATCTCTTAAGTGTATTACTACAAGATTAGTAACATTTTTGTTATGTTGTTTTACTAAATAACTTACCACAAGTTCTAATGTTAAGCTGTGTAAGATATCTAACTCAGGACAGGAAAATTTTATTTTCTGTGATATTGTATTGTCAGCAGAAAGAAAAGCACAACTCTGGTATTATTAAAAACCAGAAAAAAGGTTTCTGAAATGAAGCTATAGGAAAATATCCTATCTCCATTTTTTCTCCCCTGCATTAATCCATTCGTCATTTCATCAAAATGTTCTGTGCTCTTTGCTTCAACACAGAAAACCGGAAAAGATTTTAAAAGAAAAAGTTAAAAATACAGAAGTATTTCCCAGCTACCTCTCTTGCCATTAAACATATTAGAGCTGAAACCCTCCACCCCCGGGAACCCTTAATGAACATTCACAATGCTGCAAACCCTCAGTCATGACTAACCCGACAGAACAGACCGTTGTAAAATGTTAACTATAAGTGGATGGAGAATTTATAGCTTCATTATGTCATTGCTTACAGATGCACTTGTTATTTTTAAGAAACTTGAATGAAAGCCTCTCAACGGAAAGGAACATGAAAGAAAATGAAGACGATGCTTCCCCCCCCTTCCCTTTCTCCTCCCAAATAAAGCGGCAAACACAGCAAAAGAACACGGAGAGGCACAGGCGGGCCCACGGGCGGCTGCCCGGGCGCTGACGGGACCTACCCCGGCAGCCGCGGTGGACGCCGACGGGATGGGCGGCAATATCTTTCCTTCCTTTTCTTCTTCCTTGTCTTTTTCTTTTTCCTTTTCCTTTACCTTCTCCCCTTCTTCCTCCTCCTCGCCGCCCTCCTCAGCTGACGGGGCCGCGGCGCTGCCCTGGCTCAGCTCCGCGCCCGGCGGATGCCCCTCGCCAGGGCCGGGGGGCAGCTCGGCGGCAGCCGCCGGGCTCTGCAGCGACATGGTCCCGCTCCGGGGCGCGTCTCCGCTCGCGGCAGCCTCTCAGTGCCGCGGGCAGCCGCGACCCCGCGCCCTCCCCTTCTCCTGCCTGCGAGGAGCCCCCGCGGGCACCCTCAGCTCCGGCGCTCCGCTCGGTCGCCGCGGCACTGCAGCAGCCGTGCTGCTCCCGGGCGCCTAGACACCCCCGCACGGCGGGGCGGAGCGCAGCGCAGCGCAGCCCGGCCGCCCCCGCCGCGGCCCCGGCGAGCAGGGGGAGCGCGGGACGCGGCGCAGCGGAGGCGCCGCCGGAGCTGCTGCCCGGGAGCGCCCTCGCCGCCGCGCCACCTACAGACCGCGGGCAGCCGGAGGGGCCGCCGCCGCCGCCATGCTGCTCACGGGAGGCTCGTGGAAACGCGCCTGGCGGCCGGGGAGCGGCGCGGGGGGAGCGGAGGACACGGCGGCGGAAACTCCGCGGCGCAGGAACCGGCGCGGGGCTGCGGCTGGCCCCGCGCAGCCGCCCTGGCAAGGGGTGCCGGGCCGGGTATGGGGCAGCGACGGCACCCGGAAGCGGCGACGAGGAAATAGACGAGTAATAAACAATTATAAACATAAATATATTAAATATATATAAATATACAGCTGGGTGAAGGGATACCGCTGGGCACGGCCGCGCCTCCGTCACGGCGGTGGTGCCGGGTGTTGCTGCACAGGCCAGGCTGGCAGCGGCACCTCTGACACCGCCCCAGTGTCAGGCTGGCAGTGGCATCTCTGACACCGCTCTAAGGCCAGGCTGGCAGTGGCACATATGACACCGCTCTGAGGCCGTGCTGGCAATGGCACTTCTGACAATGCCCCAAGGCCGTGCTGGCAATGGTACCTCTGACACCGCTCTAAGGCCGTGCTGGCAGTGGCAGCTCTGACACCGCTCTAAGGCCGTGCTGGCAGTGGCACCTCTGACACTGCTCTAGGGCCAGGCTGGCAGTGGCACCTCTGACACTGCTCTAAGGCCGTGCTGGGAGTAGTACCTCTCACCCTGTTCTAAAGCCGTGCTGGCAGCGGCATCTCTGACACCGCTCTAAGGCCGTGCTGGCAGTGGCAGCTCTGACACCGCCCCAAGGCCGTGCTGGGAGTAGTACCTCTCACCCTGTTCTAAGGCCGTGCTGGCAGTGGCAGCTCTCACCCTGTTCTAGGGCCGTGCTGGCAGTGGCTTCTCTCACCTTGCTCTAGGTTCATGCTGGTAGAGGCTTCTCTCAAATTGTGCTGTCATTCCACGGCACGTTCCTCACCACTTCAGGTCATGCTCCAATGAGAAAATACAGAAATTGTCTAATCATTAAAGTTGAAAAAGCCCTTCGAGATGATCAAGTCTAAATAATTAACAAATAATGCCGTGCCCACTATATCACATCACGGAGTCAAAGCCTTATTGCAAAGGACTGCACTGTACCATGCAGAATGAATGTGTAATGAAGGTGTGAGTGTGGTCCTGTCTCTGATGGCAAAGCCCAAGTGGTGCCAGGGGTGTACTGTGTGGGTTCTGGCCCTCCATCTGGGCAGGTCTCGCAGCCTGAGGCAGTACCCACTGTCAGAGTGTCAGTGCAGCTCCCTGGCTCTGCTGGAGCATTGCTGTAAGTGTATGAAGAAATACCATCATCAGAAGAGGTGCTATGTTGAACTGGTTGCCAATACAACATCTAGACCAGATGTAACACATACTGGCTGTGAAGTACCTGCCACTTGTCTTAGTACATGCAGCTGCAGGTGCCTGCTGCATGAGAGGCAGACAATGTTGTGTTCCCCAACTTACATCCAATTTAAGCTCTTCAAACCACTAGCTACCAGAGGAAACAAGTTTCCTACAGACCACTCTAATTTTGTGCCTGAAGAAGAGTTTTTCTCCCCACTTCAGGAACAGAGTGTGAATAGCATTACAGACCACATGAAACAAATCTTTAAAATTGTTTTCCAGGTAGAGGAAAAACATGTGATGGTTTTTCTTAGCATTGGCACTACACAAGTGGCTCCTGCAGGAGCTGTGGGAAAGATTTCTGTAAGAGTCATAAAAGCAATGGCATAATAGGTACTGCAGTGTTGATCTAACACATTGAAAAAGGCTTTTCCTTTCTGAAGGAACTGGCAGACCTGGAGTTTTTAAGGTTTCATTAAAAATGGCTTTGTGTCCTTACCAAGTTAAATATCAGATTTGGTTTTCCAAGAAGTTACTTCCCAGGGGCTTTCAGCAGTTTGCATGAATAAGTGGCCTGTTGCACTTAAACAAAGACCCCAAACACTCACTCATCTTTTTCCTTTCCATGCCAAGAAATAACATAATGATAGTAATTTCAACAGCTTCAGTACAAGCAGCTTTACACCCAGTGGCAGTCCCCAGCTAGAAATAATTGGCACAACTGTTTTGTGGAGCTGTGCCAGCTTGAAACATGGAAGGATTTGCTCCCTAGAGCCTGCAAAGAGAGATGAAATAAAGAAAAAATCAAACGTAGAAAGTATAGAACCAAATTAATATTTTTTCCATTGAGTTATAAAGGCCTGATTTTAACAGTGTCAAAAGCACTGAAATAGTTTTCTATCAAGATTATCTCACAAAAACGTTAATGCAACATCAAAGACATCAACTTGTGTTGTCCATGCTCTCCTGGGGTATTTGAAGCTGAAGTGCTCTATTGAACTAAACCAATTCACGTGAATATTTTGACTCATGACAAAGTAGGCACAAAAAAATTATTCCTACTCTTGTAAGAGAGCAAAAAATACTGAACAAGCAAACACATTTTCATACTTTTAACTAATGTGCCATACATCTGGTGCCCAGGGTTTGAAACGAAAAGTATTTCAAAATCATTCATCGATCCACAAGACAGTCAAAGACATAACCACAGCTGTGAAAGACATCTCTAAATCAGCTTTCAGTTTTCTAGCATGGATGGATACTATCTGTGAGAAGCAGTGCTGCATGTAATGAGGTGATGGATGTAGACCCTGCAGTAATTTGTTGCCAAAGTGATGAACGGGGCAGTGGGCAATGGAGCAGTCAGAAAACCAGATAAAGACATTCTAGCAGTAAGATTTGTGTGATATTCCACATACACAATTTTTACAAAACTAAACAGAAGTATGATATTGCCATACTACAGATTTCATGAATTTGTTGGCCAGATGGCCTGAGAGCCTTGACAAAAGGCCAAACACACTCAATGCCTGTATGCCAAAGGACACTTTCCTTGATTTTTCACATCTCTTGTAAGCTGCTTAAAAATCTTAAATCGTGTGGTACCTGCTACTTCAAAATTTTTGGTGAAAGGAGCAAAGGTAAAGTTCAACTGAAAATGGTTGCTCATGCCCAAGTTCACATTGCCTGGGTCTACAGTTCTTGCTGTTCTCAGAGGAGTCTCACTCGACCCCATGCTGGCACACCATGCTGCTGGCTCAAATAAACATATGCACACTGCAGTACCACCCCTGAAAAACTGTGGGAGACACAGGCAGGATGTGACCCTGAACGGATTTTCTTGTACTTGGAGAAGAACAGTCCTGCATTAGCAGGATGTTGACCCTTTCACTGGGATAAGACCTTCTTGACACCTTATTTTAAAATGCTTCACAAATATATCTCTTCTATCCAAAGAGTTTGAGTTGTCAGGAAGGGGGAAAAGTCACTGGCACATCTCTGTGCAATGACGTGGCCAGGCACAGACCGCCACTAGGAGTGACAGATGGAACTAAACCAAATGCTAACATTTGTTCACAAATGATTACTAAATGCTTACAAGTAAGATACACTCACCGAGACTGGCATTTGGGAGTGACACACAAATTTAAAAAATAAAACAGGCTAAGTTCCCTGCCTAGTACTATCATGACAAATACTGATTGGATCTCTCATTTTTCTCTGCAGTCAGAAGTCAAATTCAGCTATAGCCAAAATCTCCCCTGGTTTAGTTCAGTAACATTAGGAGATAGGTTTGGGCTGTTAAGGGATTTCCCTTGATCTTCATATGGTTTACTAGTGTTTGCAGTCAAAGGGTGTCAGACATCTCTGGTGAAAACTGGCATTTCAGGAATCGAAATGACACACGTCCTTCAGAAAAGGTAGGCGGAATTTTCCCATTCAGTTGCTGATGCACTCCCATCACACATCTATGCAATGTCTCTCTTATGGAGTAGTACTGTTTCCATCTCTTTATACCTTTGAAGATCTCATACACTTCCCAGTACAAAATATTTGGGCCCTTTAAGAGATGTGTGCTTTGTAGGATGGACCCTGAGTGGGCACAAGGGGAAGCACAGTATGACTGGAACATCAAAAGAGGAAGCAAAGGCTGAAGACAACCCATTTCCTCTCTATGGGTGTAGGAGAGAAAGAAATGCTTGGGAGTTTTCCAACACAACAGGTTTTCAGCAAAACATTCTGTTTCAACAGAAAGATCTGATTAATTGAAATGGAAATGTTTTACAAAGAAGCATCTTTCTCAGTGACCTTTAGCAGAACTCAGGCAAGATGCCACTGAAATCCACCTGTTACTCTGCCGACTCAGTTGGAGGGCTCGCTGTACTTGCCATGTGAATCACAAAAATTAGAGACACTGTAGCTTCTGAACTCACTGGCCCACTAACTCCCGAGCTGTGGTGCCCTCCTGCACCACCTGCCCACATCATGGGAAGATGGAAGTTCACATCTGTTCACAAGCCACGACTATTCTGAGTCTGCACAACCTCAGAGCTTGTAAGGGATGACCCCAGTCTTGTCCAACCTCCCTTGAAGTTGGACTAAGGTATAAATTTAAAGAATTTTGCCCAAGACTCCAAATGATTGTGAATTAATCTGCCATTGCTGACAAGCTAGTCCATTTATATTTGTTATTCTTGCTGCAAATTTGAAATAGGTCAAGGTTGAGGTTGGCTTACTGTTTTAGTCTCTGTATCATATGCCTTCATTTGCAAGAGGGAAAAGCTCCTTTTATTCCAGAAGCACATATGCAAGGTGCACTCAGAGCCTCCTAAGCTAAGCCCATGTTATTTCCCTTATGACTAACATTAGGTGTATCTATTGTTCTTGTTTACTCTTTGGCTATACTCCAGTACTTGAAAAGCCTCATTTAAAAAAAAAAAAAAATAAACATTTATAAAAAATGGTGCAAAGAACTTGGATAATCATCTGAAGCACTTACATGCAAGTTGGGCTGTCTTGGCAGACAATTATATCCTCCTCTTTGCCAAATGATAAACGTTTGATTGAAGGTACATCACCAGATGGGATGCTTCCAGTTTGGGCATTCCTAGTACAGAGAAAGAAGAGGTAATCAGAGGTTCTGTCTATAACTATTGGCGTTGTTATGTTTTCACTTTTAGTTCCTTGTCACCACTGACTGGTACAGTGTAACAGGTGTTCCAGCCAAATAAAAAAGGCTTATAGACTTTGGTGCCTAAGCTATAAATGATCCTCTAGGTTAGTGATTAATGCATTTTTGTCTGCCTGAACAAGCCAAACATTATATTACCTCTTGCCATGGAACAGGGCCTTTGGTAGCCTCTGTTTTAAAAATGAAATGGCTTTTTCAGAAGGAGCTTAACTGTGATAACGCAGTTTATAGAAATACTGAAAGAAAGACATGATGAGAAAAACTCACCAAGTGAAGAGCATTCACTTAGTGTCCTCTCAGATTTACTAAGGTTTCCACTTCTTCTTTCCAGAAAGTTGGTGTTGGTTATTCAATCTAAATTTCAGTTAATTTCACTTGTACAGAATGTAGCAGTAGCACAGTCTTCCCCAAGGGACAGATGTTAAGGCTGGGAGATGGCAAAAGTAGTGGGCTATGTCTGATCTGGAATTTATTTTTAAATGAGATAGAGGCAGATACAAGGCACAGAATTTTATCCAATTTCTATTACAACTGGAAATGAGAAACAAATATGCCGTGCTAAAGAAGGGTCAAATGAGGTGGCAGTAATAATGTTTAATTCAGAAAGTAGCTTCTGTACCTTTGTCATGTGACCTATAAAATTGTAAACCACTCTAAGAATTAACATTTGTTTAGCATGGCTTTGCAAATCTCCGCTTACTTAGCGGTTAACAAACGAGTCTGATTTCTTTAAAAAGCGTTCTTGAGCTGAAGCGACAGCGAGAGACAGAATTTAAATAATTTCAATCTGCTCATCCTCTCTGGCCAGGAGGAGCCAGAGGAGCAGCGGGAGCAGGGCAGCAGCGCAGGGTGCTGGCGGTAGCCGGGGCTGCAGCTCCCTCCAGCGCCGGCTCACGGCTCTTCCAGGGAAGGGGCTGGCAGCATCGCACTCGGGCTTTGGAAATTACTTATCTCGTAGACATGTCTGGCAAGGTGGAAGTACCTAGGTTTCGAGCTTTAAAGGTAATAAATATGGGATAAGGTCGTGTATACAGTGAATTGCATGAGTATCCTTGAAACTGTTAGGGTAAATGGTACAGACAACATTAACCCCATATGTGGGTTTTTGCAGGATTGAGACAAGACTGTCACATTTTTAATGCAGCTGTGGTATTCCCTTTGTTATGTCTAAATGGCATGCGTAAAGTGCCTGCTTCTTCCAGTATCTTAATTGCCTTTCCTTTTGATGGCTAACCTCTACAAATAGGAGAGATGTCTGAATTTGTGGAGGTCTTGAATCTTCCAAGGAAGAAAGGCATTTGGCACACATATGAAAGTAGCTAGAAGCAGAGGGCTAGGGCAGATGCTGCCCTACCACTGAATCAAGCAGTCCTTGCTGATGAGTCTGCAACCTTCCTGACACACTTCTCAGGCAAGATAAATCACCTCTACTTTTCATCTGTGGCTACAACCCTAGGGGAATCTAAAGTGGAGGGTGAGCCTCTACAAGTGTTAGTGGTGTTGTTCCTGCAGCAGAGCAAGTGCTGAGGACAGCTGAAAATCTGGTTCCTCATGTGCAGCAGGAGCCTGGTTTGAATCCAGCTGCAGAATTATAGCACTGGCACTGATGTGCCCCAGCTCAGCACCTGGCCAAGCAGAGCCTGGCCTTTCCTAGGCTCAGCCTTCCCTCTTCCAGGGCTGTTTCACTTTCCCATCTATCCTGCTCAGGGCAAGTGTGTTTGAGAAAGCCATTTTTCTAAAAGTATAAGAGGGCTCTCTCCCCTGTCTCCCGTAAACACCATCAGTTTCAAACTCAACTCTTTCATCTTCCCAAGATTTTCTTAACTTTCCCCCACTGCTATCAATTGCCAATTTCCTGTTAGGCACTGCTCTAGATCCACTGGCTGCTTTTCAGCAGCTTGCCCGGAGGAGCTGTGAGATTGGAGACCAGGAACACCCTGCAGTGTTGTGCCACAGCCACAGACCACAGAGTGGAGACAAAAACTCCCAACAAGATCTCACACTTCTGTAGTGTCCCTACAGGCCCATCACACATACAGACTGAAATGTTCATACCTCTGAGGAGCACACCTGAGGTTTGCCAGCAGATTATGGAGGAAGCAGCAGCTTCAGGATGTTTCTTCAGTCAGTGTGGGCTCAGATACCAGAAGATCCCTGTGTGCAAGCAAGGGGCAGCAAGTGACACAACTCATGATTTTCCAGAAGCACCAGAAGTGCTTACAGATGGGTGCCAAGAGGATCCCCACACATTGTGATGTGGATGCCACTCAAACACCCTGCACAACTGGCATAGGCAGTGCTCAGTGCATGTTGTGTAAGTGTATTCACCACCAGCCTTTTAAGAAAAAAAAGAAATGTAAGATGTGTTTTATGCATACTGTCTAGCTTCTTTTACATAAATACTTGCACTCACTCAAAACTTGTTCCTTCCTGAACAGCATCTGTTCTATAAAACCTCCTTGTCCACCAAAAAGCACAAAAAACTCTCCATGTTTTGAGTGGCATAAAAGGAGCGATGCAAACACAACTAATATAACAGTGACTAAGTTTGCCTAATGAATGAACAAATAATACTATTTTGCTTCTCTCATCCTCAGAGGAAATTTGCAACAAGTGGTTAATAATCTATCCTCTGTCCTTGCCCCACACAGTATTCCTGTATTAAGTAAACTCCACCACAGTGCTTGACTGTAAGGGCAGAAACATTATAAAGGCAAAGAATTGGTCTAGATAATAGGGCTCACGTATCTGACTTTCTCCTGAATTATCTTTCAAGAAATGTTTTCCCTTTAAAATTTTACTGCACTTATTCTCCTTAAAGCATAAATATTTTGATATTTTTTGCAAAAGCCTTCACCTTCAGTGGAGTTCCTGAGCACACACAGTAAGGCAGTAGAGAATCCTGGAATTACAAACCACTATTTGAATATAAATAAGAGATAATAAACAGTTTTCCCTGTATAAATTATAATACTTGTTGAAAATACACTGGAGCAGGGAAAGGTCTCCTCTCTCTGAGAAGCAGCAGAAACAGTGTGTGATGAACTGTCTGTAACTCCCATTCCCTGACTCCCCTTCTCCACTGCTGGAGAAGGGGAGGAGCTGGGAAGGAGGGAGGGGTGAGGGAGTGTGTTTTGAAGGTTTTGTTTTATTTCTCATTATCCTGCTGTGATTCTGTTAGTAATAAATTAAATTATTATCTCTAATTTGCATCTGTTTTGCCTATGAGGGCATTGGATGAGTGATTTCTCTCTGTCCTTATCCTCTGCCCATGAACCTTTTGTTATATTTTCTCTCCCCTGTCCAGCTGTGGAGGGGAGTCATAGAGAGGCTTTGGTCCGTGTCTGGTGTCCAGCCAGGTTCAACCCGACGCACACAGCCTCCCACATTTTCAGTTGATTTTGCAGAATTTACTGTTATTCAGTATAAAGATGCCTGCTTTGCTGGAGAGCATCGCAGGAGTACATGCTCCTTTCCAAGACAGTGATGCCAAATTATAATGTCATTTGTATTTATCCAAGTAGGTTTATTTATAATAACCTTTCAGGTGACCCAGTTGTAGACTTGGTAAAGCATGACTAAAGAAGATTAGTTTCTATCTTTCAGAGTATGAAGTAGTGTACTATATAAATACTGCAGCTTAGCTACTGTGTGTTTTGAATGTCAGTTAGGATCAGGTAGTGTTTCTGTGCTCCTGAGATTTAGCAGCTTTTATTCAGGATTTCTCAAATTTGCATCAAGCTGAAACTTGGCATGTAAGCTGTCAGCACAGATGCTAGTTTTATTCCAAAAATAGAGTAAGTTGAAGCTTTTAAAGGTGTCAAATGGCTTATTTATGCAGTGGTTGCAGAGCCTTTAGTTTTCTGTCTCTTTCAGCTATATAGGCGCTTACTCTGTAACCTTCCTCCAGCATTACTCCATTCTTCAGCATTACAGTCCTGAGCAGTGAGAAATAAGAAGATAAGTGATCACACTAGAGTGATAATCCAAGGATGGTGTGCCCTGGAAACAGGTGTAACTAATGGTAATTTTTTGTGAAATAGAACTACCTTCACAAAGTCACCATAAACAAATTGAGAAAACATCTGAAATGGTATCCAAAATGCTAATATGTTGCTTGACAGTACTGTGAAAGGGCAGGCAAAATCCCTAGCACTGTGAGGTTTCCTAACACTCCCATTTAGACAAGGAAGGACCTTCTTTCAGGGATCACTGAAACCTCCTCCTCCAGGAATCATTGCAGGGTACAGCTCTACCTCCACCATGGTATTTACTGAGTATGTGTATTAAAGTCTAAGGCATAATGACTCAGAAAACTTGTAGTGGGATGCATCACTTATGTTCAGTGATCTACAGCACAGTTTGAGTGGTAACAAACTGCCCCTCATAGGATAAATCAACCCAAATATATATAACCACAAGTGGACCTCTTCGTTGTATTTTGTGCAGCCGAAGAAATGCCCTCTGTCATGACCCAAGCTCTGGTAGACTAGAAAACAAAACTAGGAGATTGCAAACCACAGGGAGGTTCCTTGCAGAATGTCCTGCCAACAGCTACAGGAGAGGGCAGGTCAATGTAAACACGACATACACTCTGTCCTCTTTCCTTTCTAAGAACCCTGAAAGACAGGATGAGGAAAGTGAAGCCAGGGAGGGCCTGCCTAGTCAGAGATCTGTCTGCAGCTCCAGTTTCCATTTGTAACAAGTGGAGACAATATCCAATTTTTTGCAGTCATGCTGATATATAAATAAATGATATGTAGGTTTCTGTTAATTTTGTCAGTTTTAAGAATACTTACAGGTTGCAAGGACTGTGATCAGGTTTCAACTGAACGTAGTCATTTGACATCACTTTCAAATTCATAGCTACATTTTTTTCCAGTGAGCAATTTACTCTTCATAAAAGCACTCTTGCCAGTCCAAGTTAGTGTGCATGACTTCTTTATTCTGATCTTTTTGGGGAGGCATCCCCCATCTGCTTAAAAAACAAAGAGAAGTTGTCACAATGGTTGCAGAAAAAATATTTTCAAGTTTAGACTCTTTCAGTCTACTCAATCAAACTAGATCCAAATATGAATAAAGACCACAAAAGTCACATGATTATAAGCTTGAAGCATTTGCTCATACATAATACATATTCAATGCTCAATAATTCTTATATTCTCTGAGGAATGGTAGAATTTCAACACTCACTGGCTGTACCACTTTTTGGAGGTTTTCAGCAGAAATTTCTCTTCTAAAATCTACTCCAAAAATGTTCAGCTGTATCAAAATAATATAATAGACCATATCAAGCTTTATTTAGTGGCAAAGAGTTCCACACCTACAATACTCATGACATGCAAAACTTTTAGTCTTTCCTGTCAGAATGAAGCAATGAGAAAAACCTGAGTTAATTTATTTGGGCTTTAGACAGCTGTGGATGAGAACTAATTTCTGGTTAGGATTTGAAATCATGCCAGCAGGACCCTACTCTTCAACAGATGCTCCAGAATTCTATTAGGAAGGTCACGTATCTCATGTCATTATTTGATGGGTACCTGGTCAGAAGTCTCTTCCCTTCCTGCTACAGCTGTCCCTGTGAAATAGCAAACATGTTTTCTGGTGTGCTCTGTGAATCATTTCTCTAAAAGGTTATTTACCAAAAAGTCAGGGTCCATTTTCTTAAATCTAAAAACATGGAGCCTTAACAACATCTTGTTTGTTAAAAATCCTATAACTCTCAGTGTAGTACAATTCTGAATTTAAAAAATAGTTTCAAAATGTTAAAATAATTTTACTGATAAAAAAAATAAAAAGCCCCAAACCCACAATGGAATCTTCATTATCAATCCTTTAGTTCTGAAAAAAAAAATAAAAATTAGAGATTATATTTTTCCCTAGTGAGCATAAAAATGAGACAGCCCAGAAATATGCAAGCAGAAGAATGTATGGAATGCACCTTTTCTAGATGCTTTTTGTGTCTCTTGAGCCTCCATGAACATCAGGTCTCATTGCAACGTTTCCCCTCAGGAAACATCATGGTTTGTGCCAGAGATTTCTATCTCCCAAGAGTTTCATCTGTACCTGTCTTCAAGCAAGACAAGTACAAGGTGGGTACTTTTGGTAGGTAGGTCATGCTGTTGACAGCCAGCAGTGCCTGTAGTTTCATGAGTGCTTTCAGTTCTGGTGTGTTCACTTCTGGTTTTGCAAGAAGGAATCTGTCCACCCTTTCCCACCCTACAGCTCCCTGTTGTCATCCTATCTTCCACTGTGTTTGCAGGAGCATTTTGTATGATCATGTGGAGCTCTGGTTGTGCTTAAGTCAGGGAAAAAACTCAGAAAACATCTTTTCATCCTTGAGAAGATGGTGAGGGCCAGGAGTGGCTCAGTGCAGTACCTGAAGGTCAGGCACCAGCTCCAGGGGTGGAATTCACCACACTGGTGTGTGCAGAAAAGGTGACTAAATCAACCCCTGGGAGAACTCCAGCAGGGCACCCCTGGGATTCAGAGCCCAAGTTCAACTTCTGGTGCCTGTCTGCCTACACGTGCACACAAGGGAATGTGCACATAGGCTATATTTTGCAAGAACTGCCAAAAAAGGTACAGCGAATATTTTTTGCTTGTGGTGTGATTTGACACATGACATACCACAGCAACCTTCCAGGGCACAGAATGTGATCCCACTATGTATCTGATATAATTAAGGATGTATGACTTAAGTACCAGCTCATGGCTGTAGCCTACCATTGGACTGAGATACAACGTTGGCGTTTTGCTTTCCATCTAGGGAATTGTAATATGTGCTAAAAATACTGTTTGGCACATGGAAATGCAGACTCTTATCTCATGCAGAGTGGGACATGGAATGTCAGCCTCAGTAGAAGTCACCACAGAAGAGGGAAAATGGACATTTTAAGGAAGCCTTCTTGTGTTGCCAGCAAGATAAGCTGAGGCTGGGTTGATATTCTTTATCCCTCTCTCCACTCTGTCCCTTGCAGGATGAGGAATGATCTGTTTAGAAGTGAGTCATAGCTAAATAAAACATGCATAGGTAATCATTTGCACCATATTAGGCATCAATTTTCCATCACATTGTATCTATGTAGCTACTGGGGACGTTGTTTTCTTCCCTGTGTTTTTCATGGGAAGATGCATTTATTTTTAAGCTGTATTTAAAGTCACTCATCTCTAGGGAAATGTGGAAGGGATACTTGGCAGGAACGGACTTAATCTTCTCTCCAAAGCCACTTGGTGCCCAGGCTCTACTATCCCAACTCTGGGTGGCACACCATGACTGTGGTTTAAGAGAGCATCCAGGAGAGAAGACTTGTTCTGACAACCTTTTCAGACAAAGTATCTAAGATCCTGTCTGAAATTATGGTTACAGAGAGCAGCATCTGCTGAATTATTTAAATGGATGCCTTCAGGTTCTATAATAATAGAATCAGAAAGGAGGGGAGCAGAGACATACACTAAGTTACTTGTGAAGGACAATAAGATAATAAACAAAATGTTCTGGATAAATAACAAATTAACCAAAGTGATGGAATTTCAGAGAGTTGTAGAGACTAGTCCTGCCCATTTTACCCATATGAGTAGTTTCATTAACAGCAATCTGCTTCTTAGTAAATTGCCAGTTATAATAAAAACAAATAACTTGTTCTTTTGTTTCTCCGCTGCTATGCATTTTAATAATTCCAGATGAACTCATTAAAACTGGTTCTTTTATACTCACAGGTCATAAAAAACACTTGCATTACTGTTAAACCACTCCATCTCTCTTTTCTGTCTGAGCATCGATATAGCCCCAGAAGAGGCAGAGGAAAATAAAAACCTCCAGAACAGGTGCAAGAGCAGGATGATGCAACTGTCTGCTCCCTCTGCCCACAGGAGCAATGTGGCACCTCAGGGCTCTGAGCACGGATCCACAAAGTGGCACTGAGTGAATTCCATGCCAAAATGTTGACAACATCTGATATGTGCAAGAGGGCCACTGGGTGCACAGAACTGCGTGTCCAGCAGAACATAACACCATGCAAACACCGCTGGGGTTAGATTTGCACACACTAATCATTTATTTGCTATAAAAACAGATGTGCCTTGTAATTGCATCTAAAAGGTACACTCCCAAAATTAACAATCCAAAACCTGCATGAAGATAAAGGTTTCATCACCTTTATAATTAATTTGAAAAAGTTGTTCTCCATTTTCTTATGCTTCAATTTTAATGAAGTACTGAGTGACATCTGTTAGGGGTTTTAAAATACTTTTTCCTTTGCCACATTTTTATGTTTATAGTTACTATATACTATGAAGAAAAAGGGGTGACAGCACCAAGATTGCTTAAAAAGCATTGTTTGCTCTTTTATATTATTCATGAAGTACTTAAGGCTATTCAGGAGAATCATGATGTTTAATATGCAGTTGTAAAATACTTAGTCTGCAAAAACAAGTGGGCAGACTTTTGCATGGAGATGTTGCTACCATTCTTTTCCTGAGCAATGGTACATTTAGGAATCTCTTGGCAGTTTTTTTATTCTGCCCATGAGAAGTAACACCCCAAAAGACTCACTTTGTGCCCATTCTTCTCAGGGGCATAACTGAGAGGGCAATTGGCTCAGCACTGCAAAAATTCTGGAGGGAGAGTTTTCACTCTACTGCTCCTGTGTATGGGGAAAACGGAGGTAAAATAATATGAATTTGGATTTTTGTCCACGTTTCCAAGAGCTGAACTTGAGAAGCTAGTGGAGTTCTGTACAGACATTATTCATCCCTGTTTCTGAAGCCCCTGAATCTGTCATCATGGTCAGTGCTGGTCAGAACTGGAATAGAAAGTTCCAGGCCCAAAGACAGCTGGCAATCTGTGTGTGATACAACAGATCAATGAGTGCTAATAGATGGAAATAGGGAAATAACTGTTGTGGGCTGCTCAGCCTTTTGAAGATTTGGTATGTAGCGAGGGTGAGAGAGGATAAAAATTTACTGTTTTCTAGAAAAAATATTGTTTCCAAATAGAAGGACTGTTCAGTCTTTTTCCAGTCTATTTGAAGATTCATCTTAACACTGATGAGTATCTAGTGAGTTTGAAGTATTTCCTCTTGCACTTTGAGCATTTTTGATGACTGATTGGGAAATCCTGTTGAATGGCTACAAAGCTGATCTCTGGGTTGAGGAAGATCCCCTTAACTTTAGAGATCTGTCCTATGGTTGAAACTGGTCCCACCAGAGTTCAGCATTGCAGTGATGCTCTGCAGACAGAAATCCAGCACCTCTGGCTTTCATGTAGATTTATCAAGAGAATAAAACAGAGACCAAGATGCTGCCAGTGTCCACAGGTCATGGCAAATACATTTCAAGTGGAAGAAAAAATAACTTGACTCTTTGTACTGCAACAAGGATAACACAGCCCCAACCCAAACAACTAAGAATTATTAATGGTAACAGACAGCTGGAAACACAGGTCAAGGACAGAAGACGTCCCTGCCTCAGTAGTTTTCCATTTGCTCATGATGCAAAGTGGCCACCTGACTGTTCTCCTGGCTTGTTGTAGTCCCATGGGCAAAGCACTGTGATGAACTGGGGTTCATGTGAGCTCAGCTCACATGGTAAGTCAGACTCCAGACTCCCAGTCTGGATGAAACTCCTCTGATGGCATTTCCTTTAAAGCTGCAGCACTATGCCCTTTATTCTCTGCTGCATAAGCTTGGGCCCATTTAATCCAAGGCATCCCCCTGGCATAGAGGAGTTTCTGCCTAAAGATGATTGTAAAAAAAGAGAGAATTGAGTGATAGGAAGTGAAGCCAAACTATAAGTGGTGTGAACCTTGTTTTTCTTTTCGAAGTAGAACTAAATGTATGGAATTTGATTTAAAATAAAATATATATAGATAATGTTCCATTTTAGTAAGAAGAAATGCTGAAAATCTTTTTACTATCAAGCAGATGTGGATGACATTGGGTGGCAACACAGCAGTACAATGAGAATTTTTTCAAACATTGCCACAGTATGTGCTTTTTTTTTTTTTCTATTGAGATGTCACTACTATAATGCCAGCCAACTGAGAAGAATTTCTCATGTTTTGGATAGTAATAAATCTTCCACAAAGTGTTAACCAACACCTCGGGCAGTTTTTCAAGTTGATACTACTCTAGATCCCACATTACAAATTGCTGAAATAGGAGAAGGGGCTTAGGTACACATTTCAAACATTTCCTTCCTAGTTTTGGTCAGCATCATGTGGCTACATGAGCAAAATAGCAAGGGATTCATCAATAATAGTGATAAACTACAGCTCAGGCTTTGAGTTAAAAAAAGAAAACAAAACCTAAACAACTTTCCCTTCCCCACTCCCCCTCCTTATTCCTAGCTAACAGCTCAAACAGACTTTATGAGGAGTCTTGGAATAATTTCTCTTTTCAATGTTTCTAATTTAAATGACTTACTAGAAATGAATATTTAATGACATTACAGGACTCTCCAAAGCTTCATCTCTTTAGCACAAGTTATGTCAACAGGACCTGTATGAAAGGCAAAGGCCGCTCTTTTATATTGTCTGCATTAACACTATAAAACTGTTCTCATTTGACAGTTAAAGTTCTCATTTATGTATTTCCTCATCTTTACTTTGTAGTGTCTCCCACAGAAAGTGACACAGTTTGGTCATGGTTAACCCTGCAGTCAACCCATTATATCGTCACTAGTACAAAAGATGCAAACCTGCTAACACTTAACCCTTAGTTTTCTTTCTCTTCGAGCCAAAGCCACCTTCTATCTCCATATCAGTAATTCTCAGAGCAGTACCCCTAAGCAAAGTACTGTTTAATCCTCCAGGTCAGCTTGACATAGTATCCATTGCCTGAGCAAGGAAACAAGGTATACTTAGGCACCTGTATGTTTGGAGCTAAGAAATTCCAAGAGCTTCCACTTTGGAGTACTGTAATTTGATGAGTTTAAGGCGCACCAGAGTGCACACTTCAGGGTGTTGGCAAATTTCCCAACTTTGTCCATATATAAGGTGCTCCGGAGTATAAGGCGCACTTCCGGGTTCAGACTAAAATTTTAATCAAAAGGGTGTGCCTTACACGCTTGAAATTACTGTAAATAGTTTCCACTAGACCTCACTTTTCCTGTAGTAAAAAACAAAACAAACCCCCCAAACAAACAAAACCCAAAACAAACAAACAAGCAAAACCCAACCAAAAATAAATCAACCTTCTATCTGCATTCCTTTTGCATTCTGATAGGCACAAACCAAATAAGATAACCTCCAAAAGCACTAACTTATGTCATTCAATCAAATGGAAGGACATGCAGTACGAAGCTGGAAATCTTTTCCATGTACCTTAGCCAAGGTCAGGGCAACTCTGTGTACAACCTGCTGCCTGGGGTGTCAGCATTTCAGACGTGCTTTCAGAGGCCCTTACCACAGTTCTTTCATACAACATCCACACTGAGGGAAACAACCTGCCAGGCCAGGCTTTCCACCCTTTGAAGTTCCCTCCTGTTCCTTTACTTGTACCCAACCTTCAGCAGCACATCTCTCATAGGGTGCAATTTCAATAAGAGTCTTCCTCTGTCCCGGCTTCTTCCTGACTCCTGAAGTCTGGCTAAGCATCCAGGTGGAGCCTCACACTGAGAGCTCAGAGAACAAAGGCCACTGGGAATGGACTGCAGGAGATCAGCACGGGGGCTCACAGTGGCCTCTGCCTGCCCCTCGCTGCTGAAATCCCCCAGGTGAGGGCATTGAGCAATACCCATAAAGCAAGACCAGTGCAGCCAAAGAGAGTGAATGCTTTGGGCAATAACTTCTCCAGACTACTCTGCGTCATTGAGCAGCCCAAAGGTGGGGAAACACCTCAAGGGAGGAAAGAACCAAAGCTTCAGACTTCTGCTTCTCATCCTCTAACTTCTGTACTGATTGACCCAGAAAAATTTACTTTCTAAAATTGGTATTCACAAGTGTGGCACTTCACTGCTCTAAATGCTCCGGGCAGCTTTTCCCTCAATACCTCCATATGACCTTTTGTCACCCACACTAAGTTTTCTGATGGAGAGCTAGGCGGCTTTGCGTGCCCATTCCCACAGCCAGTCTCTCCCAGCATCCTTGCTCACAGCAATCACATGCATGAATCTAACAATGTGATTCCAGCTTTATGAAGTGCAGATTTCTGTAAAGATGGAGTTATTATCACAAAAGAACCTGATGCATGTTGTCAGACCCTATAGGTTTTGGCAAGTTTATTCATTTTAGATGTGGATCTTAACTAACTTCCATTCTTTGGGTATTACAAGATTCTGACCCCTTAAACATTTAATAAACATGATGAAACAATAAACTAGATGAAATGAAATGTGGTACTATTAGCTCTGCATTTGAATTGCTCTTTTATTGTATCATTTAGCAACCAAAAGGATAAGCTTGTAAAGTGGTTCTTTTGAAACAGCCGAACAAGTAAGATGATTTGGGCACACATGGTATAAGTAGGATGAAGTCTTATCAAGAAAAATCCTTCATGACATCATAGCTGAATTAAGCCAAAGCATAATAATCTCCATTTGTCCAGACAAGCTACTGGCACAATTTCTGCAACACAGCTGAAATGGTATCTGCAGATGGTGATTGGGGTGCAAAGTTAATGTTTTTATGCATGAAGCATCCTGGCATGTGCAGGTGATCTTCAAATGCCAAGGACTGCCTCTCTCTTTTGGATCACAAAACATCTGCAATTGTCCCAGAGCATTCAACACCCTGTTTATGATCAAGAGCCAGATTGTGATATTTGTGTTCACAGCTATTTAGCTTTTACCCTAGACTCCCTTCCTAAAATTTCCTTCATTTTATCCTGCTTCTGTTGGGCTTGTAACCATAAAAATTAAATGAACAATTGTATTTCTGTCAAGCCAGTCGCCCTGTTGGAACTGCCAGAATCTCACTGGGCTGGTAAATCACAGTGTGGTAGCTGCTGCCAGACATAACAAGGACATCCACTGATGTCCAGGAAGCTCTTTGGGAAGCAAGACACTGCTCAGAGGGAATATGGGTGTCTCTCAGTTGATCTGCTTGTTGGTAATATGAAAGTAAGGGGAGCAAAACCTGTAAGAAATATTAAAAAGCCCTTTTGTATGATATAATACTTGTTTTAGGATTGCAAAATACAGGAAAATAGGGAACATAAACATATAAATTTAATAAAAAATAGACCAATGAAAAAGATTGCACACATAAAAGCTTAAGCATATGATGAAAAGGTTTATATTCCAGCAAAAAACTCCATCACTATTTACTTCTCTCTAGTAATACAATCATAGCTTAGTCTAAATCCAATGCAAAAGTGAACTGGAAATGCAAATAATCTGTTAAAAACAAGTGAATGTGATGTTAAATTCACCACAGGTTTTGTCAGCAAGTCCTTGCTCCTTTAATATCCTATTTACAGGCTTTCTACTCTTTTGGAGTGGGGATTTAAAATTTGGCTTAGTTTGCCTGGGAATTACTCAATCTGGACAATATGGAGACCAGCATTTGAAAGACATTGTTTGCAAGGTTGTGCTGGGTGACAGCAGCATTTTCGTCTGGTAAATGTCTGAAACGTGTGCTCAGTGTGGGAAAGACTGGAATAAAAGAGGAAATAAGGTGATATTGGCCTTATCTGGCATGCAGCAGAGTTTTTGGGCAGGCTCACAATATACCAGTATTGTACAACAACAGAAAACACAGAAAGAATTCTCACTTTGTCTGCAGTGCTTAGCAAACAAGTTTCACTAATTGTTCCTTAATCAGATTTGTAACTAAGATATTCCTTGCTTTAGTGCAACTGGAATAAAGACTATTCTAAAAGCATGACCAACTGATAAGACATGAATAAAATTACTTCCATGTGTATGAGATTATTATAAATGGGACTTCTCTTTTCAACAAAGAACACTGTAAACAAATACACCATCCAGTTTATTAACTGGAGATTGGCTGGATTACAGTTTGGAAATAAGATACACATGTTGGCAATTATCATACTTCGTTCTAGTTAGGCCTTTGAAAAATAAACTGGGAGAAACACATCATGTGTTTTTTTCCTGTGGAAATTGTAGATTTTTCAGCTTGCCTTACTAGAAGATTCTGAAAAGTATCTTTTCAAAATGTATATACAAGCCTGATTTCTGAATCCATGTTCAGACATGAGAGTGAGATCCAGATTGCTCAGTTACATGGGCTGAGGTGGAAGTTAGGAAGGTCTTCCAGCCAGCTAGGATGTACCAGAGAGGAGGACTGGGTGTAAATGTTGCAGTGGCTGCTGTGTTTGCCTACAGCCTGTGTCACTGAGGGTATGACACCAGGAGAGGCATTGCTGGTTTAGGTAGAACCGTGTCAGTACTTTGTTTTATTAGGGTTATTTTACATTGCAGGTTGTTCTCATGTCCTAGTTTGTAAAATGTGGCAAAACAGACCTTCCCTACTTCATACAGGTGTTATTAGGGGAACTTGAACTGCTAGGCTCTTAGGCAGTAGTTTCCAAAGAAAGATAGATTATCTTTTTGTTGTTTCTTTTTTTCTTAGTGTAGATTTGAAATAAAAAAACTTCTGTTCTTGATAAAATAAAGATAGAAACCTTTTGAACAGCAGCAGCCTGGCATTCAAGGCACTCATGGCATGTTGAGGCCAAGTTCTTGTTCCCTATTAGGTAGAGTCCTTGTTTTGCCCTGGCTCTGCTGCTTGGCTAAGTGCATAAGCCCTAAGCACTGGGCTGCTGGCCATTCTGGAGCAAGTCTCTCTCAGAATGAGACACTCCTCTGACACACCAAAAAACATGATTTAAGCACTCCACATGTTTTGAGAGAGCTCTATGCTGGGATGCACTGGTTACAGTGGAGAGAGGCAAGTTAGATCACATGGAAAGTGATACAGATCTAAACCAGAGCACCATATTCAGACTCAATAAATGATTGTTGTTGCACAGTTTGGACAAATGTCTGGCAAAACCTGCCAGGGGCATTTCAAAAATAATATTCCCATGATGTCCCACTTCTCTGTGTTAAGGAAATGCATGTTAATGTTAGCCTTGGCATGAATCCAATACTGGGACATTAGAAGGATGTACACAGCAAGTAGGAGCATGTCTGCGAGATTAGAGATGAATCTCTCACAAGAGATACAAGAATTTTGTGCAACAGCTGTAGGGAAAAGAAGAGGAAACCCAGGCCCAAAGTCTCTGCTTCAAGCCCATTATAATTTCCAACATGTCCAAGAAATTATGATAAAGTGTTTTGCAGACATTTTTAGACTTGGGTGCTGTTAGTCCCATCCTGGATAGGTAACACACAGGCCTAACCTTTCCTAACCTTTCCTTCCTGTCAGGCAGCCTAGAAAACCAATGAAGTATTGCAATAGATACGAAAAACAGAACAAAGTGATCTTATCTGATACTAGTATTGGTTGCTCAAAGTAATATGACTTAGAAAGATGGGAACTTAAAAATGTCAAGTTTAGAAGATAAAGGAGCCCTGGCTTCAGCTGAGACTCTTAGACAGCAACTCCCCAGGTACAGAAGTGGCACAGTTCAAGCATTATTTACTTCAACCCAAACTTAGCACCTTTACAGTATGAAGGATTCCCCCAGTGAAGGAGTTATGTCAGTCCTGTCCCACCTGCCAGCACATCAAAGATGGCCAGGTGATGGATTAACTTCATGTTAACTTCAGGCTGCACTCAGGGTGTTGCAAGACCTCAATTCTCAAACAAAGCCTGGGATAAAATTAGAATTACATCAGGATGCCATACAAGTCTTCAGCCACCTTGAGGAGGCCAGTAACATGGAAAACTTTTCTCCCTGTCTTATGTTACAGAAAACCTCTGATTATTTTTGGGTTTGGTGCTGATTCTAGTGTCACTTTTAAAAACCATGAAAAAAGGAAGAGAAATAAAATCAAGAACTTCATAAATCTTATTTAGAAAAAATACTGTTTAAATTACATGAGATGAAAGCATGTTTCAAAAACTCTTTCAGGGGTCTTAAAAATGCAGTTGGAAGAGAAAGATACCATCCATACCCACCAAAATGGCCACACTAAATAGCAAAATAATCAGCTAAGGAGGGATCAAAAGGCATGGGGCAAAGGACTCAGCAAAGCCAGTATCCCCACCTCTCTCAGTGTTTCATTTCATTATACAAGGCCAAAGATTGTTTTCTTGAAATTATTAAAAAAAATCCAGCCCTGCCCTGTTTTGTTAGGCAGCACTGATCTTTTTAGATGAATTACAGTAATTTCACAGATATAAGCCACACCTGAATATAAGCCACACTTTTTTTTTTTTTTTTTAGCGAGGGTCCATGTGTAACAAAGTAACAAATTAGTAACAGAATCGCGCCAGCACGGGGTTTGGTGTCAGGTGCTCAAGTTGCAACAGTTTTCATAGACCAGCGAAGCCTTTAAAGGCAGCCCCAGGCACCCTCCCCGGCCGGCTCTCACTTCTGGGTTGGCATTTCACTGGGATTTGTCCATAGATAAGCCGCACCTGAATATAAGCTGCACTACTGGAGTAGGCTGGATTCTTCAGTGAAAAAGGTGCGGCTTATATTCATGAATTACTGTACCTGTTCAGAGAAGCAGAAAATTTCTGATAATTCCTTTTAACAGGATTTTTTTTTTTTTTTGACTGTAAGGCCAAATACATGGATGAGGCATTTATTATTTTGGAAGAATGACAGAAGCATTTCCGCTCCGTCTCTGTGTTTGTGGCCACTGACTGCTGACAGCAGTCAGAAATTACTGCCTTGTAAATTGTCTTCCATTAGCAGCCCAGTTCACGTGTTGGAGGCAGAGGTGAGTAGAGCCCCAGCCAGTGGATTTCTGGTGTTGGCAGCCAGCAGTAGCACTATTGCTGCTATGCCTTTATTGCTGCCATAACTGAACCGTGGTGTCCCAAGATCCCAGCAGAGATCAGGCTGCATCTGTACACCCAGGCTTTGCAGAGCAGCTCTGTCACTCTGCAGCCACGGGGCACTCAGAGGGGCTTTGGCAGCTGGATCCAGCCCCCACATCCTGTACAGTCTGGATGGGACCAGACAGCAACCAAAGTGTTACAAGTCAGTGATGGAGACCTGGGGAGCTGCTCCTGAGACAGACCCTCCATCACAGCAATGCCCATGCCAAGAACTGCAGCAGTAGAGGAGAGAAACATTCATCTTACTGCTAGAAGGTATTAAGTCTGTGCTTCATACAGTAAGAAAATTATCACCAGCAAATTTGTCCCTTTCTCTCAGACATAAAATCTGCAAAGGTATGAAGCCAGGTGTCTGATGATGTGGAAATCACATCACAGATGAGCACCATCAAAACTGTTTTTAGCTGCCATTCTGGAGGTGCTTCCAAATTTTAAAGTGATTGTTTAGGGAAAACAGCAATGTTTTCGGGTGAGAATTAGGTTACCTAAAATAGAATTTAGAGTTTAGATGTTTAGTACAAAAATGAACAGATAGGATAATAAATCTATCTTATGCTAGATGCCTCTCTATATTATTCAGGGACCCTTAGATTTTGCTTTTTGTATTTTCTAATGCTTGACTTCCATTCTGGCAGGAATTATGCTGCTGTAATTTAGCCAACTAGCAGCCATTACTTTCAATAAAACAAATGGAAACAAGATTAGATGCAAACACATTTACAACAAAGCCAACTGACCCAAACAAACCTCAAAACTTGTAATTTATAAATCACTTTCTCTGATGCAGCTCATGCCCCGCTCCATGGGAACCACAAGAGAGTGTATTAATTCCTCTGTGAGGCCAAAGAGGGCAAGTATCAGATGGAAGACACTTTATAGTGGATCTACTCTAAATCATTCACCCTCCAGTAGCTGTTTGAGAGACCTTCTGGTTCTGACTATAGTCTGTTCTTTACAGAGCAAACATGAGAATTCTCAAATCAAAATGTTCTTCTAATCAACATCAGAAAGGATTAAAAAAATCCCCAAAACCTCTCCCCCATACAGACTTAAGGGAAAGCTCACAACAAGTAAGTGAAAACCAGTATGCTGCTTTTATACAGAAAGTCCAAGAAAACATGGGTAGGGAAGCAAGTATAATGAATAGTCAAGGAACGGTCTTTAAGAAGGATGAAATATTAGAGAGTTTTCAAGCTTATCCTAGCTAAGCAGGTATCATTTAAAAGCAGCTGTAAAGAGCTTTTGTTGGTGTTACAAGTGTAACTAGAGGTAGAATTCTGTTATGGTAATACGCTGCTACTGTAAATATTTTACAATGGAGAGGTAAGCTTTTTGTGGCTAATAAAAACATACATATTTAAAGAAATGGTACATTGTCCAGGTCAGCATTATGTTTCACCTCTGATTTCTGTTTTTTCACACCTCCTGCATGCTTCTTCCTCACCAAAATCTGTAATACTTGAAGAGGAGGTAGTCATGCTCTGCACAAGTGTAATAGTCTAAAGACATCTTTTTTTCCCTGCAGATTGAGACCCTGAGAATTTAATGATTTACGGAACACCTTTGCTTGAGGCTTCCTTTCAGCTTTTTTTAATTAAGAGTGTGAGTCTTTGATACAAAATAGAATCTCTGGGAGGCCAGAGGCATTGCGTTCTCAGGTATATTTAACACAGAGCAATGTGATGGATGCAGTTCAGGGCTCTACCCTGCTCATGTCTTTGCTAGCATAAATTTAGAAAGCGTTAAAAGGTCTGGTGCCTATAAAAGTTAAGCAAGTTACAGCAAGCCAAGAAGAGGGAGATGATGCATTCTCTCAGGAATCTGTCTAAGGAAGTTATGGGTGTAGCTGCTGTGCTCTTTGGCTTTGCTGAAAGTCTAGAGCAGGAAGTGTTGTGGGATGGCCCTGGCAAAATTTACAGAAACAACAGCTCTAAAGTAAGTGGGAAATGATAAGAGAAATTATAGAAATCCTTAGGACAAATGAGTATCCTATTGGACTGAGAGTCTAGAAGAGTAATATCTTCTTCTTGGAATTCACAGTTTATTGCAGAAAAACAAATGAAATGCTATAGCAATAAGACATTCCCCCAGAGTGCTCACTGGCACTCCTCACTTGGAGAAGAAATGAGAGGAATTTTTTTTATTATGCTATTTTGTTAGTTATGGCTGTAACAGGAATCTAGACATAAAGAGATTCTAAATGACTTGGGGAGCTTGTCAACATTTTGTGATTTATACAAAATGAGTGAGACTCAATGCAGTGGACTCAAAATCCTGTCCTCTTCATCACTGACCTCAGAACTGCTCCTAAGGTGGTGCTAAAAAGCCTACACCTACTACTGGAAAAAGCCATTACTGACAAACCTGGTCTCATAAAATGTTCAAAGGAGTCGTGGGACTGACTTTCCCTAAAAGCAGAAGTTACCCTCATTAAGTCTATTCTGGAACAATACTGTCAGTTGTTTTCTGAGTATTCAGAAAGTCCTGATTTTTTTGGAAAAATTAGAGCAGAGAACAAACAAGAGCAAATTGTCAGCTTCAGCAAAACTATCTATTTGAAGCCAGAGGCAAATATCAAGATACCTTGCTGCCTGAACATTTTGGGCACATCAAATGGTGGAAATCAGAGCCAAGTTCAACAATGCCCATTGCCCATCCATTCCTAGAAACAAACGAACTCCTTGCTGAGCTGTCCCATTGCCAGATTCCAGCACTTTCACCCGCAGACCTGCAGAAGTGCCCAGCTGCCCTGCAGAAACACATTTTAAATTGTGGCTTCAGTGTCTGCACATGGAGACCAATGCCTTCACTTACATAAAGCACGGGCTCTGTTCAGTGTTGAAAAAAAGCGTATTTAGCATCCTGTGATCCTTTAGGGAAATGGCTGAATAAGTTTACCTCCTTGAAAATTTTTGATTTTTTTCTGCCGCAGCAGCTTTTTAAAGTAAAGAGTTTATTGGTGTAAAAAAACAGTCATGTTCTTAATTAACAAATAATGCCAAATGCCAGTGCCCATGCTTTATATCTGTGTTTACTTCACAGCACCATTCAAGCCCTGGTCCAAGTAGTCTTAATAATAATTGCTTTTTAATATTAACATAGTCCCTCAGGAAGTTCCCACATGTAAAAAACACTGCTGACACACTGAGAAGGGAAGAGGTTCGGGTAGAAATTCTGCCTTCTGCACTAGCACTATAGGATTTGTGTGAACCTCAGCATGTGAGGAATATAGCTTTCACCCACAGATGGCGATGAACAGTCTGTGCCTTCCCCAGACAGAAGATCGCAGATTTAGGCTCAAAGAAATGCCACAGACAGCTTAAGGAAAGGGGCTTTAGTTTATGTTAAAACAGGATAACCAGTTAGGCATAAAAAAGTGATAGTTAGCTTGGTATCCACCCATTCATCAGGCTCTGAGCAGCCAGGGAGGCGCAGGCTCAGAAGAAAAGTGTCTCGTCCTAAAAAGGCAGAGCTGTCTGGCAGGGACATAGCCTGGATGCCTTCTCCATGAACTAATGCAAGCCGTCCAGGAGCCGTGTCATCTTTCCATCAATAACACAGAGCGTTCACCTCTGCAGGATTACTTCTGCTGAGTTCCACACAAATGCTGGGCTCACTTGTGCGCTGCAGGAAAATCTCACGTTACAAGAAAAGCCACTTACCCATGTCCCAGGTTACCCTCTGCATCTCCTCCAATGTGAAAGCCCAGGGAAAAGAAAATAGTCATCATGACTGACTAGCAAGAATTTTTTCTACACAGGGGATATAAAACTATATCAAGTATTACATTTTTTTTTGACTCTGTGAAACTATACTTCTTCTTTGCTTGACTTGTTAAGACCTTCCTTAGTTTAGATTAAACTTGATGTGACTGAATCCCTCAGAAATAATGGATTTAAAATGGAAGGCCACAGCTCAGAAGAAGCTTTTTGCTCTATGCAAATAGCCATTTTTCTGTCTACTGCTGAGTGGAGATGGCAGGGTGTCTGCTGAGGTAGGAGCTGCTGCTCAGTTATTTTGAAGAAATGTCTTTATTTCTTGGTGTATTTAGAACCTTCCCATCCACTAATGCATTCCAGGGATAGGCTGATCTCCCTACTGATATCAAGAGAATCAGCTGAAAGCAGGCCAATAATAATTTTTGGACTTTAAAGCAAGCTCTGTGGCTGTGCAGAAAGAAGGAAATTTAGCATTATAAGCACAAATAAGAAACAAGTCATTTACAAAGAAGAGAATAAGTATATTGAGTCAAAAATTATTAATGTAGTTGATGTTCTTCATAGCCAAAAAAAGATCCTGCAGCAAGATTTTCATCTGAATTTTTAGGATATTTGCTTGATTAACTGCTGCAAGATGTGCCTTTTGGGCCAAAACTTCATTTTGCTCTATTGGCATTGGGGACCTTTGTCATTCTGTCAGAAATATCCCATGTATTAAAATGAAAATCAACACTCAGCTACCTCTACTACATCTTACTCTTTTCTTTCAATAATTTTAAATACTGACCCAAAATATGGTGGCATGCTGATATTTCATACTTCTGCAAAGCAGCAAAATTTGAGCAATGGGGGACCTTTTCTTACCACCTGCAATAATCAAGTATGGCTCTACTCACCTCTTAATACCCCTCCACATTCTTCTTCCAGGCTTTGTACTACAATGGGGTATTAGAGGCTAAAAAGAGAGCAAGAAACTGTGCTGAGGGATGGACAGTGTGCCGAGGTGCTCTTGGCTGAATAAACAGTGTAATTGAATAGACTTTGTTCAAACACAGACATTTATCTCTGAGCAGAACAAATTATTCAGCTCTCAATTTATGAGATAGTTTGGGTTTGTTTAATCATCATTGAGGCTCCCTAAACTTCAACTACAATTAATTTTCAGTTTGGAGGAGGTGCTTTCTTTTGCTCATCAATTACTCAGGAAATGAAGGTAACCCTAACATTCACATACAGAGAGAAGCTTCCAGCACAAACCTCCCAGTCCCTGTAAGCAGCTCCTTTAACAGCCAGCTACTGCAAAAACAGAAGGTACTCGAGAGGTGCATCAGACCAAGCATATACACACTCCCATAATTTTCTGCTAACAATGCAGAAAAGAAGTTGATCGTTTGAAAGGTACCCCCAGAAGCCCTTGTAATTCCTGTACACACACATCACTAATGAAAATGGTGACTCCTCTGTGTGCCATCTCCTACAGACACGTCTGCTCTCTGCCATGTCAGACCCCACCTGTGACCAGAGTGAAACTGGGTCTGGCTAGATATCTACAATTCACTTACAAGGTTCCTGTTTTACTTGCAATTCTGTAATAGTTTCAAGTTTCCAAACATATGGTTTCAAGAGCATGCAACTTCTCTGCATGAGCTATGGCTTCCATTTCAAAATGCCACATTTGACTAAGGGGACAGAACAAGTGACTCGAATGGATAGACCTTGGAATTGTCATTCTGTTGGAGCAACAGAGGAGGGATTGAAGTCCACCCAGCAAAGAGACCAAAAGTGTGAGCAAGTCTGAGACACTGACACCAAGGATTGTCAGGGTGCTCTGCCAAGCCATTGTAGGTGTAGTCAGTGTAGAAAGCCATCTCAAAATTTCCAGAGGACACTTTTCACATGAATGAAATCTTCTACAGGTCAAAACCAAAAAAATGTTCATTATCTCACCTCTGGAGGACAATAACACATGCTGATGCATCAGCATTTCACAGGAGACAGAAATTGTAATCTATGGCCACCTCTGCATTTTTATCCTTTAGATAAAGGATTTCTTCCCTCTGCACCAGAATTTGTCAGCACACACCAAACAGGAATGACGTGTTTAAGAGTAGTTACTCAGCACTATGTACCCAAGCAGCTACAGTGAGAAAGCTTTTTCATTAAGTAAGCCAAATTTGGAGCCTCATTCAGCTTACCCTGAAGAAATGCTCCATCGTCATTCCACTGCTTGTGCTCTTGTTCTGCATCCACAGAAATCCTGGTGACTTAGAGGTGCCTACTCTTCAGCAAAAGAAAATGGAAGCCACTCCAAAATGTAAGTGCAAGAAAAGAAGTCTGTCCAAGAGAGGGAGATCACTCATCTCCCACATCAGTTGTAATGCAGGTTTGCTAGCCTGAACTCCTTCATTCTGATTGAGAAAATAGCTCCTTCATTTCAATACTTCCTTTACTCTGAAGTTTCTCTTTACTCTCTCTGTGTCACTATAATGAAAGAATAGTCAGTCCAGTCCCAAGCAACCATTCTGAGTATGTATTTTAACACTGTTGTGGTTAATAAGCTTGTCAGATAGCAATCCAGGAGCAGGGGATATATAGGTCCCTCAGGCATGTTGCATACTTTATTTTTGCCATATCACTAATTATAACCATGGTTATGATTAGAATGCTGAGATTCATGATTTTACAAGTCACTCTTTCCTTGCCTATCCTTTAATTTCAGCTTCCTCTCTCAGGCTCCAACAGCTAAGAGACATCAGTGACAGGGAATGCCTGCCAATGCAGCAGGAGGGAGCCAGTGCTGATCCCTCTTCCTGTAACATGTCCAGGCTGAAATATCATTACAGCCAAACCTGCACATCCCCAAAAGCAGTATTACTTTGTGTCACTAAGTACTGGCATGAACAGGACTCCTCACAAGCTTCTTGCACAAACAGCCTTTAGTTTAAGTGGAGGAACCAGAAGCAGGTTTTAAACTAGCTTTTCCAGATACTGAAGGATCCTTCTTTATGTTTAGTTGCACTAGAAGTACCTAATTTCTTTACATTCCTACCCTTCCAGAGAATTGTTAGGCCTCTTAAAATGAGGGAATTCAAACCAACCGACCTGGGATAATTAAAAGTGTGAGAGAGAGTGAGACCAAAAAAACATGCAAGCCATCACAAAAAAGCTGTGCAGGACTCAATACCCAATCCCAGATTCTCTTTGCCTCCTAGCACTAGAGAAAACTCAATTTGACAGATACCTACTTTTTCCACTTCCCAATCCAGGTTCCCTGAGCTGCACCACTTTATACATCCAGAACTGCCTCAGCTGAGGGTAAGCAGAGATGCTCAGCATTCCTCTCTGCTTCAACCTTCAACACCCAGAAGCAGGACTTTAGTTCATGCTGGTGGCAGGAAACAACCCTGGGGCAGTGGGTTTCCAAGTCTCAGAGATGCAGAGAGATCCATGGCACCTCCTGTCTTCCTGTAGAACAGAGAATGAGGTGGGGCTCTCTCAATTACTTAATCTGATGCTTGGCTGCTTCTGCTTGTGGGCAGGAAAGCTGTGATTTTGAACAGGATGCCTTTGTCGCTGGGAGACAACTTCATCCTCCACGAGGCAACACTCCTCATGTCACCAGCTGAAACCATGGTACAGTTCAGGGAAGCACTCACCATGCTCAGGACACCCGAGGGCGAGCAGGGAGTTCTGGTTTCTCTCCCTGCTGCCAGAAGTGCAGCATACATTGCTGTCCAAGTGCCAAGCACAACTCATCTTGGGGGCAGGAACGACAGCTCACAACTCCCCCTGTCCTCATGACTGCCCTAAGCTGTAGCCGACAGCCCTGCAGCCTTTTGTTTCTTTGTATTGATGTTTTCTCTCCATATACAGTAATTTCACGACTATAAGGCACACCATTTTGACTAAAATTTTGATCGAAACCCAGAAGTGCGCCTGATAATCCGGTGCGCCTTATATACAGACAAAGTTTGGAAATTTGCTAACCTGGAAGTGCGAGCTGCAAGCCGAGCTGCGCGCCGCAAGAGCCAAGGCAGCCAGTGCTGGGGGCAGGCAGGAGTGCTGGGGCCAGTGGCAGAGGGAGGGTGCCTGGGGCTGCGTTTAAAGGCTGTGCTGATCCATGAGAAATGTTTGCAAATTGAGCACCTGCCAGTAAATCCCATGACCTGTTACTAATTCGTTACTTTGTTGCGGGTGGATTCTTGCTGCAAAAAAAAGTGCGCCTTATATATATGGACAAAGTTCAAAAATTTGCCAACAACCCGGAAGCGCACCTTATAATCCGGTGCACTTTATAGTTGTGAAATTACTGTAATTAATTTTGGTTTGGAAGAACCCATTCAGAAGAGAGAAGGGTGTTCTTCCAGGATGAGTGGTTGCCTTGGGAATAGGACATGTGGATTTGGAATCTCTCAGGTTGAGAAGAGAACCAAATGTAAAGCTTTATCTGCAAGGGCAGTAAGCACCCAGTGCCATGGGAAAGGTGCACACCTGAGACACAGCAAGCTGTAGCCCAGTCCTTGAGGAAATGGAGCATGGAAGTGTCCTCAGGACAGAACCAGGAGCTGGCTCCTGCAGGAAGGCTTTTGCCTGAAGCTCTAGTAGGACATTTTACTCAGGTCATCATCCAAGCAACTTCTTGCTGAGCATATAGACTTTGCATTATTCTTTCCTCAGGCTTTCTGACTGCTAATCTGTCAGGGAGAAAAGAAAAAAACTAGTGATTTTGCCTAAAAACCAGTACAGTAATAACGAGGCTTTCTGGATTGAGCCAGTAGGTACAAGTTCAACTAAAATGATCTTATACCTGACTTAGTTGTTTTTGTTTGTTTGTTTTCCTGACAAGTGCTTTCCCCCATAGCTTCTTTTCAAGCAATGTTAGCATTAGGTCTGGGTTACTTACAGCTAGTCAAAGTGCAAAAAGGTTGTCTCAGGGCAGGAGCTATCTGAAAAAATGCCAAGAGATTCACAAGCTGGACACGGATCCCTTGCTGAGTGTTTTAGGCTACTGTGAAGGTGTCAAATGAAGACCACTTCAGGCATCCACAGCCAGGGCCCAGGGGAGAGAGACTGAGACCCTGCCCAACCTTTGAGCCATTCTGTCTTGTGTGCCCAAGATCAAAGGAAACAGAAATAACAATTCTCATGTTACATCATGCTGTTCCAATAAACAAATACGTGTTTTTTTCCCTTCAGCTTTTCCCTATGCCTTAAGAAGAGTGCAGCTTTAAAAACAAACCCCAAAAGAACTATAAAATTTAGCTGTATATGTCCAAAAGCCGAAACTGTTTTGTTTTGCTACTTTCAGTTAGTTTACACTAAGAGGATTTTTAGGAGTTCAACATACCACTGCTGTCCTGTAATAATGTTTCATAGTGCAGTAAGAGATGCTGTCGTATTTTTTCTTCTTGGCCCAGAGTGAATAATTCAGCACTGCATGTTTCATAGTCTGAGTCATAAATGTTGAAACTGATTACACGGAGGCATTGGAGCAGTCTCTCATTTTGCTTGCTTAAAGAACCACTGAAATTCATTGAGACATTTACTATTCCCGTGAAACTCAGGCTTCTAACTTGAGGCTTTTCATTTCTCCCCACCACTGTCAGGACAGCAACTCCAAAGGCACAGCACATGTTCAGAAATTACAAGAACATTTAAACCCGCCAAAATTCCGAGAAGGGAATACATAAGGAACATTTCTTAATCTGGCTGGCTTCTAGCAGTGAATAGGTATTACCAGTACAGAGCATATCCGAATTCTCAGTGTAACCTCAGTAGCAGTCCCTGTTCTTCTGCCTACAAAGCATTTCACTATTTAATAAAATTTCTGTTCCCTGAAATTACCTTTTAACTCTCTAACACCTCTTTAGATAGCAGAAGAATGCAACTGGATCCTCCTAATCCATTCTGCCTACCTTCCTTTGCTTCTGCCATATGCTCAGCCTCCTCCTCAGACCCCCATTTTAATGGCTCACTATTAAATTAATATATTTTTCAATAACAGCACTTGATTAAGAAGAAATATATATTTAAATATATTATTAATATAATAGAGATATATATTAGATTATAAATATATAATAATACATATTAATATAATTATATATATTAATATATATGTATCCCAGTTTTTCTACTGGGAGTAAGCTCAAGTATACCAGAATGCAGATGAAAGGCATAAAGCCTTTTGTGTTTTAAACTAAGATGGGATTTTGCTTCTTGCCTATGGAATCGATTGTGTTCCACTCTGTAAGAAGCATTTGTGCCCCTTCTGAAGGGCAGACAGAACTGGAGTAAATCTACCACAGAGAATGCAGTGAATCCAGCATTGTTTGATGCTGTGCTTCAAACTGGTGTAACTGACCTGATCTTTACACCAAATCCAACACAAAGCAGATCAGTGTTTGCCACTTCGATGTGGAGATCAGAACTGACACTTGTTAGACTTCCCTGAGACACTTCCAGTGGAAGAATTCCCTTACACATAACCAGAGTTCAGTGCAGCTCAAGGTAACGTGGCTGGCATGAAAAGGGCACTAGCAATAACACTTTCAATTCTGAATATGCTGCCTCTGGAAAAAAAGTCAGTGGAAGAGTAGGATATGTTGTCCCATTTAAACAACTGAGTAACACTACATTCAGTAGTGCAGATCTTCATGAAAACTTTTATTGCAATGCTTCATTATGTTCTCTTCTGCAAGCTGATGGAGGCTCTGGGGCAGATCAAGGGAGCTGTTGGAACAAACTCAGCAGGCCATTCATTAGATCCCCTGTATGACCTGGACTGGGCAGGATTTTCTGCACAGAATGTTCCTCTTCCCCAATCTCACAGGGAAAATTAGAGTACATCCAATTAAAATAGAGAGAAAACTTCACTTAGGAGGAAATAACCTAATTCATATTTCTCTGGGACATCAGAGTGATGCATCCATCTTTATTAAAGCAAACAGAGTAAGGATAAAACCATTCCACAATCCAGGTTAAGAAAACAACCCTCACTCCAAACAGAGGGTTTAAATAATATTCTTAGAAAGATTATCTTTTAAAGAATTGCCAAAATGTTTATTGGCCAGATCTGGTGCCTTCTGAAGTTACATTTTGTAAAATGTTTCATCTTTGTGATAACCTTAGGAAGGGCCATCACACACCTCATTATGGTCTTATTGCCCACTCAGTGCTTGTTTCACACCCTGCACTCCTCCCTTGGTTGTACTTACAGTACTGCATTTCAACTGATTCCTGCAAGAACATTTGGAACCAGAATTGTGGAATTGTTTAGGTTGGAAAAGACCTTTAGGATCATCAAATCCAGCAGTTACCCTAACACTGCCAAGTCCACACTAAACTATATCCCCCCGTGCCACATTTGTATTTCTGAAATACCTCCAGGGACAGTGACTCAAACGCTTCCCTGGTCAGTCTGTTCCAATGTTGACAACACTTTCCATGGAGAAATGTTTGCTAATATCCAATCTAAGCATCCCCTGGTGTAACTTGAATCCTATCACTAGTTGCCTGGCAGAAGAGGCTGATCCCCATCTTGCCATAATCTCCCCTGAGCCCCAGCTCCCTCAGCTGCTCCAGACCCTTCAGCAGCTCTGTTGCACTTCTGTGGACACATGCCAGTACCTCAAAGTCTTTCCTTCAGTCTCAAGGCTAAGGATGAAAGCATTAATTTAACTTCACACCACTTTGCTGCTGGTCTCCTTTCCCCTTCCCCAAGATTCCCAAATAACAGGCATTACATTTTCCTAGCAGGCACTCCAAGCCCACAGCATCATAAAAGCCAAGTGAGGCCATGACATCGCTTCAGGAACACGGGAGGAAATGAGACCCAAGACACCCATGAACTGATAGAAAGTAGAAACTCTTTCAGTCTGCTCCTGGGTTTAAAGAGTAAGCTGCCAGGACAAAAGACTGTGGGAAATGTTCTCTTATAAAGACTCACAGTAAGTGAGAGAGGTCAGCAGTGACAAAGCTGCTAAAGAGACAGTAACTGGAGATAATTAGATGGGCTGCTGCCTGTGTCTCTCAAACCTAAGGGTTGGTCTGGGAGGTATTTCAAGTTTTTAGGGTCTTGCCATCCTTGCATAGCATGCTGAAGTAGTTCATAAATAAAAAGATGTTTCTTTTCCCTTTCTTTTATTGTTAATGTCTTGAATACATCACTGTGTCCTCTTTTGTTTTAGAAAAAGCAGGTGAAGGTAGGTAAAGGACAGAACTTCAAAACCCTGTACACACAGCATTAATGTGAACTAAACATATTTTAGAGGTGGGCAATTATTTCTGTGCAAATTTTCTCATTTAAAAAAATTTAGCATTTGGAATGCCAGTTCCAACGTTTTCTTCATTTTTTTTTTTAGTTAATAATAATAAAAAAAGAAAATAAAAATCCTATTAGGGTCATTTTATCTTGTCATCTCCAAGACAGCATCTATCTTCCTTTCTTAGCACATTTATGTTCTTTCCCTGCTGGAGATAAGCTGGGGGATTTGCATGCTATTTTCTCACTGACTCATTTCCCAAATATGGCTATTTAACAAATATTATTTCTGCAGGCAGCCATCCCCTTCAGAGCCTTCATAAAGGAAATTACTCAATCAATATAGTTAATTTTCTCTCCCTCCTGAAGCAGCCACCCACCTCAGCAGATGTTAAGAAACAGACTAAAACAAAACTGGAAACCTACTCAGATCCAAACATCTCTTGCCAATGTCCTCCTGTAGCTAAGGTTGAAATTAATACTTTGTCTACACTAGGAAGCAATGCAAAGAGCAAGACAATGTTCTGCTTCTTTAATCAGCTGACTGAAGGATTAATACAGAGCAGTGATGTGTTCTGGTCCATTCTTCCTATGTTTAGACTCAACTCACTTCTATGATAAATACTGTTTTCATGTTGAACCAAATTCAAAGTTGACATTAAGTTCAACTAATGATAAAGCCCAGTGATGTGCAGAGCACAGATTACCACCATTCTAAAACTGTGCCAGTGGGACAGAAGCAACCAGTCCCCCTGCCTAGTTTCATCCCAGGATGAGGTCTGCACTGGAAAGGAAGAAGAGACTCACCTGGAGAGCCTGAGGAAACCCTGCAGCATATGGATAATCCTGGGGAGACCCTCAAAAACACTTGGGTAGGGTCTGTTTATGCAAATCTATGGGAATAAACAATAGCATTGATCACAGGAATGAAATACACAACAGCACCTGCTTTGCTTCTCTTCTCTTTGGAATAAGAAAAACGAAATTCAGCACTGTGTATACCAAAAAGGGGACCTCAAATCTACTCTGCTTTACATGAACTTGATGTTCACAGAGAAAGTCCAGACTTAAACTGAGAAAGTTCAGAATTGGGTTCTTGTACGCAAGGATGTGCAATCTCCCCGATTTGAACATGCTGGCAAAGGCAGCACAGAATTTGGCCCCAGTTTAAATTTCTGTGCCAATCACACTTGGGTAGAAGGGGCACAGATTTAGTGAGTGCATTAGGTGGTCTTAGATAAAGTTTAGAAGAAAACAGAAAAATGTAAGTTCCAATTTAATGCTTAAGAAATAACCAAAAACATAGGTGTTCTCAGGAATAATATCAAGACAACTTACTAGCAGCAGATCTCCACAGAGACAGAAGGCTCAGGGAGAAAAAGGAAAAAAAATGCACCCAGTTAAGGAGAAGAGGATTTAATGGGTGAAATGCATCAGAAATTACTCAGAAATGCAATGTTAGCATAGAGCATTTTTCCTTGCAGTATGTAAGTCATAACCTTTGAAAGGTGTGGAGGAACTGAGACCATCAAGTCTAAGTCCATGATATGAACTAAAACCAAGAGAGAAACACTGTGAATAACGATTACAGAGAGAATGAAAGGAAAAACTGATTTAACTACCTTTGCTTTGCTGAGAGCAAACAGCTGTGTGCTGGGTTGCTGCTCCCCATTCTTACTCAGAATTTAAAAGGATTTTAGATTCATATAATGCATTCTTAACTGAGTACTGCTACTCATGACACTTACAGAACACATCTACTCACATACCCAGTACAACCCTATTATCTGTGCAACATCAAAGGTCTCACTACCATGGGCCCAGCACGGCACTGTTTATGTTACAGGTGGTACCAGTTAAGAGACAAAAGTACGCCATCTCCCATAGTTTATCTCCCAGGAATCTTCTGAGCAGAAAGGCAGAGGGGGAGGTGAACCACCTTGCCCCATGATCCAGTGTAGGGCTGGTGGGGGATGCTGCAGATGTCCCAGGAACCTTTCTGTGAGTTTGTGCCACCTCATGAAGGTGGGATGGCAAATTTCCACAGCATGGGCCACTGGGGGAGGAGTCCCATGCTTTGATGTTGGGCTAGTAAGGAAGGGGTTGAGTGCTAAGAGAGCTTTGCATTCGGACCTTAGCAACTGCATGTACCTGTGGCTGCTGGTTTAGCAGCAATTTCCATCCTGCTGACACAACAGCCACTGGGAGAGCTGGTTGCACAGAAATTAATCACTATAATTTCAAGCAGAACTGTTGCTGTTAAAAGGACAAAGACAGGTTAATGACAAACAGAGGGAAATCTTCTCTAAGAAAATCTGACAAGTCAATACCTGATTTGATAGGACATCCAGCCTGAAGGGATGGGAGTGGGTTTAACACAATGCAGCTGGCTTCCTACATGGGGTTTCTGGTGTGGAGAGCAGGCAGAACAGTCACTGCTGCTGGTAAAATCAATGGCAAAAGCTTATGCCTTCACAAGCCCGGGGGCTGCTTCAACTGAATTGATACCAAAAGATGGTGGGCAAAGTCTTTAGGTGATTTAAACAGACATCTGTGACATGTATCATCTATCATGAACTTAAAATGTCCAACAGATTCATACCTACAGCTCTAGAGTATGAGTAAATCTTCTGTTTATTGCTGGGCAGTGGAGCACCACGTCAATTTACCCTTGTTCTTCTACCTAACTATCTGCTATAAATGCTATCAGAAGAGTCCAGCTCCAGCTGTGTCACATATTGAAAAGAACAAAGATTAAGGACATTGCTAGAAATGTTTAGCACATGAGAGACTACAGCTGCAGAATGGTGTTTGGTGTGTCATCCCGCCTGGGCATGGACTCACTGTTTTACTTACACCAAGCTCCTAAAAATCAGGGCTGATGGCAGACTGCACACAGATGGAGTTTCCAGACCTTAAGATAACTCTCTACACCTCCTCCCCAGCAATCACATCTGATCTGCAGCAGCTGTCTCCTGCATTTAAGCTCAATTCTTGCCAAGCACTGTAAAGGTGGTTATGTTTACAGTTCAAAATCTCGACTTGGACACATCTGAGCCCAGGGGAAAGCTGCTCTGCACTGATAATTAACAGCAGTAAATTACATATCAACTGCTTAGGGCTCAACAGGAAAAAGGCTAGATACTAATGAACATGGAGTACATCTATAAAACCATTATCAAGCTTTTGCTTTTTCTACTTTTTTTTTCTTATTTCCTTGGCTTTTACTTTGATATTTTAAAATTAAGCTATTTTAAAAGTTATTTAAAAAAAAATCTGTAGTTTTTTCTATTTAATAAGACATTTCCATTCATAGAACATTTTTTTTCTGTAGTTGCATTTGTTATATTTGTAGTCTCTCCATGCCACTGAAGTTCTCACAGAGTAAGTGGGGGTGCTTTGCTTTTTGGTCTTCCATCATTGGGCTTTATCATTACATTTAGAAAAATAAAATGCCAGGGGCCTTTGGAAAACTGTCAAAAGGTAATTTTTCTTTGAATGCAAAGCACAAACTCCACATGCATCCCAGCCTTGACAAAAGATCTGGGCGTGGGTCAAAGCTAAACAAGCCTTGATCCACCTGATTCTGAAGAACACCTGAGGAACTTCTCCCATTGATTTGGACCTGTGCTGGCTTTGTGTCCCACCCTGGAACCTGGGTCTTGCATACATCCACATGGCTTTGCTGAGAGCAATCTGCTGCTCCCTATTCTTACTCAGAATTGCTTCAGTACCAGGGTACTGGTTACTGTCTTGCTCAGGTGCTTATGGAAGTCAGAGAAAATCTAACCACCTCCCTTTGAGAGTTTTGTAGAGGCACAAGAGGAGCCCCTTAAAGTGTTTCTTGGAAGGGATCAGTGACATTTTAAGCATTCTTAATGCAGCATTAATTGATCGTCATTCTAAACATTACTGATGCATGAAGACATAGGGATTCAGTTCAGCTTTGGCTTCTCAAATTAAAAATGCTTATGTGCCTTGTGGTCTGCTGCACTAGAGGCGCTTATACCTGTAAGCTTTTAGAGATGATTATAATTGAACCTGTGCTGAAGTGGAAGAAGACACATCTAACTTAATGAGTCAATGTAAATAATCATCTGGGAGGACCACATTTGGATGAGTTCTCTGAGCAGCAGGTGACAATCCATGATGCTTTTGGGACATTTTATCTTTTCTTAGAAGCTATTAACAGTGTGAAGTACTGTCTTGTGCTTACTTTCGCATAGAAACTTTTGATTTATATTCACAACTGTGCACTCCTTACCACAGTATATTCCTTACCACTATTCTTATTCCAGTAGTTTCTTGTGGGCAAATAAAAGCAGAGCAGATGATACAGCTGCTGTTTTCCCCTCCCCATGACCTATGCTCCCAAAGACTTCAGCAACAAGAAACCTGTGAATCCATGGGCACGGGCACTGGGTTTCACAGCCTTGGCCTCAAGCTCATGGCCACACCAAGTCTTCTGTTTTCTGCCAGAACTTCTGCCTGCATCCCTATAGAAAGGCTCAAGGATGCTCTTCCTCTGCTTGCCAAGGTCAGGCTCTTTGCTAACTCTTCATGTCAGGTTGCAAACCAAGTCTACACTTCCTTGTAGCAAAACGTAAAGATGTTTAGAAAACACAGTTTATCTGTTGGCTATGTACTTTGACCTGGCAGCAGTTAAGAATATGGGTGATATTAAAAATGTTTATTGGTGAAAGGTCACATACACAGTATTCGTACAAATACACAAATACAGTATTTTCTATATTACCCATGGACAGACACCTTGTCCACGGTGAAGTGTGGTGTACAGGCAGTCTGGCTGACAGTGACCTGAGCTCTACAAGGGTTCACAGCTCACAGCCACTCCTCTGTGCTGCCAGTTTCCTTGCACAGGGCTGCAAATAACTCAAAGAGTCCTGAACCAATGCAGCAAGGGAGCCTGTGCCCAGCTGGTTGGCTCAGTACTGCTCTGTGGCTGCCTGGCACACCCGTTTTGGTGTGCTAAGCAATTTCCTTCACATGGTGCTCTCTGTGATGTTACAGCTCTGGCAATTCTTGTCCTCACCTACTGTTGTGCAATTGAGAGAGAGAAGAACTACCAGTGCTGAAGACTGAATTTCTTATAGGCTATTCAAATCTGGTTTTAGCTAGTCTCCTCTTCTGATTAGCAGTAGATGACATCAGGGTAAAGAAAATTAGTGTACAGCCCCTTCCCTCAGAAAAACAAATGGGCTCTCCTATCACATCCACCGCCTTCTCAAAATCTAAAAGATATTACAAGGAATAATTTAGCTTCTTGTCAGGTTCTTTAAGCAGTGATTATTGGAGCTTCCCCATGCTGGGAACTGAGACTATATTAAGGCTCATAGGGATCTTATTTATTTTATTTTATTTTTTTTACCTGAGAATTTGTTTGCCAAAGAATAGGAGCTGCAGGCAGAAATCAGTGTTTTGAGGCTGAATGCAGATAGTAGGCAGCTCACTGTGCAGTCACTGAAAAGGTTTACTGGCATTTTTCTCCAAAGTCAGGGAACAGACCTGAATACATTTAGGTGTGAATTCTGATTTCACATTACTGTTACCTTGAACACTTCTCTTGCACTTGAATTACTTTCTTGGGATGAGCTGCTCTATTCTACTTTTACTATGGCCACGTTGCCATGGCAAAGTCACTCCTGCATGTGTATGTTTTAAATACATAACCTACAGAGCACTTTGGGTTCCTTTGAAATGGTAAATATCTATTTTCCAAATGATTTTCTTGTTTTAAATACAACCTGTAAAACAAATGGAGAACATGCTACCAGCAGGCCAAGCTGTATTTCCACAACACTAAAAACCTATGTACACATCTTGCATGTTACACATGTTAGTATTTTTTCAGCACAAGCCTTTATAGGATCAGGCATCTACATAACATATGTTTGGTTTCATGCTGTTATTATGATTAACACCTTGTTTTTATAGCAAGTATAGAAAATTAATGTATAGCAGCTCTGGGTTGCAAAAAAAAGTGCAGATTTTTTCCTTCATAGTATCACTTCTCTAAATAAGCTATATAAGCATAATGTATGTGTTTATTTTTATAGAAACAGAACTTTTTACTAGCAAACATTTTTGATTTTTTATGTCTCTGAATAATTTTTTAAAAAAGTCAAATTCCATGGGTAATGCTCTGAACATGCACATTTAGACACTCAAAGTATTAGCCAGTGAGCTCTTTTATAGTATTTTTTTCAAATAATGATTAAAAAACAAATTGCATATTGCTTACCTCAAGCAGTGTAGTAATTTTTTTCGCTTATAAGGTACTCCAGAAGCACCTTTTCAGTGTAAGAAGAAAGATTCTGGTAATCAGCAGAACAAGGAAAGAGGGGTAGGCTGCAAGTTACAGAACTATTCAGCAGTACAGATCCATGCCTTTTTTGTCTCTTGTTCCAGAGATTTTGATTACCAGGGAATAACAATCTGAGCTGAACACTTGGAGAAAGAGATTGGAAGAAGTAATTGGTGTTTAGCATTGTAAAACAATCCACACTGGAGATGAGGGCAGTACTCAGAGAAGTACAGGCTCTATTCTGGATGCTGTTTGCTTCCAAGGGCTACCTATTGGGAGTATATCCCTTTCTCTTTCCCTGTTAATAGCATCTAATACACTCCACAAGTTCTTCGTGAGGACTGAGGTGTTTTACAAATCCAACATCATAAATCAGTAAAGCTTGGGAGGAGCAGTGAACTTTCCCGAGCTCAGTATTTCAGGTGTTTAGAACTGATGTTGGGTGTAGCACAAGGACATGAAGAGCACACAGAGCACTCTCTCTACGTCTGCACCGCTCCTAGAAGGTTGTAGGGAGGAGCATGGGAATAAAACACGTTTTAGAAACTACTCAAGACAAAATCACTACTTTGAGAAGGACATGGACAGAGAAATTAAAGGAGGAATACTGGCTAGTAACAAGTTTTGCTGGTTCTGGAGATGTACTAGGACACAAATTTGTAGAGGCAGCAGGACTGAAAGTCTTTGGGGGCACATACATGTACAAAAGCATGACATTAAATCCAAGCCATTTTAATTGTCTGCAAAATTGGTTTTAAGTACAGCGTTTTTTAAGTTTCTCCATATCTAGAAGTGCACTTACCATCATTATTTGTGTACTAGAGGAAAGGACAGACCATTACCTATTAATAGTTTAGAAAAGATAGAGTGGCTTTGAATATAAGAATGTTTTATTTTCCTGTGCGAGTTTAATGGGATAAATGCCAATGCTTTTATGAATTGTGAATGCAGCAGTCTTCTTTCCAAATGAAGATGTTGGAAGTGTGCCACTGGAACAAGGTGCTCATATTACATACTGCCAGCAAATTTCTGTTGCTTTAATGAAACCTAAATTACGAAAGCACTTTTCTTCTGAAAAACATTGCCCTTGTCTATAATGACATTGCATTGCACATTTTCCTCTAGAATAAAAGAGGAAAAAATAATTAGGATAGAAAGCAATGTGAATCACAGTTCCAACAGGGAAATTCATGTGCTACACCCCTGATATAAACAGCTGTTTGTATACCACCTACCTTCCTCCTTCTATAAAACATAATCCAGCTTGATGATTTATCAGGCATTTGTTACTATTCTTATGCATGGGGTTTTTTTCCCCACAAGGATTCTCTTTTCAGCTACCTGAAACTAAGTAATTCTTTAGAATAATTTAATCACTCCATTTTAAATGGAAATCTTGCTTGAGGAAAAGTTCCTTATTTAGAAGCAGAATTTTGCACTTATATACAATTTAATTTCTGTTTAATAAAAATGTAATGACATTATATAGAAGCTTTGTGAAGTTTTTTTCACAGAGCGACCTTAAGTTTCAAGAACACTTTTAGAAGAAGGGGAAGTATTAGTTTATGAGCTTTGACAAATCTGGAGGTCAAATATCCCACATGAGAAAGGTCCAAAGAAAGCCATTGAGGCTGCACTGATTCATCTGCACAGGTTACAGAGCAGCCAGTGGTGCCAGAGCTGCTGTGAGCCTGTTAACAGCCAACTGCAACATAACTAACATCCTATTTAATCATATGTATGTATTGCAATGTGCTACATATACTTTCACATTTTATTCTCACAAGCAATTGGTTTTGTTTTCTGCTAACATATTGAAGGATTTTATAAGAAGATACAAAATGTACTTTGTCTCAGATCATTTTAGTTCAATCAGCAATCCTTTCTATTATTTCCAAATCTGAGCCACATCCCAGAGCTCATGTGGTGGTATTGCAGGTTTTGTAGGAACGTCTCAGACAAAAGGCACAAGTTCTCTTGAATAACAGGGCTCCCTTCACTGTCTTTCTTTGCAATAATGCATTGTAATAATTGCAGTAAAAGTATGTAGTGTGGATAATGTTACTTCACACCAAGGGCTCACTTGTGAGGATATCCTCTACCTACCAATTTGCATGCATGTTTATTTTACAGTACCTTAGAGTTAAAACAACAACATAACAAAGGTAAGTGCACAGAATAATAATAAGTCCTCCCGAAACCATACTGACTCAGAAAAAACATCAAAAGAGAACAAAAAGCAATGAAATTAGGTCAACAAAAAGTTGCAGAAGCTCTATAGGATTGTTTAAAAAAAAAAGGCAAAAAAAAGCCTCAAGCACACAGTCACACTGTAACCCACCTGGTTATATTTTACAAATGGGGTGCCATGTCCAGACAACTTTAATAGTAGGCAGAACTCTGCACCCGTGACAATTATTGGTAGCACTCTAAGACATTAACTAGAATGAAATCAGGCCATGTGAGTACCCTTTGTTTTTTCTATGATGAATAACATTACTGCATTCTGTTTTCTACTTGCACTTCTGTGAGTTGATAGTATGCCTGCATGATTAAGATATAAAGCTAGCAAATGTTTTAATTCAAATGTTATTACAAACTAGAAAGAAGTCAGATAAAACCAGAGATTTTTTATTGCACAAAATAAATTATATAGAAACAATGCAACAAAACAACTCGTATTGTAGGCTGCACAACAGATGTTACAACATGAATATATTTATTGCTTTGAGAAAGGAGCAATTCAGTGCTAGTAAGCAGATTAGTTATACTTCTTGCTCATCTAGATTTTTCATAAAATTAATCCAACTGGGCTAGAGGCATCTTGCAGCATACAAGTCAGGCCAAATTGTCATTTGTTATCAACCATTACGAAGGTGCTGTAAACCCTCCTGACATTAGCATGAAACACCAATTAAAAATCACCAGTACTGAGCCATACAGGTAGTTCACTATTAGAAACATCATTACATACTTGATACATTTATACAAAAGATTCTAGAGGCCCATTCACAGGGTTTGTATGAGCTGTAGTTTCAAAATAAATCTTGCTTACAGTTGATGCAGATTTGAACAGGCTTCACTCTACATCAAGAGGCACAACCACAGGGTTTTGCCAACCCCCCTCAAGTACCAGCACTTCCCATCCCTAAATGGAAAACTGGTCACTAGTGCTGACTCAGTTATAAGTGTCTCATTTTTTTCTAGGACCACTCTCAGATTCCAGATTAAAAAACTCCTCACATTCCTTTGGTAGAACTGAGGTGAAATTTACAGTGCTTTTTAAAGTACTTCAAAACACAACATATTTGGTTCTTCAAAAGACAAAAGCCTGCAGTACTGGTATTGCACTCAGATCAAATGGATTTTAAACTGCTACTTTGTGGACCCTGAGATGTTGAGCCTAATGAATTGTTACAGAAATTAGCTCTTAACAAAAATTATAAAAATGGACAATGTTCATATAATACGTTAAATCCTGATCAGCTGCAGATCTTTGTGGAGCATGAACATAAATGAGAGAATGCCATTTCAAGTGTTCATAATCTGAGTCAAATTCTCCCCAATTTGTCAAGGACACAAGTATTTACTCAGTTGAGTTCCTACCAGTGAATTCTACTGCTAGTGTACACACTCATTATTGCAAAACTTACTTATGAGAAGGTTAATATAATAAGAGTAAATTTAAACAATATTAGTCACCCATGAAAGGAAATTAAGTGAGGAAGTGGGAAGTCTGGCTCATTTTAAGTCTCAGCTACAAGGATAATTAGAGAAAGTCACTCCACTGAGGTCAAGCTGAAGAACTTAACTAAGCATCAGACTCATGAAGTAGATCCCTGTAGAATCCCACATAAATAAGAGATTTTTGATTGTACACTAATCTGTACACAAATATGGTGGCCACACTTTACTGTACTTTAATAAAATTCTTTACTGTATTTTTTCTTCCCTGAAACTGTGTTAATGCATTATGATGAATCAAAATACAGTTGAAAGTGAGTGTTCAAATAGCTGCAAAGTATGACAAGAAGTGAATTATTCTGAATTTAAAAAACAGTATTTGTACAAATTCTCAGAATCTTTTGTGATGCACTCATGTTCCATGCATGTACCCAGCAGTAGTTTCCTTGGAAGGAAGGTAAGTATTAAACTTGACTAATCTTGCATACTTTTTCATCCAGGGGACTGTTTATTTAATACTGTATGTAAAATTCTGTTATCTTGTAAAACTGTTAGTAAGCATACTAAGATTCAACTAAACAACCAGATATACCCTGAAATGCCCATTTAAACACATGCATCACAAAAAACGGTTAGCATTTTTTATACTTACTATGAAGTAGAAAAGTTATAAGGCAGGATGAAGCTAATATCAAAGATGAAAAACAGCACCACAAGCCTGTGTTTTGCAATTGCTTTCTGATTGGACACAAAATATATTATCATAGTCAGATACAATTGATTAAGGTGAGAAATGCATTTAGCCCAGCTGTACTAACTATACAGCTTCACACAGAATAAACATTCCATAAATCAACAGAAAATGCATTTAAGCACAAAAAAATAAAAATATGTAAGTGATTCTCTAAGCAGCATTTTGTTTTCTTTTTTTTTTCCAAAACATTAACATACATAGATATTGGACTGATTAAATATCTACAAGTGCTTTTCCTTTACAAAAATACATATATTCTTAATAGTAGGATAGACTGTCATTAACAATGACCTGTGTTTTTTTCACTTCAATTTGAATGATTTATAAGCTAAATTTTACAACCACAAAAAGGTTTATTTGTAATAGGATGTTATCACTTTTGACAAAAAGCTTAAAACATTTTATATTTTAAAACAAATTAGCAACTTAAGATCACAATATGTTCTATGAGCTCCTAAGTACTGTGAGGGCTGCTTTATTAAAAACTGGTAACTACTGATCAAATGCAAGGAAGCATTAGAACATTATTACTGCTCACCATAGGCTCCTTTCTTTTAACTTGGATCACAGCTTATATAAGGACACTTAGGCCCCCACCCCCAAAAAATCCATTGAGAGTAACTCTATATCATCTATTCAGTAGCCTGGAACATCCAACAATTCAGGCTTTGCATTAATTTAAAAAAATGCAAAATACTTTCCTTTCATGAGTTAAGTCTGCAATAAGGGAAAAAATGATGCATTGCTTCATGTTTATGCTAAGAAGCTCCTATTTGAGAAAAAAAAATATGATCAGTAAATATGTAGAATGAAATCCTTCAGCCAACTAGATAATTATATTGACCTATTACTTTCCAGTTTAGTTAACCACTATCCTGGAAAAGGAAATCAAGACAATTTGGATTTTTAAAATTCTCTCTGTTTTATACTGCACAAGTAAAATAATCACTTCTTACTAATCAATGGTCTCATGTCAAGGACAGCAATTCCATTTGCTAAAAAAATAGCTATAAAAATCTGTAAAACATACTTAGTATCTTCTCATTATCCTCCAAATCTGTCCTTTCCACCCTCCAAAAATCACTGAACTATGACTAGAAACCCCAAAAGTTAGCTTGGTGACTATTTTGTGCTTTGGAAGGTTTACAAGATTGACAGCACACTGAGTTTTTTGTTAGTTCACAGGCCAGGTATAGCAGACACATCAGTAAATGCAAGCCTTTGTGCTTTTCTTCAGGAACATGAGCTAGGACTCAGAGCAACTCTGTGTCTGTTGACTCAACCTCAATGCTATTCCTGTTGTTTCTTTCCTTTTCTAATTTGTTTTGGAAACTGCTAGGTGTGCATTACCCTTTAGCTTGGTGACACAGACAACTACCACTGGTTCAGTTCTGCTTGTTTGACTCCAGGTACCTCCTGACCATTCAGGCACTCCAGCAAAGTGTCAATGTCATATTCCAAGTCCATTTCTGGCTGGCGTTACCTTTGGTATTAAATAGGTCCCTTAAAACTATCAGGCAATCAGATTATCCATAAAAATAGTTTATTTTTAAAAAACCCTAGCTTTAAGAACAAACTAAATATCTGACAACAAAGACTAATTTTAAATCAATAAGTATGTGATATTCTTTCAGTAAAAATGGAGCATGTTTAATTTTACCACATCAAAATTCAGGAGACAATGGGAACAATATCTACCATACTCAATATAATACAAAACTGAATTTTAAGAGTAGAATACCATTATAAAATATGTGCCTTGCACTTTGACAATAAACATCTTCATTACAACTTCATTTGTAATAAAACCCTCAGTATGTTAACTAGCAGCAAAACCATTTTACTGTGCAGCCATTTTGCAATTGTATAGTAACCTTCTCTCAACTCTTTGCTTTAAAATGACTGTCATGAGGAAAAAAATGCACAGTAGCTACTTCTGTTCACCTCATCCTGTCAACTGTCAACTATGTTAGAAGCATTTCCTAAAAATACACATAAAAGTTACTGCACAAAAAGTACCTAATGGTTCAGAAAAACAAGCAAAGTCAAACCAATCCCTATCTTTGGTTAAAATTAATGTAACAGCAAAATCTACCACTTACAGACATCTTTCATTCCAGAATTTCTCCTCCATCCCAAGCTTACAGAACTTTGTCTCCTTCTACAAATACTAAAGATAGCCTGCACATTTTTACCCATGTACAGAGCTCCTCCACTTCACTGCCACACTTCAGGACCACAGAAAACTAAATTGCTTTAGAGAATTATGAACAAATCTCTCATTAGAGAATGAAACAACATCCTTACTCAGATGTAGAGAAAGCTACCTGAATGCCAAAGATTTATGGCACATACCTTGGATGGAAGAATCGGTCAGGAATTCATTAACTAATTAATTTTCTATTCTGAATCCTAAGGTTTTATTTTGACCTACAGACAGTGTAGACAGAAGGTAGAAAAGGAAATCAATAGGTAGATCTGTTTATGAAGAAAAATACTTAAAAGTTGCAAGATCATCTTTTGAAGGATATTCCTGCAAGGGATGCTTCAGCTGAGGTCTGAAGGTCAGACATCCCCTGTATGACAAAAAAAAATTAGAGGTAAATGTGCAGTTGGAAGTTTACACATTTCCTTCAGGTGAATCAATCCCCTTGAATCTTGGAACTCATCCTGGAACCCGCTTCAACACACTACAATCCCTCCTCAAACAAATGTTTTTAGCTGAAACCCTTGTGGAAGCATGACCTTGCTCAAACTGGCTACAAAGGATTGAAAACGCAGAACTGTGAAAACTTTGTTGAAATCCACGAGAGCTGCCTGATCAATGAAACCTGTGAGCTGACACCTCACGTAGTTTCACCTTTATAACTCCTTCATGCTTTAACTTTTGGGTAGGAAATTGGCTGAGGGATGGGAATAGCCAAAAGATGTGTAAGAACCTAGAATTAATTACAGGAGAGAGGGAACCTGTTTGAACATTTTAACTGAGAAAAGGATGAAGTAAAATGAGAAGGGAATATGCAGTATGAGACTTCCATTTTTGTAGGAAGCAAAGAGATGACTTAAATCTGCAAGATTAAGTGAAGGAACTGGACCAAACTCCTGGCAAAGGATGCAAGTTAATTGTCTTTGCACTTTTCCAGGACAAAAATGAGTCTGATCAGTGAATGTTATTAACCAGTATTTTATGTAGCCCCTCTATAAAAAAGGTTCAATCTATTTATTTTGAGACTAAAGACTGGTTTTGAACAGCTACCTGTACTTCTCTCAAGAATAACTTTTTTCTGGAGAGTGAATAAATATCTCTTGTCTTCAGTTATATGAAAATGTACGTAACAAGACAACTCAGTGATTGGTTCAATTAATGGATTAAGCCACGGCCTATGCTTTTTAAACAGCAGAGAAGGAAAAGTTGTTTACTTCTCTCAAAAAATCATGTGTAACAGTTATTCATGGGAGAGATGAGATGAAACTCTGGACCATTATTTATTTTGCCTGCAGTAAGAGCCTAGCTGCTATCTAAACAGAATGGGATCAATCTCTTTTCTCCTGCAAGATACACTAGAACTGTTTGCAATAAGAGCAGAAAAGTCAAGTAAAATTGTTAAAACCTATGGAAAAAAAAGACCAAGATCCAGAATTAAAGGGTTCCTCAAGCAGAAAATGGAATATTTTCAACATGAAAGTACTTATTTTAATATAATGTCTACTGAGGGCAGTTTTAATTTACATTATCTAAAAGGACACATTTCTTTTTATTCTTCTTTTCCCATGAAAGCTTCTCAATACACTATGTTTATGATATATTCTTGCTGAAAATATTAAGACCATAATAAAATTCAAAAGCAAATACTACCCTGTCAAATGGAAATAATGGGCTTAAAAGGTATTCTATATTAGTAATCAGGCACTTCACTTTGTGTAACATTTTCAGTAAAGTCAAGATAATACTTTTGTGATTTTTTTTGCATAACTGCAAGCTAGCTGAGTATGCACAATATACTTCTTGCACTGCATACTCCTAGGACCCAAATCCCCAAAGCTTTGATGTGAACAATACCTATTATAGTGATGAGTCACTTCAGTTATTGTAGCAGTCTTATTTGGTATTTCATTAAAAAAAATCCCTCATAGGACTAGGCCCTTAGCTACCAGGAGTGTAGTAATGCATCATGGAAGATGCATGTCTTGATTAATCATTTAATTCCATATTGTTTGAAATATTACAGGATCTGGTTTCTAAATTCTACCTTACGGATTGTTCTGAGATAAATGCAGCAACCAGCCATGCACAACAAAGTTGTTTATGACTTTCATTAATGAGTTTTGCACTTCTATGGAAAAAAACCCAAGCAGCACCAAATGTGCTAAAAAAGGGACAGCAAAGTTAGGTAGTAGTCTGGAATTTTTTAGGTCCCTCTGCAGTTAGGTACTGCTAATATGGGAAAGTCAAAGAAACAGTGGTAGCAACACTTATTTTATATTCCTATGCTTTTCAAGGATGCAGTGGTGACACTTTGTCATGGAAATGCTCAGAAAGTGTGACTTTATCCAGGCATCTACACTCTAGCATGGCATATGGTGCAGTCTGAAGGGAATGCCTAGGTACTCATTTCACTTTACCCCATAGGAATCTGCATTCTCATATTCCGATGGTGCTCAGACACTCTTAATTGGCACAAATGAATTAAATCTGCATATCTGTAAAGACATGGCACATAGGTACTATATGAGTGAAAATTTCCTGTAAAGAAGGCAATGCCTGTGTTCCACAAGCTGCCCAGTTAAGATATGTATTTCACTGGCACTTTACTTTTACAAAAACTATTAAACTACAGCAGCACTCAGGCACCATGCCATCAAATCAGAAATGCATAAAGTGTAGGTGTTAGTTCATATGCATTTAATGCCACCATTCGCAGCTGGGAATGTCGATTCAGATATGACAGTATTTTCAATGTTTAAAATTAAGATTTGCCTTCTTTAATCTAACTTTAACTTACATCAAGAAAATACCAGGAATCAAAACCAATGTCCAACTCTGACTGAGAATTCACGGCTCTCTGAATTGTCAATACAGGAAGTTACCGAAAAGTCAAAGAAAGCTTCTCTTAGTTGTCATTCCAATGCCAAGGCAAAATAGTGCTATTCCAAGGGTCCTGTTAGGTGGATGGATTAAAACTTATATGTTCCTGTCTTTTTCAAAGTCTGTTCAAATTTTTTCAAAACAGCACACACAAATGTTGAGAAAAAAATTGTGTCCTGAACCAAGCAGAAATTATGCTTAAGCATCCCAGCATAAGTTTTGTGATAAACTGAAATAGGTGTTTTATGTCAAGCAAATCTACAGTGAAAATTCTGGTATAAAAACACATGAAACATATCAAAACTCTAAGGTGTAATTTGTATGTGCATGTAAATATTTACAAATAAATCCTATTTCTACTGTACAAAACAACTGTATATACTAAAGAGAAGAATGATTTTCAATCAGAAAGCATGCTCTGCTCTTCCAAACTGCTCCATGAGGTGGACTTCTATATATAAAAATAATCTCTTTTTCCCTAGAGACTCTGCAGAGAAGGGCCCTCCCTACCAGGAGTATTTTCTTTCTGTCAAGTAGTACATCACAGACTGGGTGGGCAGAGGGATATCTGCTCCCTGCAGCCAGCACATGCACCCCTGCCTGTTTTTGGGCAAAGCAATGCCTGTATTTGCCAGCACACTGAAGAAAGGGGCAGCAGCTTTTTCTTAGACATTTTCCTTCCCCAGTTCCACTGGCATCTGCACAATATATGCAACCTGGACCTGTAATGGCAGGGCTCCTTAACAGACTGCTACCAACAGCATCATGATTTCTGCATGTCATATGGGCTTTGGAGTGCAATGGTAGGTAGGATTCAACCCAACTATATGTGATTCCTCGAGTCATCAATGCCAGAACTCCTAACAACATTAAAGGGGCCAGATTTAATCATGCTTATTTCTCCTACAGAACATACAACTGTACATGAACATAAATTTACTGAGGAATTACAGCGTTACACCTATCTTTTGTATTTGATCCCAAGAAAGAATTTCAACTTTGTCTAAGAATGATCAGTTCACTCTACAGTAGCTTGTGAAAAATTGATTTGGTTCCTTTTTGCTGTATGCAAAAGGCATAAAGAAAGTAAACAGCTATCTACAACACTAGCAGGCATGTACTAAGTAGAAATTACATAACATGACTGATTTTAAGTATCTACAGAGAATCTGATCAGAAAAACTCAACTGACTTTTAAGCAAAAACAACAGAAGACTGAAAACATACACATTGCTATGCTCCCTGCAACATTACCAAAAAACCCAAGAAACATCCCATACCAGAACCATTATGCTTGCAATACCTAAGGCAACCATCACTTTTTATCCAGCACCACCAGGTCTTAGGAAAAAAAAAAAAAAAGAGGACATGAACAATTATTTTGGTCAGACTGCTAATCTTCAGTATTGCATTACTTCAAATTTTATGGAAATAGTTTTATGATGTGATTTTAACTAATGAAAATTTCTGTAATGAATTCTAAACTCCAGATAGTCACAAGAGATACAGTATGTAATTAAAGCTATATATTATTTTTGTCTTAGCATATTATAGACCTCTATTCAATCTTAAAAGGAAATGTTTATTATGAAAAGTAATAATTATGAAAAATGTTGCCTTGGTCATAATTTTGTAGTGGAATTTAGTTGTTCCACAGACATTAATATTATTTTACCTTAATTTTTGTGGGGGCTTTATTAGAAGAAATGTAATCTGACCAGAAGCCATTTTTCCAAAAATAGCTAGTATCCCAAATTCCAGACCTCAGGGAAACCATCGGAAAGTGCAATCACAAAGGCTGCAATGCTTTTAAGCAATATTAGCAATTTAGAGGATTTAAAATTACTATTTTGAATTATTATGTTCTACATCTCTTGTTCAGTGTAATTAATCTTCATTCACTGCAAAAGGACTGTTGCACACTCATGAGTGAGCTATACCTGGACCCATGAGAACCTTATCAAGGAAAAGGTAGTGGCCCTTCCCTCCTCTTCTAAATATATTTTCTATACAAAATATTGTCAAGGTATAATCCTTAGTTATTTTTACAGTACTCTATGATTTAAACAACAATATTCAGTAAAATAGTAAGTGTGTGACACAGCAACACCACATGAATGAGCACTCTGCCATTTTGCTAGTGTAATCAATATTAGGACCAGAAAAAATTTCTAACACACAAGCAAAAATATTCCATAGGTTTGGAGTCTTGACTGTACACTTCATGATTTTGGCTATGATTTGCAGCACACTCTTAAGATACACAAATATCTTATGCACATTTCAGTAGCAGAATGGCACTTGGCTTGCTCTAATAGAAACAACAGAGATGCAACTGACAATTTTAAGAAAGACAATGTCCTTATTTGCATGCTGAAATTCTGGCTGTGTCCCCCCAGTCCAGGCACATCCATTCATTGTGCAATCTGTCGATGGGTAAACAAATAGTGCAGGATTCATCTCAGTGGGATCTGGCCCTTTGGTCTAACCGAAGTCAATTCTAGGTCGATACTGAAGTACCATAGGGTAAGACTGAAAACAAGCAAGGGAAAAACAACAACAAAAACAGACAAGAAAGCATGAAGACATGATTCATAAACAATACAAAGAAAATGCAATTAAAGACTACCTTAAGAATATCCAGATCTTATCTCTAAGACAGATGTATATGACAATTTGTATGAAATAATTCCATACATTTCAACAGTTAAATCCACCCCTGTACTTCAAATCTATTACTTATCTGTCAGCGATATACAGTTTCTGTATCTGCTTTTATATATTTCAATATTTATGCTTTATGACATTTATACTTGTGCTCAAACAAGTCTTATTTCTGTGTTGCTATGTTTGATAAAAAGCAATCTCAACATTTTAACCTTTCTGAACCCAAGTATATTTACAGGTGATGTACTTTGAAATTTATATACAGAGGTTCCCTAGCTAAACTATAAAAGAGGTCAATTTGCTGTCAGTTGGTTTTCTGAGAGATAATCTCCCCCAAATCCAAACTCCTTAAACTCTGATCAAGTGATAAATTTTTATTAATTCCTACTGAGGGAAAAAAAAACTAAGCAAATCAGCTTCTTGGATCCCTAAATTGGATAGAACTCATGGAATGGAAGGCAAGAGTGGATGGATTTCACAAAAGGGCTGTACAATATCTGGGCACTAGCTGCTCCAACTGTTGTTTCACTCAACCTCTTATTTTTCAGTCTGTCAGCATTTAATTTGTCGCAAGTTTTTCTCTTAACTTCATTAGCATTCTGGATATTTTCTATAGCATAAAACCCTGGCAAACCTCATTGTCTCAGCAGCTGTATGGCCTTAAATACCTCTCTGCCATACAACAGAGAAACCAAGCTAATTTAAGTGTTTTAATTCCAAATTTGCAAATATAAAGAATTATTACAGAAGCTATCATTAAAACCAGAAACATTTTGCTTCATCCTTCAAATGCAACAGAGATGAAGAAACAAAGATACAACTTCAGATAACTACAAGATTAATAAACTTCCATGCCCTGGTAGTGAAATATCTCCAGAACTAAATTGGTCACACTTGCAGGGAACTTACAAACTGGAGTTCAAAAAAATCACAAGGTAAACCCAGAGGTATTAGCAGATCAGGAGTATTTAGGAGAGAAGACAGGGAGTACCATGTGTATTCTGCATGTGCAATTAACAAACATGTATCTGCAGTATCATAAATCACTTGGTCTCTGATTAATTTCTTTTTTGCACAGGACATGTCTACCATATTATTTAAATGCTGTTTCACGTGGGTTTGACTTTGAGTATATAAATTTTCTTTAAAAGTGTGCAGATCCAATTGAAAGTGCACACAGGCAGAGACAGAGCAGTCACCACACTGAAACTGCCAGATAAACCTGTGAGGCTCAGTGTTTTAGCAAACAAAATCACAAAACTGTACAAATCAAAGGCAACATGCTGCAACAATTCTAATTATTGAAGGAGGCACGAGTGCAGTAGTTCACTTCCTTCACTAGTGGGGAGTGACCCTCTACCACTAGCTCTAGTTCTTTACTCAAGACAAAAATAGTATTCCAAAGTTGCAAAGTAATCAGTTCAAATCAAAATTCTCAATGAGAAAACTAAGGAAACTCTTTCAAACAGTATTGGAAACCAGACTGGTCAGTGAAACTTAGAAATCAGCTTCAGTTTGCAGGTTCTGGAGGTTTTCGAATTTTAAAATGTGAAAGGAATAGAGTTTAGAAAAATCTAACATTTTTTTACTCCATCAAAAAGGGCATATGAATTCCCATAAAGAGATGAAACCAGAGCAGTCTCAATTCACACCCTTCATTTTTGATCCCTTGCCAGTGACTGCCCAATGTTGTTTAGAGGAATGAGTTAGGAAGAGGTAGATAATCCTTTGAGGCTGATATGGATATCAACCTACAGCATGATACCTCAAAAAAATCACAAACAAAAACTGACCTAAGCCAAAGTAAGACAAATTCCTAGATCCTTTGAATCAAGTTTGTGCTGCAGGAATGAAAATGCTCAGGCCTCGCTCACAGAGTTTTAGGGCTTTGTAGTGAGGAATTATAAAAACTCCACAAGTGGAATTACAATGGAGGTGCTGACAGGACCTTAATGACTGTAGTATGTACAGTCGTGAGTGCCTCTTACCTGATAGAAAGTGCCATCCTGTGAGCAGGCTTGCGAAGCTGAGCAGTTCTGACACCGAAACTGCGAAGGAGATGATTTTCTGATCAGATAAGAGGCATCCACAGCTGGACATACACATTTATCATTTATTGATTTTTTTTTTTATAATTTTTAAATGTAAAGGATACAATCAATTTACTTATTTAAAAACAGGAATGACTTGTTTAATGAATAAATGGACATTTTTCCCTTTTCTTGTCTACCTCATGTAAGGTCCACAGCTATGCCAGTAAAAGCTCATGGTCCATAGTACTAGAGATGAAGATAATGGATTCAGGTGGTCTTCATTCAGAAGAAGAGATTGTTAATTAATTACCATTGCAACTTCATTGAGGAAAAACAAAATCATAGAAGCCTAGATATTACTGGATTCATTACCAGCACAATGAAATCTTTAGAGATATTAATCATCTTTGACTTTGGGGGAGTGATTTAAAGTACACGAAAGAGAAGATGAACACATGCCTGGCTATGCTGTGTGTATATAAATACACTTACCAACTTAACCAGTAGTTGTCAACTCTTGCATTCACTAAATGTCAAAAACTATCGTTCTGAAATTTTTGAAAAATTTTAGCGCAAATATCTTTTTATCAAGATCATAGTTACTGTTGCCTCCAATCTCATGCAGCTCCCAAAAGTCCATTTGTAGGCAAGGGCTGCAGGATGAAATGCCATGAAAATCACTGCAATTGTTGCCTCAACATTTCCTAATAGGACAGCCAATGTTAACAAAAATACAAAATGGCAAGCCAAACAAACATCCACTGGTCTCAAGGAAAAAAATTCTAGTTAAAGCTCCCTTCCTTACGCAATATTGAGGTTTCAGCAATCACCAAATTTCAGTGCAATATTATTTTCAAATTTCTCAAATACTTGGAATACTTGCCTATATATATACATTGACCTCCCTAATTCCTATCAAAATCTATCCTTTCCCTTCCAGCTTCAGATTAAGGTAAAACTTTAGGAAGCTTGTGAATTGTTAACTCCACAGAGTAATTAATCCTCTGTCTTCTCTGTCTATGCCCCAGTGCTTTTTATTCTAAAGCACTAGAAAGCTTAAAACAAAAAAAAAAAATAGAAGAAGTTTGGAATTTCCTTCAGATCAGTACATTAAGGTATGTTAAATGCTTAACCTTAGCTGCACTCCAATTTAGCTTCCAGTAGTCATGATAAATAAACCTGCATATACTACAAAGCAATAAAGAGTGATGACCAACCAACAGAAAGACAAAAACAAATGCATAAAAGAAAGAAAAGGGGATATGACTTCTAACCAAAAAAATTAAATATACAAGGCAGTACTAAACCAAAGTGAATATCAGCCCTGAAAAAAAAGTCTTTTGAAAAGTTAAATACTGCAATTCTAAAATATACATATGCAGCAAGGAAAACCCACCTGGCTGTTATTTGAATACTATTGTTATAGAGCATATCCAAAAATAATAGATGTAGTATTAACAGAAACAATACTAAAACAATTAGATTTCACCAGTAATTTTTCAGTGTCACTTTCAGTTTATTGACTGAATAAAATATGTTCTTACTGAAGAACTGCTGGATGCAGATTCCCCAACTATTGTAACTCAAAAGGTCACCAAAAGCAAATTTGCTGAAAAAGAACAAGGGCTTGGGTTTTTAGTTACTCAAAACTCTGAGCAGAAGTTGCATGCACACATTGTACATCCACTATTTTGAAGTTTCAGAATGTACACAATGTATGTGCTGCAGGTTTTGACCCATAAAGTTTTGCCCAAGAAATTGAGAAAACATGCAGAAGGCATTCTGAAACAGGGGTTTTTGGAAGCGTCATAGATTACATTTGGGTCTAAGATGTGAAAGCATGTATAGTCTCTATAATAAATGTACCAAAACATCATTTATCAATAATGTAACAGCATTTACGTTTTCGCCTCTTAGTCTCCATCTTGTCATATAGATGAATTCCATAGTATGATCCTTCCCCATGATTTCTCCGTTGCATAGTACATCCAGCTTAAAATATAACAAAACAAACAGTAAGACAAAGGGATGCCGAATTTTAATGTCAAAACGAACAGCTAAGTGAATCTCCAGAGTCAATCTCTTCATTCCTATCATTATACAACAATTCCATTAGATAAATATCAAACCTGGATGAATACTGCATGTTGACAATATGCTGTTTTTTACACTGGAATTCAACTGGTATTTTTTCACTTTTGTGTTTTCATTTGAAGTAGCAGACAGAAGGAAGTCTGCTACTGAGGTATGAAGTCACCAGTAGACAAACATTTCCTATATTTAGCTGCACTACACAGTATCTGTTTGAAGAGAAAGCCTTGCGCTGTGTTTTGAAGGCTACCTTGCTATGCCAGTGCTCTTTCAAACCCAAAGATATAAACCAGTAATTTTAATTTAAAAAAATGGATTGTAATAATAATTCAAAAATAACCGCAAATTACAAGAAAAATGCACTTCAAAGTATACAGACATCCCTTAACTGAAAGCAAAAGACAAGAAAAACAATGACCTCAGTGTGAAAAATGTCTAGTCTAAACTGTATTATAGCATCTTACTGCTGCCTACCACTGCAAATGCTAGACAATGTTTTCACTAGAGCTATAATGATTTCTGTGTTTTAGACTAAAAAGAGTCAACATTTTGAAGTAAGCAGATTGTTTGTAACACAAGCCATTAAGGTACCAGTTAGATTAAAAACAAAATGACACCAAAAATGCTGGTCAGCGTGACATGACACCATGACAAACTCCTGTGTACAGTTACAACCTGTGCACCAAACCTAATTCAGCCCTACCCCTGACCAAAGCTGGGAGGCTGGTGCTACAGTCAGCCTGCCCTTCATGGAGCCTCTGTGCTTCATTCTAAATTCCTGTATCCTTGGAAAGAGGGAAAGCAGGTTCAAACATGATTAAATTTCATAGAAATACATTATGTTGCAGGGAAATAAAAATACAAACATTTTTCTTTCAAATGTACCTCATAGGAACTTGGAAGTTTCAATTTTAAGCTGAGAAACTTTTTGATAGTTCCCACGGTCACTCGAGTAGAACAGCGGATAAATTTCTTCATTAAGCCCTAAAGCAACAGCAACAAATCAGAGAAAAACATGTTAGAAATTCTGGAAAATGTGAGCAATCTTTAGTGCAAGAACAGCTGGAACTGATGATTTTTTCAATCAGTAACCAATTTTACTGCACTCTCTTCTAATTCATAATGACACCATAGGTTCATTTTTGTTCATGTGTTTTCAAAATTAAAAGATGCCAAAGAAGACAAACAAGTTAATTTGACCCATCTCTGGTTCTAAAGATATTTCTAAAAGATCCAGAAGGAAGGAAAGAAAAAAACCAAAACCCAGCTACCATCAAAACCCCCAGAAGAACTTAACTAATCTATGTGTTTGTGCTAGTAACGCTGGGGGTAAAACAAATGGTGCATTTCTTAGAACTATTAAGAACCTCCAAAGTTATACTCATAACAACACACAGAAAATATAAGTAATTTTATTAGAAAAGTTCTTAAATATATTTTTCTTTTTATTCTTCTATTTGCAATTTAATAAAACATAATTAAAATCTAAGGTGATTTCTAAACACTTTCTTCTAGACTCAGTAACTTACGTAATCCCCTACAGGAACAGAAACCGAATATCCCTAATTTCTAAAGCAGCAATTGGCAGGTATTACTCTACGCGTTTTGCAGACTGAAGTGATGTCCCCAAGGCCACAGACAAGACATCACAGTCAGAATCAGGTTTACAGCTCAGAAGATCTGGACTCCAATCATTCAGGGTGCCACATATTTGATAAGCAGGTTCATTCTGACACATTAAAACAGGAATCCTGAAGGTATGAGACAACTCACATACAGCTAAATTTATAAAGACCTCTGTGGTGTGCTGTAATCTGTTGTGTAATGCAGTTATATACCATAAAGGCTGTAGATTATGAAACTATAGTCCACACACAAACAAAAATTCCTCTGTCACAGATGGCTTTCTGTATAGAATTGTATTTTTCCACAAAATTCCAGAGATGCACTGAAATGTCTCGAAGGAAAGGACTAAATAAGCATGGAAGTTGGAACAGGTCACTACATTAAGGTTTATTTTTAATGGTTATAAAATTAGTTGGTTCCTACAAGATGCTATTCTGTCATCACTAACTACAGCACAGCATGTTTGCTACTCACTTTGACAACATTATCTCCTGACTGCCCATTGTTGCGTAAGCAGTCGAGGCAGATTGCAATCTGTGGATCACTCCTGTGATAGTCTTTATCTTCTTCATTTTCATCACACTCCTCATCTACTTTGGGCTTATCAGCTTTTGGACTTTCATCTGTAAAATATGAAGATCATATTATTTAAGTATAAAATAATTAAAAATCACATATTTAAGGAAATATGGCTTTTTTATGAGCCATAATTTTTCTTCACATTAAGTTTACACAATTTTAATTCGGTGCCTTCCTAAACTGGAAACAAAGTTTTGCTACTGAAATTTTAATGCATTATGCAAGTCCCAGATTTTTCTAAAACAGAAAATGATTAGTTGATGGACTATATTTGGTATGGTTGTCTACTTCTGATATGCCCAAAAATTAAAACTACATGCATCACAATCACTCAGATATGTAAACATAGTGTATAATGTGACAGTTCAGTGACAAAAATAATGTTTTAAAATCAACAGTGGAATAACTTAACCCAACACTTATACATCAAAATAACATGGATAATCAATACATATTAACTGTCACAATTATCCACTGAAGACAAGTTCCTGTAATGTAATCACAAGGTAAACTAAACCTTAGATTTCATCCACTTTTGACCAGATCTAAGTAGGTCACTGTAAGAACTAGAAGTGTTTCTCTCCAGAAGGATTTTACAACTAAATAGCTATATGCTTAATTATTCCCCTTTAAAAACAAAAAATATAAGAAAAGAGGAAAAGTCTGTGTATTTTTAGCAGAGCTTATACAAATTACATAATCACATGCAACAAGTTATCCCCTTTCACTCTGCCGTTAACATGTTCTATTGGTTCCTGATTTAAAATTCTAACTCTTTGGAAAAGGTATATAGACATCTTGTACAATATAGTAAAGTTTAGCAAAGTTGAGCACTCAAATGCTAAGACTGGCAAATACATCTAAATAAGGCTGCAATGTATGTAAATAACAGTAAAATGGAGTAAGTTTTACAGATTTACAGTACAGTATATAACTATGTTATTGTATACATTTATTTTGTTTTTTCTGTATGCCCAACTTACTTATTTTGATTTAAAACAAAGGCTGCTCTCTGTTGGAATAAAACATTTTCACAATTAACTGGAATATACTGCTTTCATGTTTTTTAAAAAACTTTCAGCTCAAGTTCTGATATTTTCCTACACTTACCAGACTTCTAAAGGAATTTACAAGAGTTCAGATAAGAAAATAGATTTTAAACTTCAATGAACACCAAGCCATGACTAAGTTTCTTGGCACAGTAATTAGTTGCCTTTGTTCAGTTTACATATTCAAGATGAGTTTTAAGCTATACTCATTACTTTGCTCTCTTACAATTTTTAAGTTTTCAGTAATTATGAAAGATTTATCCCCAAGTCCCTATTAGCTATTGACACATTCAGCTGAATATGTATCATACATACATTTTGCCCCTGTCATCTTCCTATGAGCAGAATTTACAGTATCAAACTACAGATTTTTTTTCTTTTTTTTTTTTTCTGAAAGTCTAAGAAGCAAACTCTATTAATTGAGCAGGTGCAGTCTCCTGTCACAAGCATTTGTTCACTTCAGGCAGGAAAGCACCAATGAATATTTTCTCTCTGTACTATGGTATTTCATCACTCATCAATTCTTTCTGGTAACCACTCTCCTACAGGAGTCACCAATGCCTAAGACATGCTTTATTGTTCAGGGCTTTTTCCTTCTAGTATGTGAAAATTTTAAGTCCTGGGATTTTTTACAGCTCTTAGATGCTTAGGTCAGGAACTGTGCTGTGACCTGTAGCAGAGGACACAACTGACAGGCTCTTAAACTACAGTGACAATCTGATTGCAGGGCATAGTATTGACAACTGAAACAGTCTCTTCTGAATGAAATTCTTCTCAGCAAATAATTTCTTCCCAGGCAAGATTCTAAAAGCTTGTTTATGGCAGAAAATAGCTGAAGCGCTCATAATTTGTCTCAATGAGTTGTCATGACTTTCAAATGGTTTGCAGAGACAAAGTTCCATAGCCCCAGGCTACAGTCACTAATGGAGTTGGATAATATGTAGCCACTCCAAAGTATAATTTGTGAGTTAGAGCCTTCCTCTTATTCACAAAACAATCCAAGCTCTCACTACACTTATTAACTATCTCCGCTAGGTTTATCATTCAATTAGGAGAGGAAGGTAAGAACCAGAAGAGTAAGCTGATCAAAAGTAAGTCACATTCTACATTTGCAAATTATCTTTTGATTCTTTCTGTGTACATAGCAGAAGACCATTTTGTAAACAGTCAAGAAGTGTCTATATCTCACAAAAATATTTTCTAAGTATTTTTAAAACTGAACAGGTATTCTACATAATACACTGCAGTAATCAAATGTAATTTCATCTAAACTGTTCTGCAGTTCTTAATCTATTTATATAATAGAGACAATTATGTTGTCCTTAACAATGGACACCCTATGCAAATGTGAGAAAGAAAATGAAATGTTATGAAGTTGAAAACAAAACATTATAAAGAAATGAAAGCAGAAGAATATTATAAGATGTTTACTTGACAGTTACCCTCTACTGAAAATAGCTATTTTTTAACGTAGCAGAGTCTTTCAAAAGTTTTTAAAATCCAACAGGCTATGGTATTAAAAACTTGATGTCAAATTAAAGGGGCATAAAACCAGCTGTACGTAGTCCTCACTTAGCACCTCAATACTGAGTTTCAAAGTTAATGGGTCAATTACAAAAATGAAACACAAAAAAAAAATAGCAAAAAAATGCAAACAAAAAAACCGAACAAAAAGAGAGAAAGAAAGAAACAAAAAAGTATTGTGGAATCTATATAAAACAATTATTTAGCATGTGTGGAAAGCTGTTTTACTACTTGTCATAACTAATTCTTGACAACCTCCTACTTAACAGATGGTCAAATTTGGTAACAGAAAGTAATTTGTAACAACTCTGTGAAAAAAAAAATCTGTGTCTTGCTCTATTAAGAAAATTAAGAATTCAGCTGGACAATTGTAAGAGTGCTGCAAGTGAGAGCCTGGGGTAATGCAAATAAAAATAATGGTAAAACAGCTAGAGTTTGTTGATAGATAAGCAATAGTATGTGAAGGCCCATACATTTGTACAGATTGCCTACAAGTTTCTATAGTATCTTTGAATTCAGTGAAAAAAAAATGTACTTGTGTGCGTGAAGAAACTGGTCTTAATAAGCAGTGTCACTTAACATACAGATGAGAGAGGGGAAAAAATCATCACCTTGTCCATTTTCTTGAGGTTTGTTTTTCTTCCAAAATTCAATCTCTCGCTGCAGTTCCTCTAGTTAAGATCAAAGAACAGTAATGTGAATTTTTAAGTCATTGCCAAGGATATAATTAGAAATAGCCATATCCCCTCCACCAACCCAAACAGCTCCCAAAATCAAATGAGAAACTTACGTTCTCGAAGTCCAGGCACCAACTTAAATATAATTTCCTCTAAGGTGTTATCCAGCCTTTCAGAGGGAAAAAATACATTTCACATTAAATGGAAAGTGGCATTTTTAGTTTTTTAGTGTTTAAATAACAAAAACTTCTGAATAACGAGTCGCATACATCCTGTCAAAGCCAACTGATCTTAGCTTAGGAGTCAACATGCATTAAAACTTATCTTAACCACCTACTAAATGGATTTATCTTAAAAAATATAAGGAATTTATTCTTTAATGTATAAAGATAAGAATGAAACAAAAGAAAAAATATTTTTATTTTTAAAATTTGTATTACATGCAAGCAATAGTATTATTAGAAGGAACAGTCTGAAAAAGTAGTATCCAATTTTAAGGTCCAGCATGTGAGTAGTAAGCATGAAAATTATAAACTCCATTATAGTAAGCATGAAAATGATAAACTCCATTATCATAGTAAGTCTTGAAGTGCTTTGGTAATAAGCCTGTTATAAAAACTGAACAGACTATTCCCTACTTACTACATCACAGACAAACCAGTCTTGGCAGGATAAAGAAGACCACAGTGCATCCATGCTGCTCGAACTTGACAGTTCTCAGTACCCAGCATAATTAATTTGAACTATTTAAATCTGCCATGTGTTGCACACCAGAAGAGAGCACACAGCACAGGCATGTCCTCTGATATCCTGATATTTGTGCCAAAACTAGTTATTACGGTCCCTTCCAGCGTACACACTACAGTTATCCTTGTTGCTAAAGCCAAAATACTTTTCTTTCCTACACTCTAACTCTTCTATCCATTTAGTTTATCATCTGCTTTCTAGTTCTACTTCCTCTCCTGGTATCTTACCCTTCAGTTTCCTCTGGCTTTCATTCTGTTTCCCTTTCCTTCCTCTCCTTTGCCTTCAATATTCTCTCATCAACTGAAATTCCCGTTGCCCACAGCCTAAACAAGAACTCACAACAAAATAAAATACTAGGTAATACACAGAAACAAAGTACCCTGACATTCAGTCAGAATCTGGCATATTTTAAATTGCCTTATTTTTTCATCCCAATAACAATGTATTTCTTTACATATATATTTGCAAATAGACGTTTTTACATGGTATTAATAATACACTATAGGCCTGTTAAAAAAACTACAGCTCTTCTGTCATTTGTTCACCAACAATTGCAAAGTAGGAGTAAGATTGAATGCTTTTATTGTTGAGAAATGCCTACAATCCATATAAATTGGTAACAATTATATTAAAATAAATATATGAGTATTCAAGGTTCTCCTTACAGAATTTGTACTTGTACTTCAAAGTTTACAATTAGACCCATTATCCAACCATCAAGTCCTGAGATTAGATTCCTGTGGTATCCATCAGTAGATACAGTCCTACCACAGGAATACTCATGTTTCTACTACAACCACAACCCATTTTTAATTGCTTCTTCTTAAGGGGATATCAACAACAACAACAAAAATTCAGCAAGTGCCCAAGAAACAAAGCAGTACAGAAAGCACTTTCTCACATATAAGAAGGAAATTAAAACTGAAGGATGTGTGAGTGCTTGATTTCTGATAGATGACAATGTAGGTCTACTTTTGTGAATCTTGCACCTCCTCTCTCAGTAAGGTAACTACATGGTACTGCTTTCTGTGAGGTCCCTGCAGCAGAGCACTGGGAACTTGGGAGCATGGCTTAGAAATGGAATTCATTTCACACTGTAAGAAAACTCCAACCTTCATAATTTACTCATGAAAAGAAATGCAATAAGAACTTCAAAAGAGAACATCACTACTGTAATTAAAAATCCCTCTGTTCTTCAGAATGGTATAATACATACTGGTTTTCTTTCATTCATTTCTGAAAATTCCAATTTTGCACTTTCTAATTTACTTTCAATGGCTCAAAACAGAAGTCACTGGTACTGCTAAAATAGCAAAAAAATCCCGTATACTTTGCAAATTTACAATGCTAGAAGCAAGAAGTGGCTTCCCATTCCAGTCAATTACTTAATTTTCTTCCAAAAATTAAACAAAAAACCATTTTTTCTTTACAGAGGACAAATAATAATCAATACTCTGACAAAGGGCAGAAAAAAACATCCTGTCTGACCTTTAAATGCAGGGAAACTAAAACTTCAGGGAAAAATGAAATTATTACAAGATTCTCAGTTTCAGATGCATCTTTCAGGGTTCCCATAATCCACACAAGGAAGCTCTCTGACATAAAGGTTCTGTGACTCATATCACCCATTCCAAAATGAAACTGCTTGAAAAAGCTGGTCTCATTTACTATGATACTTCCTGATAATGCTGAAATAAGAACATTGACATTTTAGAGACCTCTTTCCATTCCCACATCTTCCAGCCATCTCCCAAATCTCCAAACCAGAACATACAGAAAGAAAAATCAAGCATTTCTGTCAGCTTAGTATAGTTCATTATTTCACCACTTCTATAATACTAAATGAGTTACAAAAATCAGTACTGTCTGATAATCATCAGCAAATGTGAACCAAACTAAGACTATTGCTCAGGAAAACTTGCATGCACAGGCGTATGCTAGCAAGAGAAAAAGAAGTTTGCCTTCATGGCATCATCAACACAGACCCTACTGAGTACTGGTGATGCAGAATTCTGCTGAATCAGGGAAAGGGAATTCTTAAAATTTAACACTCTTCCCACATTTTCATTTCAGAGCCCAATGTTGAATTTCAGATTTAGTCTTGTAGTTACAACAGACCCTAAGTGCTGCCAAATAAGAGATACATTTAGAAAGCTCACATAGTTATGAAGTTACTCAGAACTGAGTTCAGAAGTAGCTTATAAAGCTTATCTGAGAGATCTTAGTTAAAACTACCAAGTGGTGTTCAACACTATTTCTCAGAAAATGACTGCATTCCTTAGCAATGATAGACTGATCTCCATGGTCAGAGTGTGAGACTTGTATTAAGTTATGCAGTCAACATCCAGGAAAAATCATTCCATGGCATTGCTCACGTGCTCTTCTGATTATTAGTTTAGCAAAAGTTTAAACTTGGTTCATAAAATACAGCCAGGAAACTACTAGCAAAGAGACCAAATGACCAAATGACTCTAAAAGGAATTTCAGGAAATAATTGCATAGAAAATAGCTCTTCCCACATTTCTGGCTTGTGTTCTCAACTTTTCTCACCTATCTACAATTTCCTGCTCAAAGGACAGTATTTGTTTACTAAACACCTACTACACGTTTCAGAAAATGCATTTTTCATCTCGTATGAAGTGGTCCTATCAGAATAAAAGAAATATTTCTAAATGCTTTTGTTTTCAATTTATTAGTAGCCTACAGCATATTACGACTTACACAGCACCTCAGAAAAGTGACAGGAAATCAGAAAAATAATCTACATAAACCTGCTCAGCCCTACCCTGCAAAAAATATTCAGATGACAAAGACTTAGGCCAATAACACCCTTTAAATTGCTGAATTCAATCTCTCTCACTTATTCTCTTGGTACAAAACTGAAGTATGGGAATGGTTGTGCACACATAGATGAGTCAAAATCAAAGCAATGTATGACAAATTGTAATAAAACCAATGACACAAGGAAATTATACCAAGCCTAAATTCCAGATGTGATTTTATATTTTTACATTGATGTAAGTCTTCCTGCGTTCAGAACAGTATTACAAAATAATAATACTGGGGGGTGAGGTAAAGGTAGTGTGTTGGGTGTGAGGGCAGGGAGTGCCCTCATAATTCTAGGAAAATATTAAGTTCTTCCACTTATGATAACACTTCTTGATTTTTCTTCTATCTTATCAGATGTCTATCATTTTTGTTTCAACCTATCATCACTTAAAGTGAATCCAGAATTTAATGAAAAATAATTGTTTTTAAAAAGGTGTGTTGATATAATATTTAAAAAAATCTCAAAAAAGGATATTTTAAATGTACAACTTTTTTTTTGTGAGTGTTTTTTCATTAATCTTACAGCAGATTTAAATTCAGATTGCTAGACTTATGTCCTGAAAAATATTGTTTTTTACATGATTCATTTTCTATATGTTGCTCTAAAAAGAAAAAGTTGCCATGAGGTTTGGAATGTCCTAATAATTTGAAAAAACAACCTTTGAGAATTTAATTTCTTGTAAAGAATAAAAGACAGCTGGTTCATTTATTTGTTTAATAGAGCTATTAAATTTTTGTTAACTTGTACAATATAAGCACTATTTCTGTGTTTTTCCCTTATGTTTCCTCCTTTTACTATAGCTAAAAAAAATCAATTTAGAATGTAGTGGGAGCTGAGAAAATGACAACCTATATGGCTTAGAACAGTTAATATATGCATTATACAAATAAGCAAAACAATTATTTCCCTTTTAGGATAAAGATGTTAGGACATTTTTGTTGATGTTCCATTTCTGCAAATGTTGTAAAATAGATTCTTACCTTAACATTTCTAGTGGATTGGTCTCATGCACTTGGTTGCCACACCTGGGACAGTCATTGCTGTCTTCAAAGTGTTGAACGATACAAGTCTTACAAACTAAGACAAAGAAGGAAAAAAAATAAAAAAGAAAAAAACCCCACTTAAACAAAATCTAAATAATATTGGTTGAGTATGACCTAATGATAGCTGGTAGCTACTTCATGCATCAGAAATAAAAGAGTAGTATCTTAAAGTAAACAATTACAATGTATCTTATCCCCTTCTTGTTCCGCAAAACCCGTTTGTTCCGCTCCGCTGAGACACCAAGGTCAGCAGCACAAGTTGGACAAGACTGTTTTAAATTATCAGATATTTTTGCTACTTAGAATTCTCCCAGCATCATAACACACAAAGCCTGTAGCACCTTAAAGGACAGATTCTCAGGTGTGTGCTGGGGAACTTCAGCCAGCAGAGCCCACCATCACCTCAGCTGATGTGAAAATGGCTTACACACATCATTTCTGTTCCAATGGTGCTGCCTGCAGCTGAAAATAGTGGTGTAAATACTTATTGTAAGAGAAAAGGTCACAGAAACTAAACACAGGTTCAAAATGTTTCCCTTTTGACACAGTGCTTTCCACAGCAATGACAGAATGGACACTCAACATTTAATATTTGAACTTGAAAAATCAGGATCAGGACCATATTAAACCAATGAACCTAAACCAAAAACAATGTGAATTTAAAAACCAATCAACTGAAAGTAAACTAAACAAGGTGCTACACTAGTGTTGCTTCCAAATGATTAATTACAGACTGTAGATTTTAATGTCATTAATAATGGAAGCCAAGCTGATGAGAACAAATATGCTTGCTATTATTACTGCACAACAACGTTCTGGAGATAAACTCTATCCTCTTCTTATTATTAATGCACCTACACTGAAATAAGAACTGCAAATTCATCAGTAAATGGACTGAAAAAATAAATGGACTGCTGTGATTGCAATATGCTTTCTGCTGAAGCACTGTACTTTTTTCCATCAATTACTTAAAGAAGTATGAACATCTCTGAATAAGCTGGTAAATCCTAATTATAACACAACTCTAGGAATCTTGAACTTCCTTTAACAAACAAAGCCTGTATTTGTCTTTGCCTTAGAAGGGTTATATCGTATCAGCTGATGCTGATAATGCACACACATTAAACCTCCACGTAGGTGTTTCTTTCACCTGCTTTAAATCACTAAGTTCAAGACATTAACTTCACAGACCAAGTTTCTCAAGGAATTGTAAAATAACTCTTGTCAGTTGAGCTTTCCAGCTGCAGCACCTGATAGCTCATAATCCTGGTATCTATATTGTGCTGAATACAACTGCTTCTGTCAGGAGAAAGTGTGTGGGCTGGTGGTGGGTGATGACAATACTGATGAACCACCAGGTTAAGAGTCACTGACTGTCTCAGAAGTGCCATTAGTTGGAAACCTCAGTTCAAAGAGTTTGGGGAGAAAGGTCTGAGGAGCAAGTAAGATGATGAAACGGTGAAGTCTAACACAGATATAAATTACTGTCATTTGGAAATTCAGCTGAAAGTCACTGAGGTAAGTAACATAAGGGTTTGGCGTACTCTAGACCTAATGTGACTTCATAGAAACTGAGCTAAAGAGAACTCTTTTTCAATGGAATTTCATCAACTAAATCCTATAAAAAAGGGAGGAGTTAGTCTTTATTTTTCTGGTAAGCCTTCTGTCTGGTATAAACAGCAACATCTCTAAGGAGTCTTTCTAGCCTGACACCAAGTTAAAATGATGAAGAATAAACAATGTGGAAAAAGTTGTAAAAATGCAATTGGAAATGGTCAATATTTATTTTGTAATTGATAAGCTCAACATATAACCTTCTCTTATCTGGAAAGTGTCCAGGCTGGATGAGGCTCTGAGCAATCTGAATTAGTAGAATTAGTGGAAGATGCCCATGGGAGGAGGGTCAGATCTAAGGGTCTTTTCCAGCCCAAACAATTCCATGATTTCTTTTTATTTTTTTTTTTTCTGCAAGACACTCAGAGAATTAGCACAAAAATTCTTCAAAAGGAGAAGGGGCTTAGTATCAATACCAAAGTGATTTGGTTTCTTTTCTGTAAACAATAGAATTAGCCTCCTTCTGAAAGAGTTTCCTTGCATTGTAGAAAAACTTTCTGAAATTCTTAAGAGAACCTAATTTCCTTAACTTGCTCTCAGGATTTCTGCTCCACTCGTGTCACAGAAGTTCTTGGAAGTCTCTGATGAGATGACACTGTTCTTACTGCACTTGAAAAGATATTTTACATTTGTGCTTCCTAGGTTTTTTGTTTGTTTCCCAAACTAAAGACAAATAGAGCCTGACCTATAGCTTTCATTTATGTCTAGAAGAAATCTGAAATTATTACTATTCAGAAGAACTCTATGCCATGGGATCAATAACTAATACACTTATTTAAGTCAGATAATTGACTCCATAAAACCTCCAAACACTAAACACCGCTAAACATAAAGCATGCTAATATCCACAATAATTTAACTTGAAGAAATATTTATAATATAACCATTCTATGGAAAGGAACTGAATTCCTTAGTCTGAATATATTTTCATGCTCTATTTATACCTTTTGTTTTTTGAGAGGAGATGACACCCTTGGAAGCCATGCACAGTCTAAGAAAGGACCTAATGATTAAAGAAGAGCTTCATTTCCAGTGTAGGAAAGGTCTTTGAGTAGAACATACACAGAGAAGACATCACAAGGAACCAAGAACCTTATTCCAGTCCTACATGGATGTTTCTCCTATGCTAATAAACAGATAAATCTGGATCACGTGTTTGTACAACCAGCTCAATACCATTAAAATCCCCTTGAAACTATAAATCAATACTGAAGTAATCTAAAAGAACTTTAGCTTTTCCTCATGTAGAGCTATGGTGCTATGAGGATTTGCTGACCAAAACTAAGTGTGATTTACCAACAGGAATATAAGGGTAAAAGACACATATAAATT
>VRYO01001366.1:7430656-7494801 GCA_009812075.1 Sialia sialis
AGTGTGGCTTATAACCAGGTGCGGCTTATGAGTGTGAAATAACTGTACTCCTAGTGGGATCATCACCCAATATTTTCCTATATGATAGGTATAATTGTCCTCTGTTACTCTCAATGTAAAACACTGAATATTTTTAAAGTCTCTCTCTCTTTGAAGTTTCAGAAAATGGGATTAAATATTGGGTGAAAAAGGTAGGCAAAAAGGGAATCTTTGAACAAAATTAAATGACAAATATAATTAATTCACCACCTCAGGGAAAAAGCCAAACTCCAAACCAAAACCCTTTAATGCTTCCATTACAGATTAACAAAATAACATGGTTTCATTTGCTTTATTGTAGGTCATAGTAGGGCAGCAAACAGGCAAAAGAAAACTGCTTAACCAAAATGTACAGTTTGCAGAATTTTGAACGAGGACCTGAATTTCATACTTGTATGATGACATTTTGTATGATGGCATTTCAGATGAGACACAATAAAAATTAAACTCACATAAGATGACTTTCTATGGTTGATAAAAGTACTTGTGTGACATATGCTAATTGGCTGGCAATCATAACAATGCTGTTTTCCAATACAGAGATATCTGGTTCACACATTCCTTCAGATCTTTGTAATCAGATGAAAAACACAGATACAAGTGGCAACTCTGTGCTGTATGTCACAAACAAACAAAAAAAAAGTACATATCTTATGAATATCTACATACATATGTATCCCTCCAGGTTACTGTTTAAATGTTGATTAATGAGGTACCTAAATAAAACTTCATATTGCACTCTTAAAATAAAGTATTCTACAAGATAAAGTTTAATTAGTTAATTGTGGTACAAATTTTTTGTCAGAACTCATCCTTTGAATTCTTCCAAGGATCTCTTCTCTCAAAGTTAAACACTCTGATTCAGTGAGCAAAGGACAAAGGAAGGGCACAGGATATTTACAGCTAGTGGAACATCAAACCCACCTCACTGATGGCACAGAGGTGTAACAAGTAATTTGGTATGTTTACTGAAGTATTTAATTATCCACCTTAAGCCTGCCTTTAGAAGCACTTACTTTTAGGTGAAGTGTTTGCTTAAAAACAGGACAGAAAACTTCAATTTACTTAACAATCCTTTTCAGAAACTATACAAGTGGGACTACTCCACTCTTAATTACAATTACCAGATATAGTCACAGTGGATTCTCTTCTATTGAGAGAGAATTTCAGTATATGATAAGCAAGAAAGAACTTTTGTGTTGAAAACTATTTAAAAATAACATTTAGGCCCTGCTACATGCCATTGACTGAAGTTTCTGCAGGAGAAGTCTGAAGGCAGCTCAGCTTGCTTGTCGGAGGGTGAGAAATTTTGCTGCAGTGAAGTTTTTTTGGGATCTTCAGTTGACAGCATAGGTTTTTTAGCAAAATCTGGAAACCACTCTGGTTGAAGGATTATTTGATATTGAAAATTACATCTCTGGTAAAGTTCTTACAGGGAAGGACATTTCTGAAAGTTCCTAGACTGCCTTGCTTGGCAATTTCTTAACACAAATATTAGAGAGACCAACTAGGAGAAATGCACCTTTTGATCTCCTGTTAATAAACAGGGAAAAGCTGGTGATGAATGCAGCCACAGAGAGTAGCTTTCCTTGAGGTGCGTTTAGGATCTTGAGGAAGGATACACACTTAAACAGCACAGTTAGGACTCTGAACTTCAGCAGATGGGACTTTAGCAACCACTCACCAGGTTTCCCAAGGAGACTATCACTGGAAAGAGACTTAGGAGAGGAGGCTGAGCTATACAGTTCACTGTACAGGGAATTTTGTCAGAAGAACTGCTTAGTGCACAAGAATTGCTTAGTGCACATGGTTCCTAATTAATATGCAATATTACGTCATATTAAAAGTGGAAACAAGAATGGAAACAAACAGATATAAAACCACTACTCTGGCGTTAGAGACAAAAGCAGGAAAGCCAAGGCCCAGCCATAGCAAGAGCTGATGAGAGACATAAGGGAATTGTTTAAGTATGGTGGTAGCTGAAGGAAACAAACAAAATATGCCCTTTGATGAATGAGAAAAAAACCTCAGGAATAGCTTATACAGAATGATTTGAATTCCTCAGTATCTTTTTGCCTTGGTCTTCGCAAGCAGCACTTGATCCCAGATCTCCCTGCATACCAGCTTGATTTGGGAAAGAGAAGGATGATCAACAGCCAAGGAGCAGCAGGTTAAAGCCTACTGAGAAAGACTGGATATATTTAAATCTACAGGCCAGGTAGGATTCAGTAAGATGAAAGCTTATCATCATGACCAGGGTGATTATGAGAGCTACCTGATGACTGGAAAAGGGTAGTGTGTTATGTCCACCTTTAATACAGAGGGGAAGGATAACCCAGGGAAGTACAGGTAAACAGCCTCCTCTGGGAAGATGGCAGATTACATCATGTCCCTTGGAGTCAATTTCCAGCTACGTGAGGAACAAAAATGTAATCAGGAAGTGGTAATAACAATTTGCCAAAAGCAAATCATGCCATAGGCTGGCAGGTGATGTAATAATAGCTTTTACAATTTGAACAGCAGTTACAGGCATGATAGAGCCCATCTTCTTGGGAGTGGCAAATAGTGTCACATGTTAACATTTGGCAAGACATTCAGAAAAACTAGATAAAGGCTGTAGCACTGGATATGGTTATTAAGAGAGGCTGTGGAGACTACATGCATAGAAATTCAAATGCCAACTACACAGAGACATGGCTTGCCCTGGTAGAGTGTTGGCAACTAACCTGCCTCCTGCATGAAGCTGGCCTAGACAACCTCCAGATGTTTTCAACCAACATTTCTACGACTGTGTAAACAGTCTGTTATTTTTTAAGATACTGAAGAATGTTCTTGAGGAAAGTTTATTTTGCAAATTTTCTAAGCGCACACTGTACTAAACAACATAGTGACTCAGGAGACAGATGATGGGACATGCCCTTTAGCTCACAACCAGCCTGCTTCCATCAGTAGTTCTTAAACATCCTTGACAACTGTGTAACAGACTAGAAAAAAAGGTCTCAGTCCATAAGACAAAACCATTCTGTTAGAAGTAGCAAAAAAGAAATGAAGTACTGAATTTACAGAATAAGTAATTTTGCAGTAACACAACCATTTCCTTTCCAACAGACAGGAAAAATTTCACTTCTGGTACCCAAGCTGCATTTAGGTTTCCCAGGGAATAGTGGAGTTATCTGTCTAACATTTTCAAAAGCCCCATCAGAAACATCTGTTATTGAAAAGGCACTCATTTCTCAGAGCAAGACTTCACTTATTTTCCAGTGATATAGAACATGTGAACTAACTGTTAATTCCCTGCTTTGGTTACTACTGATCACATTAATTCCCCTATGATCACTGCAGAACATCTATGTCAATACACACTTTTCATCTTGTCCAGAGTAATACACTGTACTCACAGTATCTAATGAATTTATGCTGCTTCTTGAGCCATTAATATCTTCAGATTTTGATCATTTGTACAACACTTTTCAATTATGGCAATTAGTAAGTACAAGACAAATACCAAAGGACAATTCAAACCATTGTATTCTGTGGTATCTATTTGGACAATACTGAAGAATTGTACCTGTATGGTACCATATCTGTATTTGAAAAAAAACAAACAAACCCAAATAGTTAAAAAAGATTAAATATTTTCTACAAGATAACTTAGCAGAGCACCTTCCTGAATTCTGCCATCACCTTTTCCTTTGCAGACATGAGATTTGCATATCACCACTTTTTTCAAGTTTTTAATTTTCCTTCCCATCATTGTAAGCTTTGTATTTTGGCAACTGTAACAAGACTTTGCTTTAAAGAAACACAACCTTCTTTCCTGCATTTCTGCTTAACAACCCAAACATGTGGCAGTTTTTCAGTGAGGAGATCTGAGTAACTGCACAGCAGCTCAGTAAAATTCTCTAACCCGGGAACTAGGCAGTAACAGAGCTGGCTCAGTGGAGAGCTCACAAACTACAAAAGAACAAAAGCAGCAGATGCTGCTGAGAAGAGAATGCTCCTTCTGCCATTATTGTTTTGTAATAGGAGCAAAAGTAAATAAACAAATAAATTATATAAACAAGAAGATACCACAATAAAAACATTTTTTCTTAAATCTGATTTCTGTTGTAACTATTTTCCCCTAACCCAACCTTTAAAAGTAACTAATGTTCATTAAACTTCAACCATAAAAAAGTTAGATAATACTGGAATTCTTCCAGTTTCCTTAAAGGCAAAGAGAATTTAATAATATATTTACCCCTGTCTAATAAATTTACCTCTGTTAAATACCTCAGTCTTTTCCTGATTCATTGTCACTACTTTCCCTCTCTATTCAATAAAGAATGAAGATCCTCCTTAGCACTGCTTTTCTCGATAATCTATTTACAGAAACATTTTTAATTGTCTATTATGGCAGTAACCAGAAGTAGTTCTGGTTAGTCTTTGGCCCTTCTAATTCTCTCTCTTTATAACTTCATGGTATCCTTGCAGTCCCTCCAGGTTGACTGCCCCTTCTTCCAAATTCATAAACTCTACTTTTCTTATTAAGCTTCAGACATGGCTTTCTGTACAGGCAGGCTGGACACCTTCTCTGCCAGCTCATTTTCTGCACATGGGGACAACCTGCTCCTGTGCCTTTAGGATTTCTTTCTTAAAGCACATACAGCCTGCCTGGACTCTTCTGCCCTTCAGGACTGCCTGCCAAGGGAATCAGTCAACCAGGCTCCAAATCTGCCCTCCAGAAGTTCAGGGAAGGGGTTCTGCTAAATGGCCTCCTTACTTGTCCAAAAATTGAAAACTATCTTGTTGTGCCCAAAGACGTCCTCCAACTGTCACATCACCCAGTCCTTCTTTGTTCACAAACAGCAGGTCCAGCAGGGCCTCACTCACCCACTATGTCAAGAAGTTACCCTCCACCCACTTCAAGAACCTCCTAGACTGTCTTCTCTCTGCTATTTCCAGTAGGCATCTGTTATATTGAAGTACTCCTCTAGAATAAGTGCTAGTGACTGTGAGACTTCCCTCAGCTGTTTGTCGAATGTTTCACCTGCCTCTTCACTCTGGTTAGGTGATCTGTAACAGACTCCCACCATGCTACCTGCCTTGTTGGACATGCCCCCAGTTCTTACCCATGAACACTCTATCATCACCATCACTGAATTCCAGACACTCAAAACCTTCCCTAACACACCTGCTACCCTACCAGTTCTCCTACCCCTTCTGAAGAGTTTTATAGCCATCCACTGCATCCCTCCAGTTGTGAGTTATCCCACCATGTTTCTGTGATGGCCACTGTGTCATAGTTTTCCTGCTGCACAGTGGCTTCTATTGTTTTAATTCTCTGTGTGCTTCATACAGTAGGGATGTAACATCAAATTGTAAAAATTAACAATGAAGACAATAACAATTCTAAGAACAACACTGCACAGAAGTGACAGGAAATGCCAAGACAAGACTTTTAACTGATATATATTAAAGGTTTAAAAATGGGAAATCTACTAGAAGACATACAGTTCCCCTTACTCTTCCTTTAGAAAACTTCAAATGTTATTTGGAAAGATGTCAAATTCTAAAGGAGGTCCAGTGAAACTACCGCCTATTCAGAAATAAATGTAAAAAAAGCAAGCATGTAAATAAGATGACAATGGTTTAGATGTAGTAGGAGCAGAAGACAACTTAAAAAATTGTATTTTTATGAGACAGTTCCACTGAAAGATATCTACTCCCTAAGTAAATATTTTACCACCTTTCAAGTATTTCTCTGCATTGTACCATGGAACACATTGGAGAGATGTGGGCCAGTACTGGCCAAACTAGTGTATCCATCATACACACTGCCAACAGATACATTTGTTTAAGTTTCAAGCATATATGGTCAAAACACCACACCTAATGATCTCACCTGTGATCAGACAGGGAACAGTCATATAAGTTTGGTGTCAGAGCCAGCACAATCACCACTAGCCTAGGGCAAACAAAAGGGTCTCTCTGCTCTGTCAGGTGTCCAGCAGAGCTGACACTCCCTCACTGGGTCTGGTTGGAAGGGACCCCAGTGGGTCATCTGGTCCAACCTCTCTGCTCAAGCAGGGTCATTCCAGAGCACATGGCACTATATTGCATCCAGATTGCTCTTGAGTATCTCCAACAAGGGAGCCTCCACACCCTCTCTGGGCAATCTGCTCCAGTGCTTGGTCCCCTGTAAAGTAAAGAACTTCCTCCTCATGTTCAGGTGGAACTTCCTGTGCATCAGTTTCTTCCCATTGCCTCTTGTTCTATTGGTTGGCGCCACCAATCAGAGCCTGGCTCCATCCTCTTGACACCCACTCCATATATTTATACACCTTAATGAGGACTCCTCTCAGCCACCCCTTTTTGAGCCTGAACAGGCCCAGCTCCCTCAACATTTCCTTGTAAAAGAGGTGCTCCAGATCCTTTACCAACATAGTACTCTCTGGTGAATCTGCTCCAAGAGCTCTGTATCTCTCTTGTACTGTGGAGCAAAGAACTGCAGACCATAGATCAGTGTTTAAGAAACTCCAGAAGAGACTGAATTAATTCAGAAAATGTAATGTAAAAACTCAGCAAACAAAAACAAGCACAGTGGTCATATTAGACACATTAACACTTCAAAAAAATGTAACTTTCGAAGGAGGCACTATTTTGCAAAGTACTACTTACAGGTATGGAGACACTCCGTTACTGTAGTTGGCTTGATGAGATAGCCTTTACAGATATAGCAGGTGATATGAGGATTGAAATCTTTCACCAAGTGCTTCCTCTGAGTAGCCATTCGTGGAGTAGGAAATGCTGGCAAAGTGCTTGGGGCCAGAGAAACAAGTCTGAGAGGCGTCGATGTCCACAGTTCACAAGAGCTGCAGCGCTGCTCTGTGCAACTGGACTTCTCCAGGCATTTGATCTTAATTCCGCAGGTCTCACTGAGACATGGCTCATAACTCCTGCTCCTGTGCCGGGCGAGTCATTTTCCTACCTGTAACACACGTGGAAAAAGAGAGCTATGTGACCCTGGCCGGACAGGGGCGATGCCCCGCAGGACCAGCGTCGCCATGAACTTGGCATCGGCACGGGGCTGTAATTTACATAACAGCAGCCGCCGTGCGCCGGCAGCCGAGATGCGAGGCCGCGCCCCCTGCCCCGCAGCCGCCGGCGGGACGGGCTCGGGGTCTCGGTGACAGGTGCAGGGGCCGCGGCCGCCCCGGCCCGCCCGGCACAGCCCGCCCCGCCGGGCCGGGCCCGCAGGCCGCGCCGGGCCCCGCGGGGAGCAGCCCCCGCTCCGCCCCGGCCCCGCGGGACCGCGGCCGGAGAGGGCGGCGGCGCCCGGCTCTGCCCCCGCTCGCCCGACTCCCGTCCCTCCCCTCCCGCACCTGCGGCGCCTCCCGTCCCCGCCGCGGCCCCGGCCGTACCTGGCGCAGCCCCGCGGCCTCGGGCGGGCGCCCGGCGAAAGAGAAAGGGAAACGCCGTGCGCCTCCCCCGCTCGGAGCGCTCCCTCCTCCCCGCCGGGCTGCCGCGGCCGGTCCCGGGGCGGGCGGGACGGGCGCGCAGGCGCTGCTCCCGGCCGAGCCCCGCTGCGCCACAGCCCGCAGCGCCGCTCGGGGCGGCGGCGGCTGGAGCCCTGCGCGGCCCCGCACCGCGGGCTGCCCGCGCTCCGCGGCCCGGCCGGAGCGGGGCGGCGGCGCTGCCCGCCCCAGGTAAGCGCAGCCGCGGCTCCCGGCCCGGCTCGGCACATACCCGCTGTGGCACCGGCGCCGCTCTTTAAAATAACTTCAGCTTCTGCCCATGGAAGGGTGGAAACTAAACCCATTTCTCCAGCCTGCAAACGCCAACACTAAACACTGCCCAAAGTTAGCCCAAATCCTATGAAAATACTTGTGCTTTCCTAGAACCGGGACCAGATAGGCAAGGGCTTAGTACGAGGAAAAGCCGTCTCCGTGGCTCAGTGCATCTGGCTTTTGCCCCCCCATCAGTCACAGAAATCCATCATATTACCAGGTAATTATCCATAAAGCTAACACTGCCTTAATTTTCCAACTGTACCATTTCTAGATTTTTTTTATACTGCTTTTCACAATAATGACAGAAACATAAGGAGACATTTCCTGTATTAGCTGCAATGCCACCACATTACCTGTGACTGTTTTTGGTCTTTGCTTTTCTGTTCTGCATTTTGAAATAAATGCTTATTTTGCAGTGGCCCTCCAGTGCACTCTTCCCTTTCATCCCTGCGTAAGTGCTACAACAGCAGAAGGCTTTAATAACTTTAGCCTGTTTCTGCCATCTAGTCCTACTGCTGTAATATTTACCAGGCAATAGATCTCCATTTACATCAATTCAATGGCTAGTCTGAGTCAGGTGCATCAAAAACTGTTACAATTAAAGTTACAGTACAGTGATGAACACATGATAAATCAGACCCAGAGCAATTTAACAGAATTGATTTTTTGGAATGATTTTTCTTGATAAAATGTTCATCTTGTATGAGGTTACTTCTCCTCAACACGAATAAAAGTTTATATAGCTAAAAATCTTTTGAAGCAGCATAGAACCATAGAGTATCCTGAGCTGGAAGGAACCTATGAGGATCATCGAAGTCCAGCTCCTGTCCCTGCACAGGAACATCCCCGAGTCACACCTTGTGCTGGAAAGCACTGTCTAACAGCTTTTTCAACTCTGCCAGGCTTGGTGCTGTGACCACTTCCCTAGGGACCACCACTCTCTTGGTGAAGAACATTTTCTTAATATCCATCCTAAACTTCCCCGACTCAGCTTCAGGCCATTTCCTCAGGTCCTGCCAATGGTCACCACAGAGTAGAGACCAGTGTTTGCCCCTCTGCTTCCCCTCATGAGGAAGCAACAGACTCTGTGAAGTCTCCCCTCAGTCTTCTCCAGGCCGAACAAACCAAGTGACCTGAGCCACCCCCTTCTCATAAAGCTTCCCCTCTAGGCCCCACCATCTTCACAGCCTCCTTTGGACATGCACTAACAGCTTGAGCTCTTTCTTACATTGAGGTGGCCAGAAGTGCCCCAGCACTCAAGGCGAGGCTGCACCAGTGCAGAGCAGAACAGGACAGATGCTACCTGCTCTGATTGGCAGGTGATGCTGTTCCTGATGCACCCCAGGATTTAGTACAGCTTGAGTTGTGTTTTGATGGTTTAAACCTTCTGCTGTTAACCACTGTTTGCCGTTTTATACCACAAAGCACACTCTGACAAGTCACAGGCTAAAGAACACTACATAAAGAGACAACAAAAACTGTATACTGGGAATATTTTCATTAGTCACATTCAGTCAGTTTAGTAGAAGTTGACTAATTTCAGAATGTGTATAAGAGTGGCTCTGCTCAAATGTAGTTTGATACACTTATTTTAACTTATATACATGCATTTAAAACAAGGAACTGCTGATGCTCTCCTGGCTGTTTATAAACAACTGCATCTGGTAAGACTTAAAAAAAACCCCTAAACTATTCTAAGTGAGATTTCATAGCACAGTTTATCAAGTGTCCCATTCAAAAAACCTCCCCAACATTTTCTAAATGAATTAATCAGTTATGCTCATGTTTACACAGTAATGGATGCACAGTATTCTATCCAAGCACATTAAAAACTCAGTTGTGTCATTTATTATACTGTGCCGGCCATACAGTAATGCTCACACAGCAGTTGGGATACTTGCAAACATACACAACTGGTATTGATTCCCATAAGTCATACTGAAGTTCCTCTTTTAAGGACAAGCAGTCCCATGCCAGGTAAGTGATAGTGTACATGACAAATTCTTGCCCCATCTCTCCACAATGCAGAAACTCTGTCCTGCTGGTACCAAGTTGTATTTATGAGATGCTGACTGAAGGCGATGAAAGCTGAGGCTTTCAGCACCTTTCCAGACCACAACATAAAGAGCAAATGAGAAGAGCACAGAAGAAGCTCTCATTTCATTATCAGAGGAAAGTAGATCCTAAAATACTTACGCTTCATATCATCAGGAAGCAAATTATTGTAATAAATGCTTATGAATAATTAAAAATTCAAAGATAGTTAACTCCTAGCATTGCATACAACAGGTTTATTTAAAGATACAGGCCCACATAATTGATGTGAGCATCTTGATCTACTTATAGCCATTCAAAGGTAACAAGAACAGTGTTTTTGAATCAAACAAGGCAGTTATTTCATATTATAAAAGAAACAGAATTAAGAAATGAACTTTGCTCATCAGAGTAAATATGTGTCATGTATTAGTTACAGGAAACATGATGTCCTGTTCTCTTGCAAATATTTCCCTACTTCATCTGGTTCTGAATTTGTTCACTGGGAAAGTCCTAGGCTATTGGGTCAGAAAATTCCTTCAGGGTCTGGCCCACTTTCTCCCATTGCCCACATCACTCGGCATTTTCAATGCCTGGGTCAGATATCTCCTCAACCTCTCTGGACATCTCAGTTCTCACTCTAGACAGCTACAGACCATATAGAGGAAGCTTTCCAGATAAAACACTAGGAAAGTGCTCTCTTTAACATTCAGGGTAACTGAACATTCTCAAAAGATGAAGTAACAGATTTAAAGAGGAAGAAGGAGTGGAAAGGCTGGCAAGCCTCATCCCCTGCTCCTCCTCTAACAAACTGGGTGCAGTTACTAATAAACTACCCCCTAAACAGGCTACAGAAGCTAGGATGAAGATTAGGGTAGATAAACAACAGACCATACACATTTTGAACAAACCACAGTACCTTTGTTAATAAATAGTAAATCATAATCAGCATGTCCAGCAAAATAGCAATCCTAATTCATGCCCTTCTTCTGTAAAAGCTACATGTTCGGGACAAAATTGGAGCTCTCTGTGGGTAAGGAAACAAGCCTAGGGACCAGAAAACTATTTTAACCTCAAACAGGCCTATGGACCAGAGAGATACCAGTGCCTCAAGCCAGAGAGACATCATGAATTCAAGCAGCATGCTACTGACTCTTTATCCCAATACAGAGTCAGTAAAACCAAAATATAGTTAGCACAGGTTTTTTCAATTTTCTTGAGCCTCACATTGGGTGCCAAAATATTGGTCCTGGTTTGAGACAAAATTGAGAGGAAACATCCGAAAGGTGTCTCCTCTGAAAAGGCAGGTTCCAGCAGGGCCTTCCCCAACTGATTTGGGAGAAAATCTCCTTGGAGAAAACAGAAAAAGCCTATTTATTTAACACACATGGAAAAATGAATGATACTAAACAATAAAGCCTCTTGCTGTTCTGAAGAGATGGCAAATTCAGAGAGTCCTCTGTGAGTGGGGCTCAGCTCTTGCTCAGTCTCTCTAGGGCTCAGGCCCGGTATTCAGGCTGCAGTGCAGCTGCAATTGTCCTGCAGTTCCAGACTGGAGAAAAGCTGAGTAGCTCCAGAAAAAAGCCACTATCCCAGGAAAAACTTTATTGATTCAGCTCACAGACTAGAAACTAGCTTATAAAGCAAAGGAAAGTTGTCCTCTCTCTATCTGTGCTGCAGACAACTCACCAAGAGAAAGGAATCCATGGGAGAAGTGAAGCCTCTGCAGACAGAACTGTGCACCATTGCTTCAGCTTCCCTTCGCTCTTGGATCTAGTCTAAAAGGCACAGAACTCAATGTCCAGCATAAGCAGATGGTGGGGGACACAACAGAGTACCACAAGTCACCCTAGGACACGTGGTACGACAGAGACAGTGATTATAGCCCTCAAAGAAGTGACAAAAATAAAGTTGCTCTCATTTTTGTGTTTCTTAAACTTTTGACTTTCTTATCAAGTGTGTCCTCTAACACAATGTTTACTTTTAAAAAAAGCCAAGTCTTTTTTCACATACATGGGCTTTCCTAACATACAGAAAATAAATGCTGCTTTCTAAGCATTATCATCCTAGAGGGGTAGTTTCTTGAAATCCCTAAAGAACTACTGTATCATCCTGATGTGAAACAGAGTAATTACTAACATTCAATATGAATAAAATGTATCTTTTTACAGGAACAGCCAGGACACACAAGAACTTGGGAACTCCAAGGATTTCACTAAAGCAGTTCTAATACTTTTTGAAATTTATCAGTGTTTGATGTCAGACCTCAAGTAAATTTCAGAGACAAAATAAACATTGGTCAATAAAGCCAAATTCTCAGCAAAATTTTAAAGGAGTGAACAATTCTAACTTTGCAAGAAGATCCACATTGGTACAATGTTCCATCCTTATCAAGCTACTCTGGAGTCTGTTTCCAGGCAACTCTCCAACTACCCTCCAGTTATCTGAAGAGTTACTTGTATTTTGTAGATGGAAGAATTACTGGGGCACATCTGAATTAGTTCTAGTTTTGATCAACTTCATAGTAAAAAGAAATGTTTTCTTGTTATCAAATGGAATTTAATGTGTTTCAATTTATACCCATTACCTCTTTTCCTGTCAGTGGGCACTACTGAGAACAGTTTGACTTCTTCATCTTCATTCCCTCCCATCATGGAATTATATGTGCTGAAAAGTTCCCCTTGTGACATTTTTTTCCCAGTTGAGCAGTCCCCAAACTCTCAGCCTCTCCTGATTTGAACAATGCTCCAATACCTTAAACATCTTTGGGTCCTGTGGGGCCCTGAGACTTGCTTCATGTCCTTTTTGTTCTGAGAACTGGACACAGCACTCCACATGTCACCTCATCAGTGATGCACCATAGAGAGGAAGATCAACCTCCCTCAAACTGCAGGCAACTTACTTATAATTACTGCATATTTACTCAGGTAGGAAGAAGAGATCACGTATAACCACCTGGGATCTCTTATTTCCAGTGTAAAATTCCCAGACAAGTAGAACATCATCTAGAATAGAATATTAATTGGGTTGTCAGGACCTTTGGACATCATCTGGTCTAAAGCCACTGCTAAAAGCAGTTCTAATGTTAAAGTTAATTCAGGTTGCTAAAGGCTTCATCCAGAGAAAGTCTGAGTATATGTAAGGATGGCAATTATACAACCTCTCTAGGCAACTTGTCTCAACCCCTGACTTTCCTCAGTGTGAATTAATTTATTTAGGTCCAGTTGGGATTTTCCTTGCTCCATCTTGTATACTTTCTCATATATACAAATAATTTACTAGCAGCAAGTCTTTGTCATAATCTTGGGATCATGTGACATATTTCTTTGCTTTTTAGGCGAAGAGTAGTAACACTGTGTATCATATAAAAAATCATAAGTGTCCTCAATATGAAAGCTGCCTTTGATTTGATAGGAAACAACAGGAATCAAGCTATTCTTACCCCCATCATTTACTCATGAAAATGATCAACAATGAGGTTTTGCATTTCTAACATGAGGGTTTTTCTTTATCCTTACTGAGCTCTCTATAGAAGCCATATATTAGCACATAATAGCACTTCTGGGATATATATAGCATTTTTTAATGCTTACTCTTCTTTTATAGCCTAAAGTAAAGTAGCAAAGCAGGCTGCAAAATGCCAACATCTGTATTATTAGGCCATTGACAAATACGTAAACAAGAAAAATGCATTCAAGAAGCACTTCAAGAGAAAGGTAAAATTGTTTCTCAGAGTTTTCCAACTGTGTTGAACTAAATTCTAGGAACTTTTAAAAAGTAAGAGAAATTGTAAAGTAAGTTCCTACACACTTTATAATAATTGGCTGCTAGTAAAGGAAAGAGAATCAAATAAGTGACTCCAGCAAGGGAAAGATGAGCAGATCTGTACTGTTAAACATTTCCTTAGCACACTAAAATACTAGTCAGCCATAGCACACACTTTCTCTTCCCAGCTAGGGAAATACAACAAGAAACAAGGTCATAGCAGTGGGAGAGGGAGATTGTCAGTGCATGAAAAAAAAATCCATAAGTCTGAAACAAAATTGACTAGAAATTGTCACAAGCATGAAGGAGACAATTTAACTTTAGTCACTTGTATGCAGAGGTTAAACGGAAAAAAATATCTGATTTAGAACATATTATTAGCTGGCTATAAAACATACTGAGTGAAGATCTTGTGACCAGCTTGACATACCACCCTGGAAACAGCAAATTTAAGAACTGTGATTATAGTCTTCAGAGGTATTGCAAGTTTAAAAACAACAATCTCAGAAGAATCCAAACTTCTCAGCTAAAAGCAGGTGTAGATTTAAGTGTGATGGGCATATTTTAAAAAGGTATTTTCCTTCTGTTTCCTTGATTATTTTGGCATTATACTGGATTTTTATTTTGAAGAATAGTTTGAATAGGCATGATTACATGTATCAGACACAAACATATCCAGAAAATTCCCAGAGGAAGTGAGACAAACTTAGAAAATTTTACAGACCAAATGGTCTGTTCAGTTATCCCAGTGACCAATGTGTGAATTGTGATCAGCTGTTGCTTTCTGGTTTGTCTGGGCTTTTTACAGCACAGTACAGGTATAGACAGCCATGTAGCTGATTCTTCATGTGCAAATAATCTAACTGACATTATTTTGGCTTTAAATGCAAAGATTCTTTGTTTTAGCACAAAACCTTGTATTGTACCACAACAGTTGGATGTTGTTTTTTTTCCATAGGTAACTGATTTTTGGTGAAGTGGTGTTAGCCTTTGAAGTATCAGAGATTGCTCATAGGGAGTGATGCAATTGCAGAAGGTTTACAAGAAGTAAACCCAAGGCTTCTGTGCCTCCATTTGCCTGTGTGCTTGGTTAAAACACAGTGCTCTCTGGTGGAGTTAGGATCCTGGGCAACTAAAATACTGGTGGTATCCTCAGCCTCTCGTTGTTTTATCTCAGGGCACAGGAATTTCCATGCACTTTAGTCTGCTGTGCTACATCTCCTTCACCTTTTTATAGGGTATCAGAAAAAAATGTTTTGTGGTTCTTAGTATGTTCTGTAGGCTGCAATGGAGCAGGCATTATTTCAGTTGCCTGATTGTGGAGAACCACAGGGCGTGGCCAAAATAGTCTTTTGCAGTCCTATGCTTTATATAAATTTCTAGCAATACTGTGTAAGTGCAAAATCTAGCAAGTCTGTGTAAGCAGAGCAAGAAGATGCCTAATTTGAAAAAAATTACCTTGGTTCTTAGTCAGGTGTTCTCCCTGCACCAGGAACATCTTGCATCATCAGAATTACATTTTTTATCTCCAGCCATTCACTTCACTTCTGCTGTCTCTGAATTAATGGAAAGCCCACTTGTGTTTCTATTCTTATATAATCTCCAATACTTCTTAACTATTTTACCCATTGCTATCTGATTATATGCTTCTGCCAGCTCAGTTTCCTTTTACACTGCTCTTTACAATAGTATCACCTGCTTATTCTGAGGCTTCTCCAAAGAAAATCTGCTCTGCAATTAATACTGCTTCAAGTCTCCCTGCTACTCCACAATGGAAAAAAATAAATCAATCCGTGATAGTCAGAGCTACATTATCAGAAAAATTCCAGTGGTGTACTTGTGCACAGAGCACCTGATACAGCTGTTGTCTGCATGGGCAAGACTATGTCTCCTCCACAGGCTTCCAGGATCTGTAGGTCATAGAGCAAACACTTGGCCAATTTGATGTATGTATCTTTACAGGGGAAAAGTATTTCTATAACAGTATGAACATAGGTTTCAAGTTTGCTAATCAAGTCAAAATGTATTCTATGCTTTTTCAGAAGACATCCGAATGGCCACTTGCTATAATTCTATTACTTTTTTAAAAATCCTTGTTTCTGTCAGTAATATATATCCTCTTCCATTCTATACTGCATTGTACAAATATATTATGTAAAAATACCTACTATAGATAATATTTTTTCACTATCTTTTCCCCCCAAATTATCAAAGCCACTTACATTAGCTAAACAATAACCTGAAGTCCTCAAATATTTTTATAGTGTTTCATCTCTCAATTTCCATGAAATTAAAAGATAAATGAAAACAATGGAAACAAACTGTAAGAAACCTCCAGTGACTCCTACTAAAATTGTTACTAACAGATTTTGTTGAAAACTGGCAGGAATGCAAATCAAATTGTATCACACATGTCAAACAGCTTCATAATTATGCAATCAACTTGCACTGCAAATTAAAAACAAGACTTGCTACTAGATCTTAAGTCAAAACAAATTTAAAATGTCAATAAGCTCAGCAAAAGCAATCCTCAACAAATCTACTCATGTTTGTTATGATGGCAGAACCAGAAAACAGAGGCCTGAAAGGAAATAGAAAAAAAAGCAACCAAACTGCCTCATCTTTTACAAGAGAAATTAATGACATTCACAATGTTTTGGGAGTTAACTACTCTACTGCAATCGATCTTCAACAGGAGTTCTGTTTCCCTCTCTCTCATGACACAATGTTGTGTGGACTCCATTTCATTTGAACTGCACAGGCCTCATTCATGTCACTTTGTCAGCCCACTAAAAGAGTCAGCTTCATCAGAGAAAGCCTAACAAAGATACCTGTGAATTGAAATTGTAAAACAAAGAATGTTTCTTCTGGATAAACTAAGAGAAAATAGAGGACAGAACAAGATACCAAGCACCACAGCCTCCTATGATCTTTTTTGACAGTAATTTAACATATACATGTATATAGAGAGTCAAGGTATTTGCAGGAACATGTTCCATGTGATCCTGTCCATCCAATCATATGACTACAGTCACCATGGAATTCGGCCTACTGAGTTAGATAAAAAACTTTCCATAAGAAAAAGCAAAAATAAAAGTTCTTTAGAGATTTTAGATGTTTTTAAGAGTTTGCATTAACAAATGAGAGTCACTGCATATAATATTTCACTGAAAGCATTATCTTGAAATTCTAATAATTTTTATCCATCATACTAATAAGCAAAAGCGATACATTTAGTTGATTCTTCATGTGAAGAATGTGCTAGTTTTAAGGAGAGACAACCTCAGGATTCTAGCCAGAATCTATTCTCAAGTGAGCAATCAGCCCATAACCTGGCGTCATCTGCCAGTTCCACAGTGATATTAAAGGGAGTTGACTGCTGGTTTGCCCAACCATAGTTCCATGACTGCATGAAACAAAAAAGTTTGCATAAATGGTGTCAGTGCCCGACATTATTATCACTGAGTTTTCTAAAGAAAAGATGTATAAAACAATTCTCAAGTATGCAAAATAAGCTTGATTGTGGTTTTGCAATTACAGAATCCTGGCTTTCAGGCTCTGCCTGCATGTAAACAGCATATACTTGGTTTACATGTGTTTAATCAGAATGCACACAAAATCAACCGAAAACTGTGAGACCTCGTCTACCATCCCTGCATCTTGAACTTCCTCTTGTAGCACTTGGAAGTCTGGATTCAGCACAGTGAGAATGAGAGCGTGTGACTTTTAGCTGAGTAGGCTGTGGCAGTTTGGACTCCCTGTTTTTAGGGTTCTTGACAGAACAGGGCTGAGTTTTCTCAGAATACAAAGAATATTCACAATCCTGTTTTTACAAAATTGTACTGCCTGCTAAAGCTCATTTTCATATTTCAAACTTGTCCAGTCTCATCAACTAGACATGATTGTGGACTACTTTGCTACAAAATTCTTTAGGCAGAAAGTGTTGGTGAGAAATGTAGCCAATACTTCAGTAGATTACATGTTTTTGAGTCTAAAATTAATTCTTAAACATATCAGCACAAGCAAAGCCCGTCTAGAGGTCAAGAATACAACAAAATGTTTGAATACAACAAAATACCTGTTTTGATACTTAAATATAAAATGGCACTTAATGAAAGCATCTAACAAATGTACAAACTGGATCATTGCATCAAGAATCTTCTTTTGCATAAAGAAAAACAGATATTCATTTCCTCCTTACAAAGAATCATAATCTTGCTAAAATCAGTACATTCCCCTGCAGGGATATCTATACTTAAATGGCAGGTTAGCTGTATCATCTTTAGGCCTGGCTTGTATAAACGTCATTTTCTTACTTCACTATGCATGCCCAGAGTCCATGCAAACCTATGGTCTTCATTAAAATTGTGACTGTCAGCTTTCATCAAGCTTTAATCTGGAAGTCCATGCAGGAATGTAAAGATATATGTAACAGTCACCTCCTTATATCTTACAAAGGTATATAAAATCAGCAGAGAGCATGCATCATTCTTTACTATTGTTTCATACGTCACTGCTATTTCTAATCTGCCTTGCAATTGTTCCAAATTCTATAGTGGCTGTCAAACATTAAGAGATTCGAGGAGATGAGATTTATCACAGATATAATAGCTCAGCTTCAGATTGCCAGCTGCCTTTTCACTGTATCAACACACTTGAAAAAGCACAAACATACTCTAAACATTTTTACTTGCAAAATCTGTGTTATTTTGTAATGAACTGAGCTCCCATAAAGGCTAAATACATTTCAAGTGTGGCTTTCTAGAGCAAATGATAAACTATGCTAAAGATATCCAATTTCTGACCTTTCTACATTACTACAATCTGTATGCATTTGACTAATGCATTTTACTAATAATTATCTTCAGTGCTGCAAAAACTTCAGGTTCTAGAGGCATAAAGCTGGAAGACTTCACCTATCAATTCACATGGCAAATCTCACTCCATTCCCTAATCTAATATCCTTGGGAAGCTTTTAAAAATAAAAGGCATAATACTCTTAAAATTATTTCCCTTTATGACAAATGCATAGATGGGAATATGAAATTTTGACAAGGAATTTGACTTATAAGAACTTGTTGATACATGTAACACATAGTCTGCTCCTATCATCACCATGCTGTCTATTTAATAATTCACATTTAAATACAAGGCCTCAGTTGCCACAGCTCAGTAGGAATAAAATTAAGGCGATTTACATTTTTCCTGCTGAGAAATCTGGAATTCTGTCTAGTGTTTTATCCTGTGTCTTTTAAATTTGTCAGACACACTGGTGCCACCATAACCCTCTATCAGTCAGGAACTAAAGTATGTATTTGGAGGCTGTGTCTTCCATTATGCATCAACTTACCAGAAACCATTGCTACAAAATATATGTAAAACAGGTTATTTCAAACACAAACTAGCAATTCAGTTTTACCTGATACATTTAAAATCTATTGTACAATTTTCTTCATTGAATCTGTTTTTCTTAACATTTGTACCAGTGAAGCTATACCTTTCCCCTGCCTTTTTCTTTATATATCAGTACAAAAAACTCAAGAACAGTTGAAAACTGTCAAGATGAGGTACTGAAACTGCTTTCTTATAATCCTATTTAATGTTAATGTCCTTCAGTCAATAAAGACAAGCTAATGAATTTCAGTAGAGAGACTGAACAACATTCCTGAAAACTAATGCTTTTGGTACAATTAATGTGGTGTTAACAAAACCACATAACAAAGATAGCCCTAAAGAAGAGAAATGGAGAGCATACTGGTTTGTTGTAGATAGATTGCATCAGTCAATTTTTAGAAGAAGGAGAAAGTAACTGCATAGTTTGTCTGGATTTTAGCAACACCTGTCCAAATCTTTACATATAATTTTTACTCAGTAAAAAAGTCAATTTTACAATGTTTTTTAGAGCAAAAATCCTTGCTATGAACATGACCTCTCAATGGTGTTATTGTTCAAACCACTGTCACTGATGTAAACAGGAGCCAGTTTAAATGGCACTTAGTGGACAAAGAACAATAAACTTGCAAGCACTTACAGAAATAATGTAATTTATTTAGCATAGACAATGTGATGGAGAGCCCTGCTTCTTTGGCAAGTGTCTTTTTACAAAACAGCAGAATACAGAAACATTAGTCAGAGAAGATGTAAATATTTACTATTAAAAAGTGAAAGGTACATGGTACTCTTAGCACATAATTTCCTCCTGTCTGTTTATGTTTTTATCATACAAAGTGCTTGAAGAGTCACTAAGGTGATTAAGGGATTGGAGCTTCTGTCATTTGAGAAGAGGCTGAGAGAACTGAGGTTGTTTAGCCTTGCTCAGAGCAGGTTCTTAGCAATATGTATAAATACCTGATGGGGGAAGTAAAGACAGAGCAAGAGACTTCTCAGTGTTTTCCAGTGACAGGACAAAAGGCAATGGACACAAACTGAATCATAGGAAATCCCATCTAAACATTAGGAAAAAAAATCTACTGAGAGAGTGAACAAATTGAGAATCTATACAAGAATAGGGAGAGAGAGAGAGGATTGGGCGTGTTTAGCCTGCAGGAAAGAAGGGTCAGGGGAGACCCTAGCATCTGTAAATTCTTGATGGAGAACGGAGTGAAAAAGACAGAGAGAATCTTAGTGCCCAGTGAAAGGACAAGAGGCAATGGACACATATCGAAATATGGGAAATTCCACTTAAATTTCAGAAATAGGTGCTTTTTACTATGAGGTTGTTGGAACACTGGAATTGCCCAGTGGAGCCTCCATTACTGAAGACTTTCAAAACCAAATTGGGTGAGGTCATGAGAAATCTCCTCTATTGATCTCAAAGTAGGGGAGGTGGAATCTCCAAAGATCCTTTCCAACCTCAGTGATTCAGTGAAATACTCAAGAATTACTCAAGAGGTCAGGAATACGTTAACTTCCTGCCATTTTAGCCTACCTACAAACAAAAAGTGTATGAAGTGTTGGTCACCCCAGCTGAGTCTGAGCTGTATCAGAGGTGAATGCCATGGTGAGTGCTGAAGTCTGGTCTCACACCATGACATTGGTCTCTCCTGAGAGCAACGGTTACTAGGGATACACCCAAGCCTGCACTGGCTCTGTCACCTCCTTGTCCACATTACCCTCTGTGATTCATTATGTTGAACATCATAATATCAACCAAACAAAAGCCACTGGGTTCACCTAAAAATCAGTACAGGTTGGTACTAGATCGCACAGCAGGTTGTGTCCATTCTCATCTGCTCCATGACATGTCCAAAAATTTAAATTATGAAAAAGCTACTATTTACAAATCTAAGGACAAAGCTACCAGTATATTAAGTTTCCTGGAAGAGTGCATAACAGCAAAATACACAGTCTGGGTTAATGGCTGCTTTGCATCGCCCAATTTCCCTCATTTTTTCCCTTCATTCAAGTTTTTCTATTTCTCATCTCTCTTCTGCATTCCCTTACTTCCGTGGGTTGCTACATTTCTTAGAGGCACCAGATTTTAACTCAAAATCTGATGAACAAATTTAGCTTCCAAAGAAATAATTGTGTTTTCAAAATAGTATAGCTTTGGGGTAGAGATGTTATTCCATGTTATTTATGTAATAGGAGTCTAAATCCTTCTCAAAGGGGAAAACTCAACAGTCTCAAATTGCAGAAGATATCCTTTCACAGTACAGAACTCTATTCAATCAACTAAGTTTTATATTCGGTTCCCTACTTGACTTTAGAGCACCTACAACCCAGTTGTCCTAGAGGAGAATGTCATTTCAGAAGTTAGTAATTCAGGCTGGAAACAGGCTCCCTGTTAGGTGTGGCTCAGGATGAGAATGAGGGTAGCCAGATTTAGGGCCCAGGCTATGTATTATCACAACTCTAGGGAAATCTCAGCAAAACTCTACAGACTCAAGCTTTAATTATGTCTATTTTTTGCTTTTCTGAAAGCACCAAGGAAATCATACACCTTGGGAATTCTGGGGCAACTGTCAACCAGTATTCCCCAGTAAAAGAGCTCTGTTGAGCTGAACAGCCACAGAGGTGTGCCTTTTGGTCTTCTGTGCATAAAGGAAGAGTCTGTGTATTTTGGGGCAGAGAGGGCCAAGAGGTCTTCCCTGTCATCCTCTGTAATAGAGAATGGAAAATTGTTGCCTCCGCAAGAAAATAAATCAGAAGAAAATCCAAAGGTTGACTGCAGTATTTAGTAAAGGAGTAAGACAAAATGGTTAAAAAGAAAACAGTTTGTCTTTTGAAAGGGAAAAGCAGATCCATTCTTTGAACTAGCTAACACCATTAATAACAGAAGTGAACAGATATATCAGCATCATCTAGTCACACAAGGTCCAGGGCAAGCTAGGTCCCATTTACTGAAACACCTGACAGTATTTTTATTGGTATTTAACAAAACTAGCTAGATTACATTTAGGGCAAATATAGCCAAATATATCCATTTAGCTAATACCTTCAGCTGCAGTTGAAACATACCCTTTTGAGAGTCCATCTGCTCTAAAATGTCTCCAACATAAACTGTGTTAAGAAAAGGATGCATTACTGAGCCTGTTTTACATAAAGACTAAAATATTTCTATCTGTTTCCTAATAATTTTTTGATAGCAGCAACACAGGAAGACAAGACTGCCTAGGAATTAAACCTCCAACTCTCAAATTCCAATACAATGTGTTAATCACAACATTAGTCTTCATATGAATATCAATTTGACATGCATTTAAACCAGACAGCTAATCTCTGAGGTGAGACATTTTATTTTTAAAAAATAGCCATACTGAACACATAGCCTACATTTTGCCTCATACTGCTATTGATATCAGCTTCTGAAAATAGTCAAGATATCGGCAGATAGTTTTAGAGCAGGATTGGTAAAAAACTAACAGTTAACTCAAATTTTCAGCATATGGAGGCAAGTAAAACATTTTGCAAGATAAAATATTTGAAGATAAAAGGCTGGATTCTTCAGAACTTCATGCCTTATATAGTATGTGCCCATGTATTTATAGATACAAAATTTTATATGATTGCAACTGAAACAGAGCTTTGTGTTTTAATTGCATTTTTGAATTTGGTTTTAAGCAAGAGCAAATGATCCCTTAAGATGGCAAAGATTCAGACTCATCAACTAATCTTTCGTCTTCATGTTAACAAACGTCTCATGAACATGAATATTGCTGTTTACACAGTCTGATCCCACACAATACCATCATGACTTCCTGAAACAAATTATTTTTATGTCTCTATGATGTATTTAAATGTACTTTTACCTCTGCTGTGATGAAGAGATTGTTAATACACATCTAGAGCTGATACAGTGTTTTACACTACACATGACTTATTAAAAAGGAAATAAAAATGCCAAGTTACGCTCATTTACAAAGCAGCAGTTAATATTAATAATCACTGAAACAGAAATACTGTCTCATTTTATGTTTGTAATTAACTGAAAGTATTTTTGGTTGGAAATACAAGAATGCTGTTACAGATTCACTCTGCAGTGAGGTTTAAATATAATATCTCCATCATTGCACTGTTTGCATCATGGTTAGAAATGTGCTTGTAAACTAGTCCCATTGCACACATGCACAAGTACCACAGTCTCCCAATAACCAGGGGTGAAGACATCAAATAAAGGATGCATTAACAACTGAGAGAACAAAGGGTCACTCCTTTCAACTCCTGTAAATCTTACGGGAGAAAATTCCAGCGCATCATCTAATACAAGGCTCTGGAAGCCTGTGGACTATTCAGAACTGAAGTGGTCCTCTGCTCTACTGCTCTGTTGTACCTCTCAGTCCTAAAGCCTCAAAGATGGCATTATTATCCCAAGGGTGTTTTGTTATGTTTGCTTAGGTTGTGATCACTGCACAGGCAGAAACCGTTCATTTGAGACTGTCAAATTTCTGTTCTTTTTCTAGTTCCTTCCTCACACCTCCCAAACCCAGGATGGGTTTGTACCTTCTACTATGTATAAAATACTTCCAATACTTCATAACCACTCAAGCAAACTCTCTACTTCACAGTGGGGTCAGTCACCAGCATGCGAGCAGAGATGAGGAAAGAACGAAGTTTTCACACAATATTCAAACAATGTTATGTAAAGAAAACTACTCACATGAGGAACACTAGACTGCTTACATCCCTGTGGACTCTGTCAACAAAAATAACAGTAACCTTTTTTCTCTCTATTCCCATAACAGCACAGAGAGTAAACCTGCAAAACTCAGTAAATTCCAGCAAAAAATTCAGTTCCACCAGAGACTAATGCCAAATATGATCTTTCAGATCTCATTTCTCTAAAAAAGGAATGCATTATGTTAGACAGGAGTAGGCAGAAAAGACATTTAGTCAAAACATCCAAAAAGCTCCTGCACAAGAAAATTGATACTCTAGTTAGAGAAAGTTGAGGATTATGTAATGCGCACAACTGTGTAAGTAGTCTGTTTTCTGCAGTGAAAGGAATTAAACAAAGTACTTACTGACCTAAATACAAACTTTTTTCCAAGAAAAACACAAATTCTTATTTTTCAATTCTTGAGCAATTTCAATGTGACACACAAATACATACCTTGAATATCTTTTATGTGTGGATTTCCTTCTCAGTCCGAGTTAGAAATATTCATCTCCTGCACCACGTGACCTACAAAATGTGTTCAAAAGGACCAAGGTTATCTGTAAAATACTGTGCTCCTCCTTCCTGAAAAATGCTTTGTTACTCAGATGCTCTCTATGGTTTTTTACAGCTAAAGTTTCAAATGCTTAAATCCTCCCGCTAAATAGCTGTACTGGGCCTGGCCAGGACAGAATTAACTTTCTTCCTAGCAGCTCACATAGCCTTTTAGTTGCCTGCCCCAAACAGTGCTGACAGCACACTAAGGCTGAGCAGCGTGTGGCCAGGATCAATGCCTTCTCTCTTTCTCACTCCCACCACAGTGAAGACTGTGGGGGTGCAATAAATTGGGAGAGAATGCAACCAGGCAGGTGATCTGAACTAACCAAGGAGATATTCCATGCCATGTAACACCACATCCAGTCATGACAAGGAATAACAGGGAGGCTTAGGGATGTTAGCTGCCATTTCCTTGGAACTGGCTGGTCATCAGTCTTACTGCAGGTTGACTGGACAGCAATTGCCTTTGCCCCACTTGTTTTCCTTCCTTTCTCTCATCTTTCATCTATCCATCACTTTATAAACCTTAATTTTTTTTCCTCAACCCCCAAATATTCTTTTTCTCTTCCCTCATGAAGAGGGAAGTGAGCAATTTGTGGTGCTTAACTGCCCACTGGCCTTAACCCACAAAAACAACATAATAAACAAAATTAGTGATTTCCCACCTTTCTGTTGTGCTGCCCAGTGATGTATGAGTAGGTACTGGGGGTTTATTCACACTTGTGACTAAGCCTGCATTTGTGTTACAAGGCTGTCCCATTTCTCCATGGCCAGATGCAGAAGTGCATGGTATGACATGACCAACATCTCTGAGGGATGGAAAGAATGCAGGAGTGGGCTGGATGCCAGATGAAGTACTTACCCAGGCAACATCCAGCTCAGTTCCTAGTTTGCCTACAGGTCAATTAGCATAAGCAGAATAATTTTGTGTAACACTATACATTGATTATAAGTTGCCAGCATAAGTGCTTTCAACACACTTGCCCCAAACTAAACACAAAAATTCTACCAAAACACAGCCATGTACTGCACATGCTTCTCACCTGGGGGAGAGGATGTGTGAGAAGATTGTGACAGATGTTAGGGGTATTGTTTACTATGCTTTTGGAAGATGTTTCATTTATATGGCAATAAATTCATTATAAGAAATCATACAGATTTATGGCATAATCTCAACTATATGTATCAAGTTATTAAATATTTTTATGACAGGGAATATACTAGATACAAATGGTAGTATTTTTAGGTGTCATCCCATTAAATACTTGTCACTTTTACTGCATTCATAGGAAGGTACCAGTTGTATTACTGAATATTCTTAATGTCCTCTCACTGAGCATTGAGAAGCAGTATTAACATCAAAAATAAAAAACACTTAGCATTAAATTTTCATACATAAATTTTATGGGTAAAATAGAAATCAAATGTACAGAATCTAAGTTAGAAGCCATTGCAAGCAATTTTCCCTATTGACTTTAAGTGGATTTGAACCTGTGGTTTTTGACTCTTAAAATAAACACTGCATCACTGTCACATACGAAAAATGTTATGAATAATGAAGAACTAGTTTAATCTACTTCTTAGAGCAAACTGAGAGTCTCCTAAAGGGGCTTAAAGATGACTGTACATCTGAAGCAAAGCTCTATCTTGAATACCACTGAAATATTGTACAAAGATGGCTTAAAGAATGTGGTTATTAAGAGAGATATTTATTGATCAGAACAAAATATTTATTTTCTGTCAGTGGTATGAAAAAATTGCCACAATGAAAAGGAGGAGACTTAGAGATAGGAATCCTCACTTTTTATGGCTCCTAAGCATGTATTAGTTTTATTTACAGTACATACACTCCTGTGTTACTTTAGAGAATCTGGGCATACAATTCCACACAATATTTATTTTCTCTAACCTTATTTTAAAAATAAATATGAGCCATTCAATTGAGTCTGACTTTCTTCTTTCTGAAAGAATTCTGCAAGGCTGATCTTGGACCATTCTGCACCTTAGCTAGTTTGTTTTCATTAATGGTTAAAACAACACATCTTTTCTAGGTTTATTTTTAAAGAACATAAAAATATAAATGGAGAAGGGTTTAATACAGAACAAGCAGGGAACAGTATTTTTACAGAAAACTTAATGGCTAAGCAGATGTCTAACCTACTTTGAGACCAACATGTTATGCAAATACAGTACACAGCTCTCCCTTGTACCCCAGGGCTATCTTTTGCAGGAGTAGCTGTTGCTTTACTTTCCACTTACTTTTTGAATACTGCTCCTTGAAAAAGAAGATAAAAGAGCTTTTAAAATTTAAATAGTCAGGTATTTTACAAGGGATCCTATCATGCCCTTATAAAGTGCTGACAAACCACACTAAATATGCTGTACTTGAAAATGTCTCACTTGATTAATGCCATCCTGCTGTCTTTTTGTTATAGATGTCCCTCTGTTCTGCATTTTCTGAATTAGCAATCTGAATTCTGGAGAATTTCAGGTAATTGCACAAAGAACTCAAAGAACTCTCTGCCAGGATGGTGTGCAATTAAACTTCTAAAAGTTACAGCAAAGATTGACTGCAATGCATATCAAGGAAAAAAAGGCCAATCACCTAATCTGAGTTGCACTAAAAATATTAATTTTCTCCTGAAGTTCATGAGATTATTTTGAGTAAAGCATCCTTCTTAATTTTCTATTGTAAAGAGTCATCTACAAAAATCATTACTAGTTTCAAATGTTAAAAAAAAATAATACTTAATATTAGTCTGAATTAGTCTGTTTTTATTACCTCACTTTCTAAGATACCGTAATTTGATTTTCTATTAATCAGACAGACTGAATAATCTGGTTTTGAAGACGACTTACTTTATATCTCAAATGTTTCCATTTAGTTCATGAAAGATAATGTCAAGACATGGCTTGATTACTATCTGGAAGTGCCACCTTAGCTTTACTTTTACTAAGCTGTGCCCCCAGCCACTCCTGATAAAGCATGTGTGCCAAGAACTCTATTATTCTTTAAGGTTTTCTCTACAAACCTTCCAAGTCTTCTGCATCCTTCTTGACATGCAATTGCCAGAATCAAGTTCAGAATGAGTGGTGATCACAGCATTAACAACCACTGAATCAATGTAATTCAACAACTGCTTGATATTCCCCTTGCCCATTCATCTAAGACTACCTTCATTCTTTTGTCTCCCCTTGACACTGGCAGCTGATTATACCATGACCCTTCAAAACTCCTTTAGAAGTCTGGCCTTTGTGAGGGAAGAATGAGGCACTCTGTAAATAGAACCTACAAATAGTTTCTACATAGTGAGTGATTTCTCTTTTGCTATCTAGCCTATTCTTCTATTTTATTATCTTAGATCTTTGCTCTGGAATATGCACATGGAAGAGTCTAAGACTTCTATTTCTATTTGTCTAATGTCAAGGAGCTTAATTAAGTTTATTTGGAATGTATCAGTTTTAGAATTACTTCCATGTGATATTTTCTACTGTTTCCCTCATGAACAACTGAACACTGCAAACTTATTTCTGAAGTTTTAAGTATGGAAGGAGTTGGTAGGACATGATGCTTAGCCTTCCCCATTTGTTTTGCTTCCACCTCCTTTATGATGCTTTTTGACTCATAATTAAGCTGGCCCTAACATTTGAATCAAACGTCTATTGTAGAGAAATCATGATTATATTACTGTAAGAAAAGTGCCAGATTATGTCTCCATTTCATTTTCACCAAAGCACTGGTCATTACTCAAGGGCTTGTGCCACCTTGTTAAACTAATTTTTTAGTTTAAACTCATTTTAGTTTGTGTCATCTCGCTAAACTAATGAGTTTCTCTCCCTGCTCTTTCTTCTGGCTGCCCTGGACACAGAACTAACAAACTCCTGGTAGCAGCACTTCACATCAGCTGACTTTTGCACTTAGAAACAGTGAGATCATGGCTTGAATTGCAGTGCAGTGGATACTGAACAGGTGTTTTTATGAAAGAGCACCTAGGATATGGGCCTGGAAAACATGTACAGAGGTCTGCCAGTCTTCTGTCTTAAAATTTCAAAGACAGAGGCTGTGAAATTGCACCAGAAAGTTCACCTACATACGATCAAAAATAATCAAGCCATTTCTTTAGGATTAAGTGAGTGATTCTAGTCTGTAAACTTTTGGCCTGACAAGTCATTGCATAGCACAATTCTGGAGATAATTAAGAGTAAAAAAAATATACATAATCTAAGTGCTATGGAAGTGAAAAAGAGCAATTAAGGTTTTCTAAATTTAAATAAAATTTATTGGGTTTTAACCATCTGATTTTAAATGAAAGACCCCTTTTCTTGCTTTGAGCAAATTTGCAGGTTTAAATTGAGAACTTCTGCAATAAATATAAAGGATTCAAATTGTGGACCCTTAAATTAGCAGGACAGCTTGCTAGTGCCTTCAGTGAAAATAGAGTCAGAAATAGCCAAGGTATTTTCTAGGTGAATAATGACAAAGCATTGTTAAAATGTGTGCAATGTTTCAACCTTTTCAGTGTTAAAAAAATGAATTGTCTTTTGCTTTTATATTGTGGAGATTGAAGAATGTATCTCAAGTACTATTTACAAATGGTTTTCCTTCCTACATCCTAAGGAAGAAAAAAGATCATACTCAAAAATTTTAAACAGTGGTAAAAAATCTAGTTCTAGAAAGTTGACTTGACTTTTTGGCTAGTTTCCATATTAGAAAAAATATTCTCTTACATAAGTTTTCCTACATATACAGCATTTCATTTGATTAAAGAATTAAATATATCTTAGTGGATACCATGTACAACAGAGTAGAAGCTATGCTAGTCAGAACCCATTTAAACATAGTTTTTCTAGTAAAAATTAATCTTTGCCCAGCCTGCATAGACTCAGTGGAACTATTTTACATGCTATCATCTATGCTGAGAGAGGTTTGTCTTCCAGAGCAGACAGTGACCTGAATTCCAAGGAAAATATTTAGAATTTCATACCAGAACTTGAACTCTAGATTCTTCCAACAATCCTTCTGTAATTTTTTTTCAGCGTACACAGGTTTCTTCGTATTCCAAAATTTATCTTCTGCTTGGATTTCAATCAGTTCCTTATGTTTGTGAAAGAAGGAACATGGAAAGAAAAGGAGACAGTGAAAAAAATTGACCTCTGAATATGAAGTCTTACTAACTCAGAAGTGTTGCGGAGAAAAGCACAAGCATGAGACCTAAAAAACAAATGACTGTAAGCATATGCTTACACAGACAGTAACTCCAGCCCCCTCTCCTCTCCTCTCCCCAAATGAAAATATTTAGCACCTATTTGCTTACAGGAATAGAAGCCTGAAGAAGGGTCTCAGTCATTAAGTCCAGTAATGCCTGGTGCAGGCAATTGCAATGCAGTTCACTCCTGCAGGGACATCCTAACTATGAAGGTACTTCAAACTGGTATCCTGCAAAGATCTGATCTACTGTCTTTCCTCTAGAGAAGGAATTCAGCCTAAACATCTCCTGCATCTGTGCATGCTCTGAACAAATAAAAGCACAAGTTGTCAAATAGGATTTTTCAAAGGTTTTTTTCCTACATTAGGACCACTCAAAAAAAGTTCTGGAGTTCCTGGTCATATTACACTGATTAATTTTGGTACAAGAGACAAGACAGTGAGACAAGAGTAGCAACTGCACAGTCAGCAGTTGGATTTCCATGCCCTCTTTAACTTAAATGGAATCACTGCCTTCCTTGTATTTGGTATAGGTCCAGAGACTGAGACTTACAGAGCTGCCGACTTCCAAGAGAATGATGTTCACAGGAAAATAATAAAACTAGTAATAATGGAGCATCAGGGTTTTTAGTTACTATTTAAAACCTGTGCAGTGCACAAAACACTTAGGAAAAAAGTGGTCAGAAAGAAGTGACTGTAGTTTAGGAGTTCAATTAGCCTGTGAGATGTAACACTTGTAACACCAATGTAACCCTTCATGTAACACCACTGTCCAGTAGCTGAATGCATGGTCACAATCGTTAATGCCAATGTTCTACCACTCTTACACACCACACTGAGTTATCTGATCTACTCCAACCTACAAAGAGCTCCTGCAAAACAAACTTCTGGGGCTTCGCTCAATACAGGATGCTCAGCAATGTCTATGCTTTTCTTACTGGGAGGAAAGTTCAGGAATCAACATTTAACTGTCAATTGCCACTTTCAAGGAATGTGAGGGTTTATTGCTGTGAACAATATAAATTTCATCTACTCCAATAAGCACAATCAATAACATCCCATTCACTGATGTATAAGAGAAGGCTCTGCATTGGCCAGGTTCAGGTATTGCGGGCTTCTTTCTATTGCCCTAAACTTACACTAGTTCTTCCCTAAACTCTGCCTTTCTTCATGGGAATTCCATATTCAGAACCCATCCATAGGATCACCATCACAGCTTCCTAAAGAACACTTTATTTGTTGTAATATAGTATTTTGAATGAATCTTGTTTTAATGACAAGGAAAGTTGCAAGATGGTTGTAACTAGCATCAAGATGTGTCTGTTGGAAGCTGACTAGAAACCATACTCTCATCAGGGCTCTGTTCAGGGTAACACTTAATGGTGTAATATGCTCTGTCTTTATATTACACTAAACATTAACAGATATCTTAGTTTCTTCAAGCTTGGGCAGCAGGAGTTTACATCCGCTTAAAAATTACACAGATGCACCTCAATGCATAGTTTCTTTAAGAAATAAAATAGCACCTTCGTACTTCCAAGCAGCATACATGTTACAGAAAAATATACATGTATGACTAATATCTCTCCCTTAACTCAATTTGTCCATTATATTCCTTTGTTTAAAAACTCAACCTTTAGACAAACCAATCTCCATGAAGCCAAACTCAACAGAATTCCATACCTAAATGGGGCCTGTTGAGATCATTATAATTTCTGTAAAAATTACAGAGTTCAAAAGAATTAGAGAGAAAAAAAATCTGTCCCTTTGCACATATGAACTGCAGCACTGGTTCTAATATTATATTTACTACCAAACAAATTAGTATAGACAGTTATGCCTTTTTTTAGTATTTTACTCCCAGGTGTTTGATAACACACACAGTTATACCCATTCATTCCTCCAGTATTTCAGTGCTCCCCAGACAGTAATAAAAGAATCTTCTCCACAGCCTATTCAACAAGACAACACTGTAAGCCATAATTTACAGATACAGAAAAGGGAAATAAGAAGTCTAGGTCCAAACTGTTTCAAGTACTCTTTATTTCCACACCCCTGATGTTCTAGGTTCAACTTTTCAGGACACTCAGTACTCAGCAAAAAGCTCTGTTTCATGATTTTGATTGTACTGATGATGTCAAAACAAGAGCAAATTTGGCTACATGTGTCTCACAAATGAAAAAATGAAAGGCCATCTGTGAAGTCCTGACCTACATTACCTAGCCAGCAAAAAATACTGATTGAGTATCCAAGACAGGCAGATACTAGCCCTCCAAGGCAGTATTCAACTTCCCTAATCTGACTATCCTTTGTCTTCCTGCAGTATTCCTCTGTGCCCATTCTATACTGCAGGTGACAAGGGGGTGTTGGGGAGAAAAGCTTTTAAGAACAGAAGTGAGAGCACTACAATGGCCAAATAATGGTCACACCAACAACCTAAAATAAGAAATTTCCTAACATTTTGGCCCTTTAGCTATATTAGAACAGTTTAATTTTTATACTTGAACAGTTTAATTTTTATATTTAACCATTCCCAAAATACAGGAATTCTACTGCTGAGTTACTATGGCTCCATGCAGTCTAAGCTGTCAGCAGCTTGACTTCTGCACCTGTCAAACAGACTTCACCTTTGTGAATAAACAGAATCAATACCAAGCCAGAAAGCACTGAAGTGAAGAGAGGTTCTTTGCCTGTTCTCTCTGCTGTTCAAGGAGGAACAATAAAAGGGAAAGTTCTACTCAACAACTTGGCTGCAGATAATGTCTTTGGAAAATGTCACAGGCAAACTCTCACCAACCTCACCTAAGAAGTATATATAACTTAGATATTTTTTTCAAAGGTCTATACTTAGATCAAACACTCCTATTTTCACATGAACAGGAAAAAAATACCTTTATAATATAAGGGCAATAATTAAATCAAATTTGAGGTCCTGGCTCAATGAAAAGGTTACCTGAAACATTTTTACACTGGGCAAGATTACAACTTCTCCTTAATCTTCTTCTTGGAATTATTTAATAACTGACAATTTTATAAGCAATTCGGGTCTATGGTAGCTTAGCTAAAGTAAGTACAAGGAGTATTTGTGGTTACTCATTCTACAGGCATATTCAATACTGGCATTAAGTCAAGTGGATAAACTGCAGCTTAAGTTACAGCAGTTTTCATCAGCTAAAGCTAATGTTTCAAACTATTTGTATTTTTATTGGTTCCTCTTTTGATTCATGAGAGTCAAGACACTTCCTTTGAAAACATACAGTAAAAATTACAGGGTAGGTACCTATCATCCCTTGCAACAAATTTCAGTCAGCAATGTTATCTTGTATTACCCACCCACTTCAAAAGATGGAAACTGTAAATACAAAACTCCAATGTTCAGCAGATGTTTGCAAATATTCTTTACATATTATATATCCTTGAGAAATCTAGGTGTAAGGCAGCTAGATGGGAGGAGTGGGGAGGGCTCTCTTCTGCCAAGAAAAGAGTCAGATGCAGAGTTTGTATCTCATAGTCCAGAACCACAGAACACCAAATTTGCTGCAGAAACTCTAGTCCATGTGACCCAAACACAGAGTTAATAGTTTAGCTGGCTAATAGTCAAGAAAAGAAGACAGAAGAGTACCTTCAGTAAATATCACACAAGTGTTTTCTGCATGTATGCTGTTCCATTTATGGCATTTTGTCAATATTACACATACAAGCAAGATTTCCACTGCCACAAAGCACTTCTTAATCCTGATCACCAAGTCAAATGTAGAAAGGAGGGTTCACAGATCTTCTGGATATCAAAAATAATAGACTTAACTGAAAATACTGTCTCTAGTGTGTCTCCAGCAAAAGCCTCCAGTGTTCTGGTGGGAATGCTGTGTTTTTCTTCTGCCCAGGACAGAGCACTACCTCAGAATTTCTACCCATACTAATATCCCCTTTGTTTTATAGGTGACAACCACACTTCTCATCAAATTAGCTATTTAATTGCCATTACTGAAATAAACTTACAGCAACTCTTCCAAATTTGGCCTAAACCTATAGTTAGAGGAACAGGTCTGATCTAACAGACCAGTAGTACCAAAAAGAAGGGAAGCACCACTCTGGAGCTTGTTTATCCATCCGTAAATCCATTTAATACTCTAGAGCAGCAGAAAACTTCTTCCTAGTTTCTTGGTCGCTTAGTTAAACCTAATTTATTTGGGAATTTAATGACTGCCAGGGCTCAGAGAGCACTGGCCATAGCAGCAGCAGTTCCTTTATTGTAAGCAGTGGCTATAGATGTCTTCTGGAGCTACAGCCCTACCTAGTTCATTGTTTGCTGCTATTGTTCAAAACTTGAAGGAGGGTTTGTATGCCCAACAGTTTGTGTGGTTCTCCCTATTGTACCAGTAGATGTACTAAGAGTTATTACACCTTGAGAAGCCAGATGTAAAAGTAAAGCTCCTCTGTTATAAGTTTCACTGGTTTCACAATAAATAAGCTGAAAGAGCTTCTCTGCAATTAGTGGCAATTTTGAATTGGAGGCTAATCCCATGTAAATTTACATTTTAATTTTTCAGCAATGAATACATAAAAGTTACACATTGATAGTAGATTTTAAACACTGTGTGAGGCACTGTCACTGAGTACATTATTTCAAGTAAATCTATTTGCATTCTCTGATCACAATCCACTAAAAAAAAAACAAAACCACCCACTTGTACTTTTGGTAAATATGCATTTGGGATGAAAGCATAAAAATTTACTTTATCTATGATATATCAAAAGAGTTAAGATGGAAAGCTGAAAAATATTGGTTTGATTAAGCAGCTCTTGAAAATCATTTTGTATGCAGGGAAATTCTCAGCCAGAATCAACCAAGAATACTTACTCAAAATATCATTTATATCACATAAAGGATCTTTTGTCTCTGCAGCTAGTACTGATGATTCTTCAAAAGAGTAAACAACAATTTTATAAAACCATGAAAGAAAGAAACATCTTTAACTTCATTCAATACACATATTGGCTATTTAAGAGATGATCTTTCATCTGAAAGAAGAACTGTGTTTTCATTATGAAATAATCAAGAGACTGGTTTCTTAAATATTCCATTTTTCTTCTTAAGGAAGGAAATAAATATAATTACATTTGCTTTAATCAGTGGTGACACTTCCCTAAGAATCATTCAAGACTTTTATCTCAAGTTCAACTACTTTTTTGTGGCAGAGAGAGTTTCTCTCTCTCTCTCTGATTTGACTAGTAGTAACCAGCACTGAAATTTATCTCCAGAATATTTAAATTTTGGATTCTCTTACTTTAAGTTGCTTTGTTTATACACAAAGACTTTATTAGATGTAACACAATGCAAAAAGTCAGACTGAATTCCAAGGGGTTCCCCAAGAGCTTGTATTTCAACCACTAAGCTGCAACAACAGGTGAGGAAAACAAGTGTGTAGGGTGGAGTTTGAAAGGTGGGAATGACAAATTGGATGTGAGCAATTTTACAACAATTACGAACTAGGACTCTCCCTGCTGGTATCAGATTGTACTTACAGATTCAGCTGACAGAAAATAGTTCTGTCACACTGCCATCAACATCATGCATGTAATGAGAATCATAGCCATGAATCAGGAAAATAACACTGTTCACCATTTAGGTCTCACTGCTATTCCTTGCTACAGCTCCACTGGTACGTTGTGTGTGGGAAGGGCTCTTTCTAAGAATTACTGTGGAACATGGAGTGTTTTTCCTCCTTGTGGAAGAACTTGTACTGAAGCTGAGCAAAGGGGCCACCAAAGGCATCCCCTGTTTGCAGTGTGGATACCTGTTCCTCACTGCTCCATCTCCATGTGTGCCCTCTGGAACAATGAGCACCAACTCAAGTGCCAGTGAAGACTCAGGTGGGAAGGCAGTTCCTGAGCCATCACAGACTGCAGCAACTTGAAGCTCTCTGTGATGCATCAGTCAGTAGCACAAGTATCTCAAGCAAGTGAAGATCCTCCCAATAACTGCTAATCTCATCTTAACCTCTTCTGAGAAAGTAAGCTTTCTTATCTTTTCCAGGTCAGATCTTTTACGAAAATAGGAGTATTATGGCAAATTAGCAGGCTACTTTCGGAATTCCTTTCAAATCTCAAAACATACATAAACCATTAGCAAACAAAATTATTCCATTACAGGAAAGAAGTGACCAATGCACAGTAGTAAGTAAATTAACAGTTTGGTCAGCTGTTAGGAAAGCTACTGACATATGCATGAATTTCACTATTAACTATTGCACGAATGGTTTCAGCTTTAGGTAACCAGTCCAACTTTTTGTTTCACAGGTAAGGACAAATAGTGACAGCTATTGAGACCATAATGCTCAAGTAACACTACACATCTTTCATTCCAGAAGCGACCCACACTTGATAGTGAACAATTTTTGTTTTAAAAGCAATAATCAAGATAAGGACAGGAACACTTGTATTTCCCACGGACACACATTGAGACACACACTGCCTTGTCACAGCCCAATGGAACTGGCTGCCACTGCTACACCTGCTCTGCTCATGATCAGCTTCAGTCTCAAAGCCTGTCAAGCTGTTACTTTTCACAGCACCTACACCAACTGGAAAAATGTGAAGGTAAAACCACAATAATCAGGAAAATAAACTTCATTGTAGGAAATATCTAAGGCACTAACAACCACCACTCAAAACAGCTACAACACTGATATAGAATCAACTCTGTTTCTTAATTGTTCAAATATTGAGTCTAACAATAGAGATAAAACTTTTTCCCAGACAACTACAGCAAATGTCTTTCAACTGAGGATTTGGGGAACAAACAACCCCAAGGTAAGGTGTACTTGGTGCAAAGTTTTCAACAGTTGGAGAAAGGATTCCTCTTTAACACCAGCAGTATGTCTTTCTACAGGAAAAGGTCCAAACTTTGCTTGGGACTCTTGCACTTATCTAAAAAGGGTCTTTACAGCTAGAACTGCAAAAAGGAACTAATTTTGTGCTTGATTTTTTTTCCCTCACTGGGATGTTCTAATTGAGATAGCTGGAAGAACATATAAAGAAGCTATTGGCACCAGTCTCTCAAAGCACAGAAAGATTATAACTTGTTATTTTGGTTGGTTTTGTTTCAATAAAAGACAGCGTAATTTTTTTTTAATACATATATACACACACATATATATGCACACATCAATAGCTCATGCAAAGAATAATTCCTATGTATCTTCAACTTGGCAAAAATCAAGATACAAATTTCAGACACTTAAGTTTTATCTGCATTGCTTTTCTCTAGGCAATGCAGATAAATTTCACTTTTCTCTAAGTTCTTCTGTGCATCCCACAGTAATTTGCTTATCAGTCCTAAAAATGGAGCTGCACAGGAGCAACTTCAAACCAACACATTTTATCTCACTTTATTTTGCATATTCTGCAGGCTTAGAAGTGAAACCTAGCATTTTTCATTTCCACTGTAAATCCTAGAGGGTTCATAGAGCAGGGAAAACCAGCTAGAGCAGAGTGGTAAGTCCACTTTCAGTTTTACTTCCTTTACTGCTTTTAGTTGAGGTCTGAGCCACACATTGTGTTTTTATCTTCTTTTTAAGGAAATTCAATAAATAAGGAGCATACCTAAGAGATTCTCTATTAAAGTGCTTTCACTGTCATGTGCAATCTTAACTTGGTAACTTCAATATTTCTGATAGGGAGATGTTAAAAGCCAGGCAATGAATCCTGAAGTCATACAGTTTTCCCACACTTAGCTGCTCCAATCCTCTAATTAATACTATGAGGTGCCAGTGCACAGTTCCAGACAAACAAAACAGTGACAAACACCCAAATCAATAATTTCTGCTCCCATGTGGAGAATGACAAGAGGTACAAAAACACAGGCAGTGTGATAAGGGATACCTGATGCCACACAAAGCAGAATTTGTTTACTAGGGAGTCATTCAAAGACCTTCACTTACTTTATACTGTAAAACCACGTGGTTGTATGCGTGAAGCACTACCTGCTAGAAACAGTGACTTTGTTTCTTCACAGTGGCAGGTAAGCCGAGGAAAAAAGAGAAAAAGCAATCTTGTAAAATTCATAGTTCTGCCTCTGTACAGGAAAAGAAGAATGTGTCCCCAAACCGCGGAGGGCGAAAAATTCACTTTGGAAGCAAGTTGGAGTTGAAAGGACAGCTATCCTATTTAAAACATCATCAGGCAAGACAAACAGGAACAGAAGTCCAACATGTTTTTTAAATCAACTGGCTTAACTTTTAAAAACGCATATTCATGTATTTTTTACTTCAACAGAGACTATTTTTGCTTAATGAAACTAAGCAAAACAAAACCCAGATTAAAAGCATCCAGGATCTGTCTCTGGCTTCAGGGTATGGACGTAGTGCGATGCTACTTTTTAGGTATTATTGTTAAAATGTTATTATTTTAAACTAATACACTTTGAACAAAGTTACTTAATTCTTACCATTTACATCCCCCTTCTGAGTTTGGCTAAAATAATGGGTAACAAGTTGCTAACTGAAAGAGGTTACCATTTAACCACTGAGCCAGTAAAACTGCAATTGAATGGCGCAAAACTTTCACAGTTCACAAACCAGCCGCAGGAAACCTGCTGGGTTTCTGAGCATTGTCTGTACGTCTGACATCCCCTGCGTGTCAGAAACTGACACCAACCTTTCACTATCTACGGTACCAACCATGCTCCCTCACAGTTGTGCGCGTATGCGAGATGATTCACTTGCTTTTATTTCACAGAACTGATGATTCATTCAATCGTCTCTAGATCATGTTAATGTACTAAATATGCACATAAAGGAAGCAGAAATCAAGTTTTCAAACTTTTTTATACTCAAATGTTTATTTTTTTTTTCTTTAAGAGAGAATAGAAGCAATCAAACATGGGAGACGAAGCAGGGCAGGTTAGGTTTGTGCTCAAAGGCAAGGTTTGGGGAACACACCCAACCCACGTGTAAAACGAGCAGCCGTGTTCCAGCGGCGGGCGGCGAAGGGAGGGGAGCTCCGGTTCCATCCCGGCCGCTCCGGGCCGGGGCTGCTCCCTCTGCTCCGGTACCTGGAGCGGGCGAGGTGCGGCGGACCGGTGCGTCCCCCGTCCGCCACACCGAGGGCTGGTGCCTCTCCTCCTCCGGTGACATCTTACATAATAAGCCGAAGCTAATCACGCCGGAAGCGAGCCAAACCGCCACGGAGCATCAGCGGGAATAACTACCCGCGGGAGGAGATGCTCGGACCCGCTCCTCGCTCACTGCCCGCCCTGGCGCCTTGCTAGAAAAATCCTCGCCGGGGCGGCAGCGGCTCCCGCAGCAGCCGCCAGACGCGGAGCCCTCGCTCGTCCCCCGCCGCGCTGCGCGCCGTCTCCCCGGGAAGCCGCAAGCACGGCGAACGGCACCAGCCTCTCCCGAGCGCTCCCAGCCCCGCCGGCTCCAGCCCCGCCGCCCTGCCCGGCCGCCGCCGGCTCCCTCCTCAGCGCCGAATTGGCGGAGAAAGTTACTCGGCGGCGGCCCGGCGTCCGCCGCCGCCGCAGTTCAAGAGCAATGTCACGTTCAACAACTTGTTATGACACATGATCCCCCCTGCCCGCATCCGCAGCTCGGCGGGCCCCTTACCTTCCCCTGCAGAGGCCACGGGCACCCGCGGGCGTGTGCGGGAGTGGGTGCGTGTGGCAGCGCGGGCGGCGCCGGCTGGGAGGGCGGGCGGGGGAGGGGAGGGCGGCGGAGCGGCGGGAACGCGCCTCGCCGGACTTGTCGGCGGGCGGGGGCGGCTGCGGGGCGGCGCGGGGAGCGGCGCGGAGGGGAGCGCGGGGGGCGGAGGAGTTCCCGGGGCTTGTTTACGCATTGCCGCCCGCCCGGTGCAGGCGCTGCACTCTCTGATTGGACACAAACTGGGGCACAGCCCGGCTCGGGCGCTGCCGCGCCGGGGGCCCCCGGCATCGCTCGGCCGCCAGTGAAGCCCTCGCCGGGCTGCGGGGCTCGGGGCCGCCGGTGCCCCGCGGGCTTCGCCGGCACCGCCGCCCGCCCGCCCTCAGTCACTGCCCGGCCGCCGCCCCCGCGCATGCCCGGCGCGCCGGCGGGCCCGGGACGCGCATGCGCCCTGCGCGTGCCCGCTGAGGCGGCGGGGCCGGCGCGGAGCCGCTGCCCGGTCGGTGCCAGCGCGGCCGGGGCGCTCCGCGCTGTCCGCCGGCCTCCGGCGCGGCGGGGGCGGGACCGGCGGAGCCGCCCCCACAGGCGCTGCTTATGTAACCGCGTGTCCCTGGACCCCGCGCCACCGCCCCTGTCAGCGGTAGCGCCCGGGGAGGAGGGGCTGCCCCTCGGCGCTCCTGTGGCTGCGTTTGCTGAGCAGGGAGGTGGATGCGCTCCCTCCGCCCCAGGAACGGGCCCCCGTCGAGGAGCGGCAGCCGCCGCTGCACTTTTCCGCCCCTTTAGCGGACAGGTGCGGCCCCATCAGGAGCCCAGCACCAGTCAGAATCTTCTTCACCCGCTCTTAGCGCATCGCATCCCGAAACTTCAAAAGTTTGGGCAGTACGCGGTTCCTGCGCGTCGGTGCGGAGCAGCGAGGGCTGCTGCACAGAAACACCGCGCTGTTCCTCGCTGTGGGCAAAAGGCCATCCCAGCAATGGGTATTTTCACCTTAGTTTAGTACTGCTGGGGTGGGTGTGAATCATATCTTATCCTTGGTGATTTCCACTGAAACCAAGGAAATAATCAGAACGTAACACAGTTGTTGACATTACTCATGTACTCATTAATTCTAATTAAGCAGCTCCTTAGTGTGTTGACTCCCATCCCACAGACAGCAGTGACAATAAATGTAATACCGAAATATAAGCCGTGAGAGGTCTTTGCAGTAGGAATCCCCACTATGCACTCTCAGTACGCACCACTGGAACTTCCCTGACTCATTTCACATGAGTAAGCTTCTCAATCAAGTTTTCCTGGCATTTGATGGTAAAGCACTCAACTTGCTGATAATAGACTCAATAGTCCCTGTAACCTGTTCCATGCTGCTTCTTGCAGAAAGTTTGGGATAAAGGCGCTGGCTAGAGCCATTCCCTTGCAAGCCAGCAGAGTGGCGGGCCAGCCACACAGCGTCAGGATTGCTGATGCTAACTTAGAGCTGAGCATTCACCTGCAACTGTCATTCTTAGATGGAAATTAGGAATGTAGTTTTGAAAGATCAATTGTAACATATCCGTGATGCTTTCCAAGTAAAAAAAAAATAAAACAACAGAAGAGTTCTCTTGTATCTGCTTACTTGGAACTTCTCCCTTTTAGTCACTTCTTGAGACAAATTACCAGGATATCTGAATTAAAGATGTTTTAACATCATCTGAATCAGGTCACAGCACCACATTTATTTAGACAGCAGTGAATGCTGTCAGTAAGCAGACATTCTGAGGCTTTGCTGGCAGACTAGTGTTGATCTTGACTGCCAGGTCAGGTGTTAGTTATAATCGTCTTTTTGATAATGAGCCAGATTGGTTTTATCAGAGCAATGCATTTAACTCCATAGAGTTTATACTCAATAGGTCTCACACAATGCAGAATACTTTTAGAGAATAAAAGAAACCTTCACTGAGAAGAAACTAGACTGCCTGTATACTTCAAACTATCTTATCAGGCTCTCAGAAAACTGAGACCTGGGTCCTATCATTATGAGTTTTGTGGATTCTTGTAGGATTTTTGGTTTTTTTGGGGAGGGATGGGGGGGCGGGGGTGGTAACTAAAACTTGTGACTATAAGTTTTTATTTGTTTAAAAAAAAAATAAATTCTGAATCATGAAAGAACAGTTCTAGAGAGAGACAGTAGTTCTTTATCTGAAAAGAAAGGTCAGAAAGAGAGCAAATTCCTGTACTTGAGCACTCACTGATTTTACTGGAACAACTGATGCCAACACCAAAGTCACAAGGAAAAGTCGTACTAGAAGATAAAATTATTCAAGGTATTCTTACCAGTGATGGTCTAGGCATGGCAAGACAGAGCTCAGAGCTGATTAACTTTCTTCACTAAGAGAACAAAGATGGCACATAAAGCCCCCAGTGCAAAACATACTTCAGTTCTGACAGTTCTCCCACCAAATGTTCTGAGTCTACCTAAACGATGGATAGAGATTTCCCTTTCCAGGCATTTCTTCACAGCCAAGAGGGCCATCTATTTAAATATACATATGTAACTAAGTTTAGATGAAAATCTATCTGCTCATGTGTTTTCTTGGCTCCTAGGAGACACCAAATAGTGAGAGACTAATAATCGAAGCACAAGATTTGGCATTACTCATGTTGTGTGTAGCAATGTAAGGGTCTAAAGATCTAAATTCATTAAGGGGCTGTGAAAACCTGAACTATAAACTCTGTTTTTATTTTATGTCTTACATGATACTGAAGTTTTTGTGTAAACAGTTTTTGCAGTTTCATGGTAGATTTTGCATATAGAAGAAAATGGTTTGCCTGGTTCAACACTCAGTTCTCTAATTATCTTTTTTTCACTTCCTCTGCTGATTTTATTTTGAGTAGAGTGAGAAGCCTTAAACTACTCCCTGGGGCTTTCCTGTTCATCCCAAGCTTTGTAAAATGTAGGTGCTTCCTTAAGACGATGGCTTTCATAAGCTGTCAGTTAATTGTGATTAGAGCAACGGCTACATCTGGAACTCCTCTTCTGCTAATGCATCTTTGGAGATCTGGCATGAAATTTGTACTCAAGTGTAAAATATGTGGTTGAGAAATATTTTCTAAAACTAAGAACTACACAAAATTAAATCGTTTAATTGGTTTTCAGCAGTTGTTACATGTAGGGTTGTGAGTTAACTTTCAATTCATTAGTAGACTTTGCCTGTCAAATAAACTCAAAAAATTTCCAGTGAAGGGCAAGCCACAACCTTTTGGTATATCAGGGATCTTTAAGATCCCTGGCTCTCGATTTCTGACCTAATATACAGAAGTCTCAGTGGGTGCCCTCCCTATCTCTTCAGAAATGCTGCCAAGGTACATTTTTCCTTTTCCAAAGATTACATAGAAATTGAGAATTATGGCTTTAAAATATCTAGCATTAATTATGCAGCTTTCTTATGACTTCTTGCCAGAGAGTGATAAATCCCTTTCTCCCGTTCATCCAGAATTTGACTACTTTAGCAGAGTACCAGGGCACTCTAAAACTACTTCAATTTGAAAAGAGGATTTCATCATTCCTAACTTCCTATTTAGAATCATGATGCTATTTTGAATACTATTTTTCACTATGATTTTTTCATTCCATTTGTGCTGCTAATTAACTTGCTCTCCAAGCAAGGTTATCAACTGTTTACTGGTCAGCAAAAGGCACCCTTGGATTTTACTGAGCACAACTTAGTGTTGCTATAATTACAGAGTGTCTCATACCAACAGTGAGACTATATTGTGAATTCTGCTTTTTTGGCGGATATTTTCAATTTGAGCATTGTTTTATTTCTATTCTATAAATACTGAAACACCTTGACATATGAATTATGCAGCAGAAAAGAAGTGCTCTCTTGCCTTTGGACTAGACTGGGGGTTTTCATTCAGTTGCAGAGGGGAAGAGCTGTGAAACACCTGCTCAGCCTGACTTCAGCTCCAGCAGGAGTAAGAATTGCCAGATATCTGTCTTCTGTCAGCTGGAATAGCTGCCTGTTTGCAAAGTAAGTATAGAGGCTACCACATGAAAATCTAAGTTTACTTTCTCCTCGTAACAGAAGCCGTTGAGATCCTTGGGTAAACAGCACATTTAATCATTTATTGGTGCATTATAGATAAATACATAAAAGACAAATATCTTCTGTGTTGGAGCAGAGCTACACAAACATCAGGGTTAGACCCTCATAGAATTTTATGAAGCATTTTTGTTATGATATCAGAGAAAGGTGTTTCCCAGTTTGACTTTCATCATTTTATGAAATATGAACTAGGGTATAATTACTCTATATAAGAGTAATATATTGCTAAGAGTCATATCTTGTAATATATTACAAGATGTCATTTCACAGGCAGGATAAAATACCAGGCAATCTCCCTCCAGAATGGAGGAGGGCACAGAGGGTGGTGATTTCATAGTAATGAGCTCTATTTCATATTGGAGAGTTCTGCTCATAGAGAATTACCAGAGTAGATTTTAACAGACTCACCTCTAAATCTTTGAGTGGGATGGCAGGACTAGACTGATACCTGTGCTCAGTAATCACAGCAGCCGTTTCTGAGCAAGTCTCCCTTGTGCCAGTGTGGAAACAATCCCTTACCACGGAATTCAGAGCATAATTACTGAATGGTGTCTTTTCACAGCCCAGGGACCACACTAGACAATCACTTTTGCACTGCCAAATGGAATGAATGCAGGAAAGCAGGATGGAATAGCAAAGTCTCCAGGGACACTTTTCCTCTTTGTTTACAGATGAGGACATGACTAGTCTTCTGCATACCCTTTTGTAGCCTGTGGTGTGCAAAACAGCTCACAAGGAAATTGAGAGGAGTAGCTGCTCGTGAGGAGGTGAACCTAGATACTAAATTTAGATACCATGTATACCCTACCATGTAAACATTTTTAGATAATCCCAAAGGAAAATATTTCCTGATTTGAATTTCTTTTCTTTTGCTGCTGTTGATTTGAGCCACTACTGAAGTGAAAGAAAGTAAAATGACACTTTTTTTTTTTTTTTTTTTTTAAGCCCCTAGAAATCAGGGTTTTTCTTAACTTCTAGTGTGCCAACTAAAATACCTGCAGTAGTTCTTGCTGGCAACTCGAACAATTAGAATAAATGATAACCAGTCGAGTTCTTGTATTACACCAATTTCTAAATTAGAATTCAGAGTCCTTATAGTGACAAGTGTTTCATCTGGTACACTTTGTCACAGTCCTTGCTGGGGCATCTGAACACCTTAGTACTTAAAGGGCAAATGTATTTCTAAGTTTGTATTTGCATGTCAACTAGAATGTACGACTAAAGATTTTTAAAAGGTAGAGGGGAACAAAGGTTCCTTGTACACAGCATTTATTTTCAGTCTAGTCTGTGGTTGTTGAAAGCAAACAGTTTTTAAGGGGTTTATATATTTAGTGCAATGTTGTTGAGGCCTGGATGTAGATAACTAGAGCTGTAGATACCGGAGTTTTCTCTTTACAATGGGATGCAACAGTACACGGAGAAGAGGAAAGAGAAAGATTTGGGTGACAAATCCATCCCACAGTTCAGAGATCTTGCTTGAATTTCTTTAAAAAGAAGCAGACAAGACACAATAGAGCACTGATGGATTGAAGAGTTCCTATGTAAGAGGGAGCTTTTCTAATCTTCAAGGATCAACCTGTCCACTACTAAATACTAAGGATGACACAGCATGCACACATTAAAAAAAAAATCTCTTTTTAGCACATAGAATGTACAGTATAAATCTGGGGCTTTTTTCTGCCCCCTAGCATTAACATGTCTTATACATTTTTTTATCCCCTCTGCATGTACCTGATGCCACCATCACTGAGAACACAGCAATCTTCCTTATAAAATTCCTTGCAGACAGCAGTGGTCCAGCAGTTTTAAATCCTGAATGATTTGTAAAACTGCTGTAAAAGCACATGTGAGCAGTCTGAACAGCTATTGAGACCTTAAATTATCATCAGGCAATACTTTTTTTTTTGAAAGTGAGTCAGTGAATGATTTACTTATCAGGTACTAGTGTATAGTATATTTTCTTAGCAAACATAGAGAAGATTTTGAACCAAGAGATAAGGAAGGAGAATTTGACAAGCTGTTCTTTATACTTCTAATCAGAACAGTTACCAAGATATTTTTGTTTATCAAATGCATGAAAATTCTACCACTATGTGAGAATTTTAAAATAAAACACAAAGAGTCCAGAGCTGCAAATCCATGCAAAATAAATATAGTTCTTTCATAATTAGATTTGTCATAGTGCTAATTTTTGTGCATAGACATGTAAATATGGCCTGTGACCCCTTCCTGTGTCTGACCATGTGCTAACTGTGCTCCCTCCCCTTCTGGTCATAGAGCCTGATTATTCCTTTCTGGTTCCTCCCTCTGCTCAGCCCGCTCTTCTGATTGGCTGTTTTTAATGAATAAATTACTGAATATCCCCTCTCTTCTCAATTTTATGGTGTCTTAATCCCGGAGGAAAACACAATCACTCTGCATTTTATTTTGGGTATGTGCAGCCATGACTAAGGCCAGGGAGAATAATATATGATAATATAGTGATTGTGCATGATGCTCCAATTCCTCAGGCACTAGAACGTTAGTGGGACAAACCCTTGTGCTGAACACAAAATAGGATGAAGCAGAAAAGATAAATCCATTTGCTTCTGTCCCAGCAGGGCTGATAGCAAACAACAACCAAAACACAGATTTCTAGGATACAAATGGAAACTTGTGACATACAGCTCTGTACTGTGTGTAGGGACAGAAATGTGTAGAGGGCCTTAATATCACCCCTAAAAACACCCCCTGTGAAAGAAGTTTCACTTTTTTGGGTAAAATTTGTGTTTTACTCAATTCTACACACATGAGGGTTTGGTTTGAAACATCTACCGCCCATGATCCTGATTAAAAATATTCCAGCACCAGGGGTATTTTTAGATAGAGCAGGCAGGTTTAATCCCTCACTGTAAATTACACTGTACTTTTCCAGGAGCTTCATGTCCTCCAAGTCTCTCACAAAATATAGCTGGAACTTGTCAGTAAGCTGAAACATCATTAGGGAAGGGAAGCCAGAAGATGAACAAACTGTAGGACTATGGATCTTCCTTCAAAAACCTAGCTGAACTCCAGTTACATCTAGAATTCAGAAACTTAATACTAACCCAAAAAATTCCTATAACACTGGTTAAAAGTGCAAACTATGTTTTCTTTAAGCTGATAATAAACATAGTGGTGGATACAATTGAAAGTCAAGGTTTTGGGAAAGAGCTTTAAGCAACCAAATTTACAGACAACCTTAGCAACAAATCAATGGAAGCAGGTGGACATCTAAGCTTAACATTTAATCTGTTTTCACACAGCCAAAGCTGTAAATAGGAAGAATCTACAAGATGAATTGGTGGAACTAAAAAAAAAAATTACGCCCCCAAATTTTATGTAATGAAACTTTCAATATCTCATCTAAATTCCTGCCAAATTCAGGATCCATATGCACTGCTAGAGAGTTAATTTGAATTTTGAATTTAAGGTGTTACTTCTTCACTGGTATATAGCATATTTGATAAAGACTGATTTATAGTCGAAGAGATGAAATGGGAAAGTACAGGAGAACATGAGGAAACAGACTGGAAAAGTAAAAGCCATAGAAAGAGGTTTCACTCAGGTGTCTGTATAAGTTGCCAGCTGCTCTGCCAAGAGGATAACTGCAGGTACCATGGTAGTGTCAGGCTTTTGCACCCTCATAGGGGTTTTCATTCACAAGATCTGCAGGGGGAAGTAAAGAAGCAATGCCACTATTTCCCCATCTTGTTGCCCACAAGATCACATGAATGAAATATCTCAATGATGTTAAATGGCATGCCAGGGTGGATGACTGTAAATCACTGCAATTTGTTCTTCCTCTCTCAGTGTCCAGCTTATATTTTCTCTGCTACAACCCACCCAGCCCACATATCCTCCATTACTGATAGAAGTCACTAATTTTAAATACACTAAGTAAATGTGTTAGAGACTTGTGTAGGCCAACCAAAGGGGAAGAGAAGATTCCACAATTGCTTAGATATAGATCTTATAGTGGAAGAGCAAACAAAAACCATGGATGCACAATCTGAATCACACAGATATGGATAGATTTTGTCTATGTGGGATGATGTCCTTATTTACAAACTCATAACTCTATTGTGAGGCTGTGATTCAAGGATGCATTTAGGAAAGGCAAGAAAAGAGCACCAGCAGCACCAGTCAAGTATAAGTCATAACTCACAAAGGGAATTCTTTTTTTAAAGCACTATATTATGCCTAGGTATTTTCCTAAAATCAAAGAAGTTAGTAAAAACCCTTGAAACTTAAAAAGTCCTCACACAGTAGGTCTAAGATAGGAATGTCTGCTTCCTGACAGAATTTATTTCCTACTTGAGACTAAACTTTTACAATTCTGTTCCACCACACAAATAAGCTGGTCAGACCTGGTTTGGTAGCTGACACACAGGTAAAGCTTTATCAACTCTATTTGTGTACAAGCAAAAATTAAAACAAAATCAATTTTCAAAAAACATAAATGTCAAAACATTGGTATTTGAGTATTTCTAATAAATAGTGAACTATTTTCAGTTTCAAATAGTTTGACAAATATTTTAAGATTTGCTTTGATAGATAGAGCTGAGTATATTTAACTTTGCTGGGACTGCAGGACTTTGAGCTTTGGGTCTTAAAAGACCAGATATAATTAGCTGGGCATTCAAAATTAAAATCTTGTATGATGCAGGTAAATTTTCATCTGTTTCTTTCAGTTGTCAAGTACCAGGCTCAAAAACGAGCATTTAGTGAAATAAATAATGAAAGGTAATCTGTCTAAATGAGAGCACGCTATGAGCAGTGATAGCCTTTAGTGCTTCAATGTCTCTTAAGCCTCAGAATCCTGAGTAAGGCTAGCCTGAGACCCCTGATACTTATTTCATTTGGAGAAAGAGTTCTTAAACCCTCAGATGGAGCCCCACTTGTGTCTGTATGGATGAGCCCCTTAGTGATGTACAGACACCTCCAGTGTGGCCCCAGCCACAACACATCAAGGGACAAGGAGAACCTGGGAGATTTTGAATGCAAAATCTCCCTTTTCTTCTCCCTTATAAGAAAAAGTGCTGATCTTCTGTTTATTTGACTCAGGGGGCTGACTGGACAGCAAAGCCACTGAAGAGGGACAACTGGAGCTGGGGTGTCCTTGTGCATTACCAGATGTGCCTCCCTGTCTGAGCTGAGGGAAGCAGCATGCTGGTGTGATCCACTTATACTGGCATTAGCTATGCTAAGCCTGCCTGATAGATAGAAAACTTCTGTCTTCAGAACAGATTTTAGGCACATTTCATCAGCCCAAGTTTAATCCTGCTGACAGCATAGCATGCCTACTTTAATGCCATCTTTCTTTTGAGAAAATTTCACCCATCTTTTCTCAACAGCTTTTACCACAGGGTTCCTAGGGGTGTGAAGGGCGAGGAATTGTTAACAAGAGGTCACATTCCTTTACCCAACAGATTTGATGCAAGTCCTAGACTAAAGATTAAATTATTAAATTATTCAGCTTCCCAGCTAGTGGGATTAGGTAATGCAGTGCATGTGTTCTCAGTGCCTAGCCAGACTCAAAGCCAGTAGTAACTCCTAGTAGTTGTTACAGATTATTTGCCTTGTGAAAACATCCATCCACTGCCAAACATTTTCCAGTTGTGAGGCACCAAATAAGGGCGCTTTTTTTTCCATTTAGCTGTAAAATGCCATATAGCTAACAGCTTAGAATTGTTTTTTTGACGGCTGGGGTTTTTTTGTTTGTTTTTTTTGGGTGTGTTTTTCAGTTTTGGTTTTTTTTTTTTTCTTGGTTGTGTTTTTTTCCCTTTTTTGTTTTAACAGCTTATATAATAGCTCCAACAATTTCAGTAAGACACAGCATCTTCCTTCTTTCACAATCTCTGAATTAGCATCACTGCTGGTAGCCCACACCTCTCCTTTTCCACCCCTGCAGCATCTTCCGATTTATTCATCTTTGCTCTCTGCAGGGAAGGTACCTCAGCTGCCTTGCATTCATTCTTCATTCAGCAAAATGTGGAACAAATGTTCAGTGACAGCCTGTTGCACACCAGTTTAATAGTGCATAAAACAGAGAGGCTACTGCGAGCAGCTTTTGGAAATTCAGCATTTTGTATTTAAAGCTATTCAGCTTTGTAGTAATGTGATGGTTCACTCTGCAGCTAGATTTCCAGAGATGTGTGGCTTTATGTAAAGTAGTATTAATGTATTTTTAAGACTTTTGGATTTTGAATAGAATCCTTTCTTAACTTCTATGACATATGTTTCAGATATTGTGAGAGGAGGAGTCAACAATGCAAATATCCCACTAACCTCAACAGAATACTTCATGTTCCATGTTCTCCAAGAAATCAGTAAAAAATTTTTGAAGATACAAAAAAGATCAAATTCAATTAATAATGACATGTTTCTCTGTTGAATATGTATTTCTACCTAATGGAAAAGTCTTAAGTGCTTGTTTAAGCACTTCCTTACCAGATCATATATCTTCTGACCACTAGTGGAGCTGTTTTGTTTAAGGGGAGAGGAGTTTGTGTTAGACAGGAAAACTGCAGCCAGTTTCTCAAACCCGAAATGCAGACTTGGAGATACATTGTCCCAAACTTCCTTTTCCCTTCCCAGCTGCTCCCTCTGCTCTTGGTTAATTTTCCCCTCTGGAACTCTAAGCAGCCCCATTTTTTTCTTTTTCAGATTTCTCTCTTCCCAACACTGTCAATTCCTTTCTCATTGTATTTCTATCCCCTTGCCATACCTTGGATGGGTTAGCACCTACTACATGTGGCTGCATGGAGCAAATCTGTCCATCTCTTCCTGTGTGATTGGCAAGTGGGTTCAGTGAGCTATGAAGAGAAGCAGAAGCCCCCTTCCTATGAGGATCTCTGGCATCCCTGTGCCCAGGTTTCTGCCCTGGCTGCTGTAAGCAGGCTCTGGGAGTCCCTATTTAGCCACATGTTCTGCCTGCTATATGAAAGACTCCATTTTTTCCCAGGGCTGAAGATGGCAGTGCGAACCTATTCATATCCTTTCCTCTTAGAAGGCTGTACTTATTTTGTCTGTCACAGGATAACTGCTTTCCCAGCAAACTTTGCTGAAGGCAAAACAATGGAGGGTCCTTTCACTGCTTAAAGAGCATCTCAGGAGTTGCAGGAGAAGTGACTGGGTCTTTCCAGTTGTTCTCCCTCCTGTTGCACAGGCTTCCTATTGGCAGCCAGCACTTCTGAGCCCAGCCAGGAGATATTATTGCAAAAAGAGAGAAGGGAAGTACCTACTGAAGCCAAGAGCATCCTTTTATACATAATACTATATGTTATAAAAGCATTTGGTGGTCAGGCATCATTCCCTGCCTGCATTCAATCCCTGTGAATGTTTTTATGTATCTTTGCTCCTAGCAGAGCCTTCCTTTTCAAGTTGTACATTGAACATAAATGACATTTGAAGAAATACTTTCGTGTGTGGTTAGTCTCTAAGACTAATCTTCTAAGAATAAGCCAATCAAATGCAAATCTATTTCCCAACACCATATAATATGTCATCTTAATATAGATATCTTTCCAGGCAGTATGGTTGCCCTAACAGCAAAAAACAGAAAGCTGTCCTCATGGAGGGGGTTGGAAATAGTACAACACTGATGAAATAACACTATTGCTACATAGGCAAGGAGCCTCCAGGTGGACACTTGCCACGAATCCTGGCTGTTGTCTGCAGCTGGTAACAAAGCTAATAGTGCACCTCTGAAAAGCTTCAAACCACTTCAGTGGTTTGCCTCCATTCACCTCTGGCACACCATCAATATTGTCAGAGGGATGTAAGCTGCACCATCACCAGTCCTTTGTGAACATGAAATAACTACACAGAACAAAAAGCTGTCTCACCTCAACTTCCATCCCTGCCTAGATTTTAGTGAGGCAAGAAAAAGGTGATAGATCTTTTAAAGAGTCACCACCTGCTAAAGAAAACAAGAAAAATTCAAGTGGCTCCGAGCTGAATGCTCTTGTCTTCCATCAGTACTGGAACTGGGAGGTGAGCAACATGAAAGGGAAGCATTTTCTCTGTATGACCTTTCTTACAGGAGTAGGTGAGTACAGCACTTTTCTTTCAGGTATAAAATATTGTAACTGTAAAACTGAGCCTGTTCTCAGTTTCCCCTTCTTTTCCTCGACAAGGAAATAATAGCAGAAACACTGACATTTGAGTAGGGAAAATAATAGGAAAACTTCACAATTATCACCTCTGTAATACCCTATGACGTTAAAAATGTTCACTAAGAAATACCATCTTTTTATAAGAAGTGATTTATGTAAGAACCTTGATTTATGTAATGAAAATACATTTAACATCTCAGAATAATAAAACACAGTTGCTCTACACAAAATAACTGGTGGATCACCAGGGTTAGTTTTCCTGAGAACCATTGAAATACTGAACAGCAGAATGAATTCAAACAGCAGTAATGTGGCAAAAGGATGATTTCGTTCACTATTTCATATATGCAAAAATGGAGTGACAAATCACTTCCATCAAGACAAAACTGCAGAGAATGCAGCAAGGCGCCTGCATTTTTACCTTTGTTCTTACAAGAAGAACAATGGAAGGTTTGCAAAGTGCATTCTGGTCTGTCAAAAGCACTCAATGTTTGAACCACCACAGTGCCTGTGACCTGGAACGCCTACCACTTTCCCTATGTTGATTAAACTTCATTAGAGGTGAAAGAACTGCATGGTGTTACAGGAGAGGGGAGGAGGCAGCTCTAACAGGCCACTTTCCAAGCAGATTTCCCAGAAATAGAGCAATTAATAAAGGGCCCTAGAAATGCTTTTCGTGCACTTCTATTTATTACGTCATGAAGTACAAACTAAAAGCTTAATGAATCATAAAATGCAGCATTTTTATGATTATTTCTTCATGCCTAATCCAGATCTGTCTAAATAAACAAGGATAGTAATGTACAGGCAGAATTTGGATCTAGCTCACCCTCGGCCAAGGTCACATACACAAAACAAATGGTTCTGTGCAGAGATCTTACGGAGCCTGATTTGCTAGAGATTTTATCTGTGAGCTCACTTCACTGGGAGCAAACTGGGTGTGCATTTTAAGTGAAGTTTTATCTGGATTTAGGATACTCATGACAGTTCTTCATGGGGAATCTTTTGTGTCTTGCAGGAGCTGAATCCTCAGTAGAAGCACTCTCCCTTGTTAGGGGCACTCTTAAAGCACCTCTCTCCTCTTTCTAATGAAGGACTGATTTTCATAAATATATAAGAAGGTAAACTGTTTGGAGACTGCTGCTGCTTTCCAATTTGCTTAAAATTTAGTAGTGAGTTAAAAAGCTGCCACAGCAGGACAGAGATGCAAGACCACATCCAAATCACATGATTGCATAAGCCTGTTTCCTTAGAAAACCAGAAGATTTCTGAGACCCACAAAGAAGGAAAAGAGCAATTTAAGCAATATATTGACAATACCTAAAAAGCACTTCCTACTCCTGTCCACAGCAAATCTACACACTTAAAAGAAAATTATTGAGGCAAATACTTTTCACAGATTAAAAACATCTTAATGGCACATTAGTTTTACTCATCTATCACATTAGTTTTACTTTTCCTTAAACACAACTGAACTTCACTGAGCTACTACCAAAGAATGCATGCTTCATCATCCTAATATCAATAAAGCAATATAGTACATCAAAGAAATGTTTCCTAGTGAATGACATTTCTTACTGTAGAAGCAAAAAACCATCAATATAATTAATTTCTTCTTTTTTTTTTTTCATAGACAAGAAGTCAGGTACAAGCCTCTGTTCAGATAAGTAGGAGAATGAGGATTTAGTCACTTTAAAGATTTTTTTTTTTTAATCTGTAAGCCATACAGTTTTGCTTTACACAGTACTTTTCACTGTAAACAGGATCAAAGCAAACTTTCAGAAAACACCTCCTTGGTTCTGCTCTGGAAAATTGTCTCCTTTGTTTCCTTTTCCTTCCCTATGAGCTATTTTCAGTGCTTCCACCAAGTTGTTAGTCATAACGAGTTACCAAACCTGGAGGGTGTTAGCTTTGCAATGAAGCTGAAACAAGTCATGAATGAGGTTCTCTCCTAATAGCTTTATCATAAGAATGACACAGAAATTGTAGTACCCTGAGCATACTGATACAACTTACTTTGAACCAACAATTTGATCATATTTTAGAAGAAATTATTTCTGACAAATAGTCCAAATGGACCTCTCTTCCATGAGAGAGGACAAATTTGTGTTGTCCTAGAAACATTTGCACAGGTGACAGAGAAACCTCACTGGAGTTTCCACTGAAGTGTGCTTAGGTGAGTGATGCTCAAGGTAAACAAATCTTCAGCTGGGAACCCATCCAACTTGTACAACTTTTCACTGCAGCTGCTGACATCACTGTAGGAGCATCACTCATGTGCAGCACTGCTCAGGGGGCTCAGCTCAGGAGTGCTGGTGTAATGCTAATTTCCAGTACAGTAATTTCATGACTATAAGTTGCACCCTTTTGACTAAAATTTTGATCAAAACCCGGAAGTGGGCCTTATAGTCCAATGTGCCTTATATGGACAAAGTTCAGAAATTTGCCAACACGGAAGTGTGAGCCGCGAGCCGAGCCGCGAGACCTGCGCCAGCCGGTGCCGGGGGCAGGCGGGAGTGCCAGGGCCCACAGCATGGGGAGGGCGCCTGGGGCTGCGTTTAAAGGCTACACTGATCCGTGAAAAATGTTTGCAAATTGAGCACCTGGGATCACACGATTCCATTACTAATTTGTTACTTTGGTGCACACGGATCCTTGCTGCAAAAAATAAGTGCGCCTTATAGTCCGGTGCGCCTTATATATGGACATTGTTCGGAAGTTTGCTGACGGCCCGGAAGTGTGCCTTGTAATCCGGTGCGCCTTATAGTTGTGAAATTACTTAAAGAGGAGGTCTTTGTGAATACTTCGATTGCTAAGTAGATTAGATATGATACCATGAGAAGGGACTATAAACCCAAAGATTTATGAAATCTATCATCACTCAAAGGAGCAAGTTACATCATTTCCTTGCTTCAGAATTAGCTGCAGTCTCAGTACTAATTTTTAATTCTCAAAATTTGCTCCTTGCAATATATGCTGGTTAAATTCAAGACTATTGTTTCTTGTGCTTAATGGAGCACTCTCACACAAGAAATACAGACATCATCTAACAAACATACTTGGAGTCTTGTTTTTTCCTGGTGTGTGGTAACAGCAGAATTTCTCACTAATTATTCAGGTACGCTAAATAGCTAGTTGGGCAGTTTGTGTACAGAGACAAGTTAGCAAAGTGCCAAGTTCCAGGAGTAGCCTAAGTGCTCGTTATGGAGGTAGCCTTTCTCACGACAATCATGCTTTGTCTTTTTACAGACAAGCTGTACCCGCTGCCACGTGGTTGTTTTTCTGATGGCCTCCTCTCCCAGGGCAACAAAATCCCCAGCAAGCAGCAGTGACTGCTACAATTTCTGAGAGCAGAAATAAATGCACATTCAGGACTGATCTATTAAGAGCTTTTACTTTCCTTGTCCCAGCCCATTATCTGTGTTTTGCATCAGTTACAGAAGTAACTAAACAATTCTGAAACCCGAGCAGCTGAAATTGTTTCAGTCCCTCCCCAAGAAGCTCAATCCACCTCTGGCAATTACACCATGGTTTAAAACTCAACGTTTTTCATTCAACTGAGCATGTATATTTTACAAAACACACACATTCTAGACTTGGAGTAACCCAGAAATAGCAAGGAGTTAATGCAGACAAGAACTTTAATGTTCTCTTATACATACCATTTGTAAATATCTTATCACTTTTGAATTGTTTCCTCATCTCTAAATGGCAGTTTGCCAGTGGCCTCTACCTCCTGAACTTCTGTGAGTGCTAGATTCAGTACAAGCATGTTAATATCTCTATTTTTGCACCAAGTAACAGTTTGTAAAATGACAAATATGGCAGCACAAGCTCAATTTAATAGAGCTTATTATCAGAATCACATTTTTGCTAGTGAGATTTTGTTGAGATCTAAATGAAGCAAACTTATTTGTCATGTGTAGCTTTGGGGAACCAGATGTGGACCAATTAGAAGTCAACCCCTTTTTTTTTTCCTGAGATATTAAATATAACTGCTCAGAACTCATCTTGTTTTCTTGCTAGAAGACAATACACTTGAGACAGACATGCTGCATTTTCTACCTCCCTACCTCATCCCTTGTGGCTTTATCACACATGCAAATAATTGTCTACCCTTATTCTGCAATAAAACATTTGGATTTCGCACTTGCGTGTCCTTCGAAATGGCAGGATGCAAATCCACGCACCTTCCAAAAATAATAAAAAGGGCTTCTTCCTTTATAATTTATCATTCAAATATTTCCTGTACAGAGGACTTATTTCTAGCTCAAATCCTACTCTGGAAAGTTTCCCCTACTTTTTTGTTTCCATTCAGCCATAAGAAGGCAGGATTCAAATCTTTCATTTGCCAATTTATTTTTCATCACTATACAGCAGCAGAGCTCACAGTATTATCTGCATCAAGGACGCTTCTTGATTCTGTCTTCAATGAGAGACATTTTAAGAAGTGTGGAAGAAGGTATAGCTTATACTGCTTCCTGGAATGGACCTAAGAGGATGTTTGAGATGCAAGAGAGAATTAAAAGGCAGAAGAAAGATTTCCAAATGAATATATATTCTAATAAGCATTTTAGCTTTGGATCCTCTATTCATTCTAATGTGATTGCTAACAGGGGTATATCACCAAAAGTGGTCCAGTATGCAACTTTACTTTTGGACAGCAGAACCTAACTTACAATTGTCATAAAACGATGTTTCAGTCAGTTATTTATTGTATTTTAAACCAGAGACAAAGCAGATGAGATGTCAATGGTACTTCTTGCTGCTTTTTCCAAAAGCTGACATTGTCAGGCAGGACTCATGTGCTTTTTAACCATACCAACTGAGCCAACAAGTGGTTGGCTCAATTTGGAAAGATCCACCCAGGGACCAAACTCAAATCTAAAAGAGGCATGTCCAATTTGAAGTCCAAACATAGCTCAAAAAGCCGTACATACACAATTATATACATTAAAATTAAATACATATATAAACATATACATGTAAAAAGGTGGTTAAAACACCCTTTTGCTTTTGTTTAGTTGCCCTGATCAAAAATACTACAACAGAACAGCTGGCATTTAGCATTATGTACAGCACAACTTTGGGCAGCCTGCATTTGTCTTTACTTTGTCAATTGATGAGAAAATTGGACATGAAGAGGCTCATATTTGTGTTGTTTCCTTCCCTATTAAGGGCTAGATAACCCTGAATAACAACAGAGGAAGAAGCAGGATGGATTTTACTGCCCCAACCATCTTGCTCAGATTTGGTTCTCACTCCTCCTTACCTTTCAGACAGCCCTGCCCATATCAGAGTTCTTGCTCTTTCTTGTCAAGGAGACTTAGGGAAGGGACTGTTGTGGCTGATGTTGGGCAGGCAGGCATATGATCCATGCAAGTTCTAGAGCAGAAATGCAAGAAAGCCAGCAAGACCTGTAAATTCACCATTTTTTAGAACAAACAGCATAATTTTTGGGCATGTCCCATATCCAGAATACATTCCACTGCCCTCTGCAGGAGTATCAAAATGTGACTCAGCTATAGTGCCAGAACCTCTCTGTAAGCTTCATCCTGAAGTATGAAGTGTGGCAGTTTTGGCCCTGATTTCAAGGTAATGACAGAAAATGTTACCTCTCCAGAGACTTGCAGTCACAGTTCCACTAGAGAGAAGTACAGCCTTTAATCAGTTGTAAGAATTGCCATGCATGAAATAATTTATTTGCCAGGTGTCTCAGCCAGCTATCCTGCTGGGTAAGGAAATAACCTCTCTATGGGGCAAGGGTAACTGTAGCACTGGAAAAGTGATGGGTTGAGATTATACTAATAGTCTGCTACCCAAGCTTCTTTTAAATCTCAGGGAGTCACCTTATTCCCTAGTAGGACCATTCTCCTGTCTTTTTCATCACAACTGGTCACTCTGAGCTTGGTTTATGGTGTATTCATGACTGGAAGCTTCTGCTGACTTCAACAGGAGTTGGGCCAATACCAATGTTTTTCAGAACTAATGCCTGAAATGCACCTCAGAGCTAACAGTAAAGTTTTCAAACTAAGGAGAATGAAGAGAAAACCATAGAGTCTCTATTTGATGGAACTGGAAGGCTCACAGGGAGCCTTGAAGCACACTTCAGTTATGATCTGGCTTGGTTTTTGGGCCTTTAGCTTAAAGGATAGGTCTCCTTTTCATGCAATGAGCCTGAGTCCAAGTTCTGTACAGAATTTTCTCCTAGCATCAAGATTTTAGTTACCTTCCTAGAATCTGAAATGGGGGAAAAAATTAAACTCTCACCTTTTAACTTTTTTGGGAACTTGAAAGTGCTGAACTTGCTGATAAATATTAAGTAGCTTTTCACTGTCGTCATGATCAGTTGGAAACAAATCTTTCACTGAGACTAAAAGTAGAGGAAGTAAAGCTCTAATTAATTTCAGGAGAGCACAGACAGTCAAGTCTGATAATTCTTCTCCAGGTTCAAAAGAGAAGAGACTGAAAAAGGCTTTGAGTCATCTGTCATTTATGCTGCCCTAATATACATAGGCTACAGAACTTCTTCTGAGAGCAAACTCAAACTAAAGAAGAATTCTCAAAGCTCATTATACGGTACTTGCAAATGAGTTGAAGTGCTAAGTCTTTGATTTCTGGAGTCGCCAAACACTGGCTCAAATCCTGACCCCCTAGCACACAGCCTACATAACTAGTACATGCACTGTGGAAATCAAGAAGGAGACTCTTTTCCTCCTTAAGAGTTTGGGTTAACAATAGAGCCAATTCCAATTCATACACAGCTCTCTGCCACATCTTTTCTCCACCTCAATGGCAAACACACTGATGTATCTCAGTGCCCTGGAGTGTTTCTTTCTCTGTCCCTGGGGAGACTCTAGCAGCTCCCTCCAGGCTGGATGGTGTTGGTCTTCCTGTACAACAGACCCAGAGCCTGCGTGACTCTGCCTGGGTGTTCAGAAAGAGCTGGGAACCTGTGCAACATATTGCACCAATCTGCAAAAATTACCTTGTAGACAAAAATTAGACCGAAATACTAAAGAGTCCCCAAACGCTCTGCTCCCTGCTGCAGTGCTCCCACATCAATCCCCACTACCATTTGTTACAACACTGTCCAGAAGGGCAGGAGCATTTCAAAAGGAACAAATTCTCTAGCCAGGCTATGGATGGAGTGGGCAAGTATGGGAGCTGTGCATCACAGGATTAGTTCAGAGGCAGCATTATGCACCTTGAATTCTGAGGCAGTGCTGTGGTGTAAGGTAAGCTAGCTAACACTGCCAGTTCATTCTTATGGCTGTCTACAATGGGTGGGGAGGAAAGAAACACTTTCTTGCAAGTGCTTTTCCAAAGTGGTATCATCTGGACACAGAGGATTAAGTCCTCTGCTGACACAGACTGACATAAATCAATTGCCTTTAAGTACTGTAGCTGCGTTAGATCTGACCCAGAGCTTCTCCAGGTCATCAGAAAATATATTATTAGTTACTTTTGGCATCACTAGGACTCCTTCATTTCACTCCCGGGAGGCAAAAACAGATACAGAGTTACATGACTGAAAACATTCTCGTGTGATCAACTTCTTTGAGATCACTGAAAACTCAAGGTGTGAGCTCTGTACTTCTAGATTTATCAGATTGAGCTGCTGCACAATTCAAAAGCTGAGTCAAATTTTATAATCACACAATTAAAATCATGAGGGAAACTTTCCACAGTCTCAACAGAAAACAGTCTAAGATCATGGTTTGGGTGTTTTTCTTAACATACACCTTGACTACATGGTTCTTCTGTTTGGGTATGACTTTTTTTTCCAGCTAGATCCATACTCTTCCTGCAGAGTGCTGGTAACATTGAGGCTATGTCTGATCACCATGCTGGGAGCATACTAGATGGAAAAGGATTTATGAATGTCAAAACACTCCAGAGAAACAGGCAGCTTACAGCCCAAGGGGGCAGAAAGCATCCTTCTAGTCAATCTCTGCAGAGGGCTTTGTATGCACCACAGAGGACATCCATCACCAGGGGTTTCCAAGAGGAAAGGAAGAGAGAGGGAGAGTGTGAGCAGTTGCAAACATATCAGTAGGGATTAAAAATACAGGGTGGTAATGATAAAACCATCCTGTTGCTTACTTGCAGAGCTGTGTTACCTGCAGCTAGCTGCACCATCATTATTTTGAGACTGTTGCAATGACTGTCCTTGGTGCCCTGGAACTCAAACACTCCCCTTACTGAAGGACAAACCCTTTCCTCTCATCTTTTGCAATGGCCAAACAACTGCCTATGAACAGTAAGCAACATATCATCAGCACAAACACATTAGAACAAGTTTACATCCATTTACATTTATTCTCCACTTGTTGACTAACTGAAAAGGCTGGATTCTAAACCAATGCACAGATCACTGTGATAATGTGTAGTTTTCATTTTCATTACTTTGGTACCTGAAAGTTTCAGCCAAGAATTCATGTTGCAGTGCCCAAGGCTATATGTGAGGGACTCACCTAGCTGCCAGCTGAGTGCTTTTCCTCAGTGGGCTCAGGCTCAGGTGAGAGTGAGCTCAAAGCCTGGACTGCCTGGGCGCAGATGCACTAATGGTCTGGTACAGCAGATGACTGAGAGATCACACAGGAAAAAGGTGTTTACAGGGAGCAAAAGGCAGAGTCCAGGAGTCATCACGGCACTGAAATGAGGTTTAATTACTTTGGCAAAGCTTACATTTTTGATTGCTTTAGTTTACACTCATCTCCATAAGGCATATAAAATGCTAAGAAGTAGATGTATGGTGCTGGCACAGCAGGAGAAGATATAGAAAATATTTCATTTTTAGGACTATGTCAAACCTAATTTTTAGCTGTCCTTTTTTTTTTTTTTTCTTTTTTTCCCCCCACTTGTCACTGTCATAGTTTTCATTCATGCTTGCTCATTTCCAGAAGTTTGCACAGTATGGGTAGTGGAACATCTGCTTATCACTTTTTATTTTTCTGCTCATTTATGCAGGGGTCATTCAGTGTGATGGATGGGGTAAAACCAACAAAGAAAACAGATTTAGTTTTAGTTTATGGAAGGAATAGACCCAGCTGGGAACATCTTACTTTCCTAAGAATGGACCACTTTGGAATACACCACCTCATCAGACAGCCAAGCATGTATCAGTAGAATAAACTACCTTCCTCACACTTATCTGTTCTTGCTGGGATCTTGTATCAACTTACAGAATGAATGCCAAACATCACATGTAAATATTATTAAATGCTTTACATTTCTTATCTCTTTAGAAGTATTTTTAATTGATAGAAGTACTTCCAATTATTCATGTTTTTTGTTTTATGTTTATTGCAATACTTTGCCTTGGCAGGAAAACAACTGTTATGTGCACATAAAAAAAAAAACCTATTAGAAGCAATTTAGCCCCATGAACACTTATCTAGGTATCTGTGTAGCCCCTGGCTATATGAATGTGCTCTTATGCAATAGGATTTAGTAATCTGCAAACAGATTTAATGAGTGCCAACCAAGAGTTCCCTAAGCAAACCGCCACACATGACAAATCAATACAATTCAAAAATAGAAACTCAGCATAAGGTTAGAGTTTTATGGAAACATTATTCCACTGTTTTGTTACATAAATCCCTGAAGAGTGAAGAAACAGAGGAAAGCGCCTGGTAAAGAGGCACAGAAATTCTATCCTGGAAAAACTCAGTGACTCAGGAATTTATCTGACACACCACATACCTGAGTTCACAACTTTACCATGTCCTATTCTGACAAGAGTTTTAAACCTATTTCTCTTTGTTCAGGGGAAACTTCCTAATCATTATCCATTTGCTGCTTTGCTTTTGCATTCTCATAGTGACAAGAATTTAAGGAAGAACAAGTCTTCATTAAAAGATGAGTCTGTTTTAATGAATCAGTGTTTTTGCTTGGAAAGATGATATATCAAAAAACCCAACAACCACCCAACTCTTTATCATTTCTACTTCCAAAGGTGCTAAAGGACTTTGGGGCTAGGGTGTGCAGAGGGAGGCTCTACTTCCCAAGGGATGCCGCACCTCCCTACAGGTGGAGGTCCCTGCTTTGCAGAAAGTCCCTGAGGCTGGCCCATGAAAAAACAGTGTGAAATCAAGATATCTAATAAGAACTTATCTTAGTGGATATTTAAGATCTGAGGGACTGAAGAAGAGAAAAAGCACATCATTCTTTTGTTACAGACCCAAGTTATTGGATATTATGTGGTTTGAATTTTGGTTTGAGAAGCAGGGGTGGAGAGAAGGTAATGTTAAGAGTATATTGTAACAGAGCAAGGATCAAAAAGTGGTTAATACCTGGGTGGCTGCTATGTGAAATTTGCTGTAGGCAGAGGAGAAAATGGAAAGCAATCAAATTGAAACTGCCACATGTGCAGCAGCAGAACTCAAAATAGTGCAATAGAGGTACAAGGGGGAAAATGAGCTTAAGTTGGGAGAACTTGGAATTATGGAAAATTTGAAAACTAGAGTCTTAGCCTCAGGATTTTAAAATGAGAGCAAAAGAAAATGAGAAATTGCAGCACCATGTCTGATATATTTAAGAGCTAAACAAGAAAACCATGGAGAAGGAAAAGGCAAAGGAGTAACACATATATTTACATTCATAATAAAGTTATCTTAAAGAAAAAAGATCATCAAAACCTGATAAGAGTGCCCTGAAGATCATATTCTGTGGATTTCCTAAACCCTTACACGACCTCTCACTCTGGTTTAGATTACAGGTTGTCCCTGAGCTCCTGACTGCATTGAATTGGGTTTTGATGACTTCACGTCATTACCATAAAAATTACTTTCAACTTTAACTGAAAACAAACAAGACTGGTTTTTACTGCATTAGGAAATATTGGGGCTGGTCCTGCAGTGATTCAGACATTGTTGATGGGAAAAATTTTATTCCATCTTACTCAAGAGACAACTTCGGACAAGAATATCAAGTTTTTATGATCACTCTGAATGCCACAATTTTAATACCACAGCTTTTCACACAACGTTATCAAGGGAGTTTTAATACAAAATCACCAATTACTGTTGGAGTCAAAGCAGAGGCTCCATAATCCACACAGCAGTGTCCACTTGAAGCCTGGTGCTGGCTGCTGCAATTTGCCTCCACTGAGCTGAAGGAGTCAGGCTGCCATGTCAGTGCAGCCTTCTGCAAAACCATGAGCTGGAGCCAATGCAATCATGTTTGTCCACATGGATATTTACTATTAAGCTGAGAAAACATAACCTGGGATCGTAGGAACACTGAAGGCATCCAGAGTGACTGAAGCAATGCCACAAGGATTGCACTCTGAAAGAGTGAGTGCTTGGAGCACTAACAGGTGTGCATCACACTTGTTCAGATTTATGATGGAAAATACATCTGCTTTTGATATGTTCATTGTAGAGCAAGTAAAAAACCGCAGATATGGTCTATTATGGAATGACGCTGATGCAAGATAAGTAACGTCAAAATATCTTCTCCTGGAGAAAACTGCCAAAATGTTTCCCACGTTGCAAATCCTTGGTTCTGAGCTCTGAAACCTATCTCTTGAACATGAGAGAAATTCCCAGGAAGGTTTGTCCCAAGAGACATATCAGCATAGGAAGTTTTATCCCTAAGAGTTGCTTAAAATTTTCTTATGATAAATTCTAATGGATATATTTTACATGGCATTTCCCCACTAATTCTTCATGGGCCAGTTGGCACAAGTTCAATACTTTTTTACTGTATCTCTACCACCCACAAACAGTACCTCAATGACATTCCCACTTCTCCTACCACATCTGGTCTATGCGAGATTATCAAAATTCCTGTGATACCATGAGATGAAAAAAACCCAAGATAAATTGTTGTGGCTAGAGAAATGTGGGCAGCCCAAATATGTGATGAAGACTCTGAAGTATCTCCATACCAGTTTTCATTGCTTCGAACAACCCATCCTTATGAAGATGGATCAGTAGGTCTTACAAACAGGTTGAAAGGAACCTAAAAAAACTTTTGCACCATGAGGAGCAATCTCCTTTCTGATACCTACTCTGTCTCCTCTCTTCTTCCCTTCCTTTCTATTTTAGACATCTGCTTGCCGTAGTTTTCACAGGCAAGTTTTCTTTCTACCTTTTTCTCTTTTACCACACTCAAGCCTCATTTAAAAAGAGCATGAGTGAGTGCATTCTTTCAGGAATCGGTGCCACCTAGCAAACCACACTGCTCATCCTGAAGCAATGCTTGGAGGTGTGCCTTGGACAGCTTGACCCAGAGCCTCTCCATGTCCATCCAAGAAGATCAAGGCAACCTTGAGAAATATCATTTAGCTTTCAGAGTTGGATCAATTGTTACAACCTTTTAAAAATTAAACTTCTAAAAGGACTCAAGTAGACTGCTTAATGCCCTGGTCTCCACAGCAGAGCGATCCATGGAAACCTCTTCAGCATTGGTCTGGCTGGGATCCTACACCCAGGCTGTCAGCTGAGTACCTTCCAGCCAGCATTAGAAAACAGCCAAGGTCTGTCACCTGCTCTTTGTTCCAATCTCTGCTCCTCAGTCTCAACCCCCACTCCTATTTTCCCCTTGCTTTGGTAGCTTTCTTTTCCCTTGAGAACATAAATCCTACTATATGTTCATGCTATAGCTTGGAGTATGTGTACAGTAATTTCACAAATATAAGCCACACCTTTTTCATTGAAGAATCCAGCCTTCCCCACTAGTGCGGCTAATCATCAGGTGCGGCTTATCTATGGACAAATCCCAGCAAAATGCTAACCTGGAGGTGCGAGCCAACCGGGGAGGGAGCTGCTGTGGCAAGCGGCTGGCTGGGGAGCTGCCATGG
>VRYO01001366.1:7495801-7520527 GCA_009812075.1 Sialia sialis
GTTCTTGGGATACTTTTGTTGAAAGCTACAGCAATCTCTAGCTTGTAGGAGAAAGTTTCACTGCCTTGAAGACTGTGCCAGGAAAGATTACACTAAATTCACAACTATAAGGCACACCGGATTATAAGGCGCACTTCAGGGTTGCTGGCAAATTCCCGAATTTTGTCCATATATAAGGTGCACTGGACTATAAGGTGCACTTTTTTTTTTGTGGCGAGGATCTGCGCACAACAAAGTAACGAATTAGTAACAGAATCACGCAATTGCGGGGTTTATGGCAGGTGCTCAATTTGCAAACATTTTTCATGGATCGGCATAGCCGTGCCACAGGCATGCCCTTCCAGGTTGGCAAATTTATGAACTTTGTCCATATATAAAACATACTGGATTATAAGGCGCACTTCCGGGTTTTGATCAGAATTTTAGTCGAAAGGGTGCACCTTATAGTTTTGAAATTACTGTAATCTCCTTCCCAGACTTGCATGTGAAAGTGTACTAACAGATGTCAGGTTTGGCTGACAGCTCACCAGGACACCAACGTAGAGCAGTGGGCAATAGATTGATTGAGAGTGTTGGACTTTGTAGACAGAGTGTGTCCAGTGCTACTTTTGCTCAAGGTGTTACAGGCACAGCTGCTCTTGGCTAAGTCTCAGGAAGTCACTCTGTGCCAGCTTTGGGTGCCCCAGTGCTGAGACAAAGACAGGTGAGATTCACAGCACAAATAATACCCGCAGTGCTCAGGGCAGCCAGTGTGCTGCTTGCAGCCTGTGCACAGTTCCACTGCTGCTGGAGCCCAGGGCAACACTCATGCAGCACCAGACTGCCCCACATGAGTGCAAACAGCACTCAGCAATTGCCAAGTGTGTGTGGAGAAGTTTGCTGTGCACTGTTGCATGAAACAAATATAGCCTTTGAGAGCAAAATAAGGATATCTGCATCTGTTCCCAATACAAGATATGACACCCAAATTTCTTATACACTCAGAGGAGGAGCTACTAGGATTTTGCACATTGAAAATGAGGGTCTGCAGAACCTTACAGAAGCATCAACATGTAAAATATGGGTGGGGCACGAGGACCACTCCTACCCTCCAAGACCTGGTGTTGGAGAGGTGTTCTCTGCAGTGCATTGAGGCATTTTGTTCACAACAGAACACTCATTGTTGTACCAGATGACAATGTTGAATAACTTCTCACCCCTAGAGGCTGCTAACCAACCTCTGTTAAAGTTCAGTGCTGCTCTGGGAAAACCTGAGGCATTTTCTCTAGCACACTATAAAACAGAAGTTTCTCTCCCTGTTTCACTGCTGGCTGCGATGCTGGACCTTCCTGCTCATGCTTTTCACTCCCAAAAAGTTCTGCAGAGTCTAGCAGGGGTGGGGCTTCAGTTTTTCTGCCTTGGGAAGCTAATACCAACATACTTTTCCCCCCACCATGTTGAGACACAAGGACTTTCAGCACAATAGCTAAAATCTATTTTGCTCCTCAACAAAATACTTTTAGCACATTTTTCTTGCATCGAGCCGTGAAGTTTACATTTTTAAAGTGTTTCCAAGTTAAACTGGTCTAGTTCAATCCTCCAAAAGCCATCCATGATGTTTTTCTGCTTTATGCAGAAGCCCCAAAGGGCACCAACTCAACTCTGCTCTTCTAAGATACCCTTTAAGGCATCTTCTCACAGATGATTGAATCTGAACTCCAGATGTCTGCAGGCACAACCTGCAGCAGCAGAAAATTAAAGTACAAGCAACACTGTAAGAGTTGGAGTATGGACCTGCAGAATTTCCTGGCTTAAAGCCAGAGTTCAGTAGGCCCTGTCAAGGATGAGAGCAGAGTTTTATACCCTCAGTGGTCAAAGCTGAGGATAAATTCAGAGACTGTTTAAAAAGTAAAGAATCAGTTTCTGGTAGGGAAATAAGAGGAGGAATGCTACCACTCAGTTGCCATGAAATGATAACATCCCATAGCACAGTCAATATATGAGTACTTTCATGAGACACAGCCCAGTAAGACTCAGTCCCATAACACCTCAGCTAAACCCTTTTCAGAAGGAAATCACCAATATCCTACAAGCCTCCAAGGGGTACAAGCAGTTGCACCAATAGATGCTCCCTTCCCTAGAGCCTTTGGGCAAGTTTATTTAGGAAGTAAAAGCAAAACATATCCCCTTACATCTCTTCCTCTGCTCCTGGCTATAACATTTCCCATGGAGAACAAGAGCTTCTCTGAAGTTCCTTCACCTGCAAGTCCAGAATGTGTGTCATGCTTCAATGAAGTCTCAAGAGGATCCCAGATCTGCAGTTGACCTCCTACCAAAAATGCCATGCAAGATGTAATTTGTGTGTAACCCCATCTTCCCATTTCTGCCCCAGCCTCACCCTGCAGCCTCTGGCAAGGCTCTGAATTTCCTTGTTTGCTTGTTCAGCTCCACCCCACCTGTCCCTCCCCAGAAAGATGGCAGAGGAGCAGACTAAGCAGCAGAGAATGATTTCTTTTCAAGGCACATGCTTAGCATGAGCCCTGGAGCATTAAAGGGACACTCTTGTCCTCGTACTGATTTCAAGAGCTAACACCTGATAAATCCAAGGCTGTATTTAATGTATTTTTCTTCTAACAAAACAACTCTAAAGCCATCTACTTCTTGTTACTGGTGCTGGCAAGCTGAGACACTTTCTTAGAGGGTAGGTAGAAGATCATAGGGACCTCTACTGCTTCAATAAAAAGAATTTTATTACAAGCTGCTCTTTCCTTTTTGTTCTCCATTCAGCATAATGGCAATGCCATCTGATATATTCACAATTAATTTCTGCGAAAGAGCTGCCTTATTTTATAGCTTTGACACAGACACATTGCATTACTATGAAGAAAACAGGTGCATGGCATGACAAAAGCAGCTTCCAGCTCGGGTTTTCTACAGTCATGGATTTTAGTTGGAACTCACTTCCACAGAGCTGCCTTCAGAGACACCAGCAAGAGGAGATCTCCACCCTGGAAGTGCACATGCTCTTCCTCCACAGTATTGGCTGGCCAGGAATTGAAATGTGGGTCCACAACTCTCAAACCTGAGACATGCCAGGAGAGCTGGCATGTGGGCAGAGGAGATGTGGCTGGTGGGAGAAGAAACTATACGAAAATAGGCTGTATTTTATTTGCTGAGAAGGAATGAGGAGAAGGCACTCAGCTCTTGTTTCATGAGACCCTTACTCCCAGGGTGAAACTTGCTGCTTACACCAAGGTGTAAACAACCTGTGGTTATCATCCCACTCTGCACTTCCTTTGCAAATCAGCCTGAAATAAAGAACCCTAGAAACAAGGACTCTCAGATGGTCACACTGGGTTAGACTTTAAATGTCTCTATATGGCCAAATCATATACAGAAGACTGAACAAAAGACAGAAGAAGAGGAGGCAAAGACTCCTGCAGGAGCATATGGAATTGATCTGCTAAAGGCTCCAGCCCAATTCTCTTTAGAGAGAAGGGCATCCCTCACTACAATGTTTACTTCAGTACAGCAGTACTCCAGCTCATCTTTTGCCTTTTTAGAATCCATGTTAGCAGCTAAATGCATGCAGGACATTAAGCTGATGCCAGGCAAAGGCAGAGTGTTTTAGAGCTGGATTCAGCCACACCACACCTGCCAAGGTGCCCACAGAGCCACGCTCCTCACATGCCAGCATCAAAGGGGTGAGTCTAGACTCCCCTGCCCCAGGGTATGTGTAGCCTTGCCAAGCCATGCCGAGACTGTTTAATCCTATTAAAGCCTAAGCTGGAAGTACACGATACTCATTAAAATAAAATAGGTTGCTTTGTTCCTGAGATCTAAACCCCATAGCAGCAGACACTGTGGGATAAACCCCCCGTTATTGACCTCTGCAGGCAGGCTTGCCATTCCCAGCTCCACTGTTAGGAGAAATCCCACAGCCCTCTCTTTGCTCCCATATGAAAACAGATTTAGGATGTCTACTCAGGACAAGTGCCAGAGCTAGAGCACACAAATTTCCAAAGGGAAATTGCAAATATGGGGATCCAGCTAATCCTTTGGGTGCTGCTTTACAGCACACAGGGCCTGTAGACAACTACAGCCAGTTGTCACTGTCCCCACACTGCCCTTCTCACTGGAAAAGTACCAGGCAGACAAAATGTTACCTGGTTATATAAGTCAATAAGAGAATCTTTTAGGAATAGCAGTTATTTAGCAGAAGGTTAAAAAAAAAAAAAATCAAGGTAGAAAGGCTGTGCAGACTCATCCAGATCTCTTAATACATGGAAGGGGCAGGAATTCAATAGCACATAGAACTTATCTGAAGCATCCAGCTAAAGTGTAAGATTCAAGATTTCCAATGGTTTCAGGTGTTTCCAACATTTGGTTTAATCTGTTAAACTTCTGAAAAGTGAAGAAGTTTTCCCCTTCCAAAACTATTTATTTTTAAGGCACTTGTGCTGCAGTGCAGCACACACTGATGATTACATATCACCTTTCTTAGGAAGCGATGAAATCAGCCTTATTGCTTTTATTTATTCCACCTATAATGAGCTGAAGCAATTCCTTCCATCTCATGCCATTTGGAAAGACAGAGCTGTTTGTATCCAGGTAACCAGTGCTGGCACCACAGAGCTGGCTGCAGATGTGTGCCCAGGGACACATCTCCCTGGTGTGGAAGAGCCAAGGAAGGGCAAACCCTCCTGCAGCAGTAACACCTGACCCCACAGAAGCCAATACACTCGTCTGCTCTGTTCCCCAGAGAAGCCTGGTGGGGGTGTCCAGGCACTGGGCTGCTTTGTGGGTACACAGAGCTGTGCAACAACATCTCCAAAACAAACAAACAAAACCAAAAAACAAAAAGGAAAAGAAGCAAGAGAACAGCAGCAAGCAGAACACATCATACGCATGTAACCAAGAGTTAAATGTTTTTCATTCCTTCATGCATATTTCCCATGTTTTTTCTCTGCATGTCCAAGTACTAGAGCATTACCTCCCTGTCTTGTGATAGAAATTCTGCCCTACAGTAATAACCATAAAACCTGTTACTTAAAGGGAACACCTTTAAGCAGCTGATCCTCCTTCCCTGCCCATCAACAGAGCAGTCATTCTTCCCTTCCCCTTGGTGCTTGCCTATCAGGTCTTCACTTAGGGTATTAAATGCTCTCTGTTGCTGAAGAACCACCATAGATCTTTCCATACTCTCTGCATTCACTAACAGTCCATATAAAACACAAATCTCCCATTCTCTTTACCCAAGAATGTCTTATTTTTAAAGTGATATATAAAAAAAACACATGAATATAATTATTTTACAACAATAAAAAACAAAAAATTACACAACACTCCCTTCACACAGCCAACTGTGAGTGGTTTGCTTTTTTTTTTTTTTTTTCAGAGCCTGCATAGTCAGTTATTTCTTAAGAAGGTGCTTTATATGCACTCCAAGGCAGCATTCATACTATCCCACATATCCTGGCTGTTGCTATGGAAATGATTGCTCCGTAAGCTGATGTGCGAATGCAGGTCTCATTGCTGAGCAGAGGCTAAAGGTGTGCATGAGTCAAACTATTTGCTGTGCATTATTCCTCTGCAGCCTGGCTGCTGCCAGGGGACAGCAAAGGAACAATTAGTGTCTGCACAGAGGGTGCCTCTAGCAGGGAGCTGTGGAGTTAGCACTGCTGGATGGTCGCAGGAAGGCTCTGGCTCTTGCCTGCAGTCGAACACCATTCAGTCATCCAGCTGATCTGCTCTGGGTACCACAGGATACAGGTACAGGAGGTACAATACAATCCATGATGTTTATAAACATTGCAGGGGGCAGGTAGGTCACAATGCACCATTACAGCCACAAGGCACACTGTCCCCTGCCCTGTCTGTAGGCCTGTGGTCCCTCAGAAAAGTCAATAAAATCAGGTTTTTGGCAACGACCTGCTGGTGGCTACAGAGAGGCAGAGACTGAGGAGTGCTGGAGAGCCCCCTGACTCTGGTGAAGCAGCAAGACCAAAAGGAAAAAACATCTACAAAAATTAAACTTCCTCACAAATGCTGTGTTTAGCAACTTGACTAAACACGGTTTTCTGCTCTTGACTACCTATGAATAAGCATTAAGGCAGATATTGGAGAGCTCCCAGTCAAAACAGCTTGCTGCCAGCAGGCACTTCTCAGAAACAAGTGCTGGCCTCTCCCAAAGAAGGAACCTGCACCCTTCAGGACTCAGCCCCTGCCCATGAGTGCAGGTGCAGCCCTGGAGCAGAGGGCACATGGGGGCAGCTGCAGAGCTCCTCCCTGCCCCACTCCAGCCAAACATCAGCACTGCAGACACTTCTCTGCATATGGCAGGCTGGGAACATTCCAAGACAAGCATCCCACACCCCTTTCTTTCCCCAGAACACTTGGCAGTAATTTTAATAGATATATTGCAACTAGTAGGAGGTCTCAGGGCAGCCCCCATGCCTCAGTGGTTTCTAAGTTCATCTCTTCTGCAGCCTGATGGGAGGAACTGGGAACAAAGAGGGAACAAGGGGCATAATGAACTCAGATTTATAGCAGGTTTTTAAGGGGTGAGAGGGTAGGGTCTTTTTGGCAAATGCTAGTTTGGCCATCTGAATATTCAAGGTTTTTTTCTTTCAAATGAGGAACTAAGAGGCTGTAGCAGACAAAGGCAGAGCCATCCAAAAAAGCAAAGATGGGATTTTTTTTCCGTCATTCCCCTGAAGAAATTGCTGCTGCAGAAGAGCAACAAGTGGTCCATCACACAAACTTCAGGTTTCTAGTCACATTACGTCCTTTCTCACTGCTCTACAGGAAACAGGTACTATACCCAACCTCTCCTCTGAATTATCTTCTGTCCTAAATATTAGGGAACTCTTAGAAGCCAAGCAAACAGCTTAAACTACAGAATCACAGAAGTTGGTGAAGTTTTTGCACCACCTTTTTTTTCTTTTTTTTTTTTTTCTTTTTTTTTTTTTTTTTTTTTTTTGTCAGTCACCCTGGGGAAAGGCAGCTAGTTATAGAACAGATTCCAAATATCCAAACTGAAGTCTAAACTTCTACAAAACATCTCAGATCACAAAGGCAATAATCTCAAAGCACAACTCCTGTGAGGCACATTCTAAATGACAATTAAACACAGTAAACAGACTGCAGCAAATCAGTGTAAACAAAGCAAGCATATCTCCCTCAACAGTAGCCCAAAATAAAGGTAGCACTTACCTCATTTCAGGGCTAAAAAGGAGTCTGCTGTCACCTAGAGCTGCTCTGCTCCTGCTTGCCTTCTCAGTGGAGAGGGGCTGCTCTCCTCTCCTCTCTTGTGAGCTACCTGCCAGAAGGACAGCTGGTCCCTGGTCCTTAGCAAAACACCTGGTTCAGCACAGCTTCCTAGCAGAGCACAGGGGTGGCTGGGATTTGAAACAAAAGAACACAATGAACGATTATTTGTAGTTTTAACTATCTGTGAGCTGTAATGGGCATTTTTCTGGTAAAAAGCAGCCTATTTGATCAATGCCTACTAATATTCTAATAAACTCTTACACCATTTTTTGAAAATACAATGATAAGCAAATAGAAGTGTTTCCAATTGCTTTAAGATGATATGGTATGAATGTGAATAAATTATGTTAAATCTTACTATCATAGAGAAGCATCTTGTGATTTATAAGTTCCTACCTTATGTAGATTAATGCCCCACAATTCCGCAGCCTGTAGAGAGCTCTCTTTTGTGTTGTGATATGAACACACATACTATGCCTCAAAAGCTTCCAATTACGTGGGTGGGATTTGGAGAATACAAATGACACAAAAACCTAGAGGGGTTTATTTCAGGAACAGCTCAATATTATAGAATATAGTATCAAGATTAGAGGTTATGAATTAGAGATTCACTTTCACTGTCTTGTTAGAAAGGGTGTAAAATAAACACTGAAGGAATAGTAGGGATACAGGAGACAGCAAAGTATACATTTAATACAATTAATCACCAGCGCCCTTATTTTTAGTATATTGGCATTCATGGTGAATCATATTGTGACTTTAATTTTAAGAAATGTGATTTTGAATGATTTTTTGGTACGATCTGTTTATGACATTCCTAGGTGCGGACACAATGCTGTTAGAGGGACTGGGAAGGATTCTTCTCATGTACGTGAAAGCAAAACCTATATATTTAAATTCTGAACAAGTTCCTGAATTTTCTAATCATTAGGGTTATTTTTCCCTTCTCAGCTGCATCATTTCATGTAAACTGTTTATTTCTTGGAGTGTGAATTTGAGCTAAAATGCTCCTTAAAATATTTGATGCTCTTCTGTAACAAATGTAAGTGAATTTAGAAATCCAGATCAATGAACTGATACATTGAATCCAACAGTTTTCTAAGATAATTTTCTTCAACAAAACCCTAGTCAAACTCAGAGACAAGATTCTTGCAAATGTTAAAAAATCCTAATTTTTTCAGGGATTGCTTCATTATAAAGTGAAATATTAAATTAGTACACGTCAAGAGGGAGGATGCACAACAGAGAAAGGGGAAGAGGAGTTACTGACTCAAAGTGCTGCTAACTTTTGGTTTTCCTGTGGGACAAACACTATTTTTCTGCTTTGCATGAGAAAAAGTTTTCTTAGCTATGTCAAAACTGCTCAAAAAAGGACTTTTACCCCTCATCTCTTTGTAAGAATTCCACCCCAATTTATGTGTGTGATGACAAAAGACACAAAATACCCATCAGTGCAAAATCCTAAAATTAATCTGCAGGGGAGAAGGAGGGCTTGCCAGCAGGATCCTGTACATCACACTCTGTATGAGGCAAACCCTAAGATATCCAAAGCTCCCAGCTGTGATTAACTCCTGCAGGAGTGAAGTGACTCAGCACTAGGCAAGAGATCCGAATGCATTTCAGGGTGAGGCCACCTACCTGCATGACAGCAAACATTGCAGTGCTTCTTTAAACTGATTCTATACACATAAATATGCTGTAATTAATCTCATCCTCAGCTCCTCATCAGACCAGAATTTGTGCTCTCTTGGCTGATTATCATGCAAGTTGGCTTCACTTGACCAGCAACACACCCTGAGGGTCAGATATAGGGGGGATATTTTCATCTGACTAGACTGTTAGTGAAACCAAATACTATCCATCTTTCCCTGCCACTCCCCTTTGTTGCTGGATTTATTTTGTGAGAACAGTTGTCCTGTAAACAAGAAAGAACTCATGTGGTTGTTTTTGTCATTTCAAAAATAATCCCAGAACCTGTTAAAGGATGATTGCATCTAATGCAATGTGTCCTCTCCTTCCACAGGAAAGGCACTGGGCTCTAATGGTTTTTTTCTCTTACAAAGGAAAGAAAACAAGTGATGTTTTCTTCTCTTCTGTCTGAGCCTTTGGCCCTGAGTTCAAATATCTGTCTGTCTAATCTAGATTTAGAGCTGGAAGAAGACAGATAATCACATATGATTATCAGATGCACCAATTCTACTGATTCAGGATGGCAATATTTCACTTACCACCTCAAGAGGAAACCTCTGGTTATTTGGCTGTAGAACACAGACAAGCTGTTGTTGTGCACACAACAGAATTATTCCAGGTATTTTCCCTAAGTCCAGCATATCCAGGGTGTATCTGAACAGGACGTATAAGGAGCTGGTCAGGAGCAAGGTGCCCTGAGGGCACTGGAGCCTGCACAGAGCTGGTGTGTCCTTACCAGCTCTGATGTGTGAGGTGCACTGTGCTGTTGGTCACAGGGCAGCACTGCACCCCTGCACGTTAATGTCTCTGTGCTTTCCACCTCCTCGGGCTGTTTGTGGCACCTCATTGCATCTTAACAAAAAGAAGATTTTTTCTGCGATTGAGAGATTCTGGGTGTTGGAAAATCGGCTGATTCATCAAAACTATTTCAGGTTGGTTCTACAGTGTAAGCATGTAGAAGGGCATGCTCTTCCCAGAAGACTGACTCCAGATTACAGTAATTTCACGCCTATAAGGCGCACCAGATTATAAGGCGCACTTCCGGGTAGCTGGGCAGTCCCCACACTTTGTCCATATATAAGGCGCACCAGCGTATAAGACACACTTCTGGGTTTGGATCAAAACTTCAGTCAAAAAGGTGCACCTTGTAAGTGTGCAATTACTGTGCTTGGAGCTCAGCTGGTAGGAGCAGGGTGCTAATAATGCCAAAGTCATGGTTTCAGCCCCTGCATGTGCCATTCACGTTATCATTGGACTTGATGATCCTTGTGGGTCCCTTCTAACTCAGAGTATTCCGAGATTCTGGGATTCTGAAGAAAAGGATTTCAGAGCAATCCAGCTGAAACTTCACAATGGTTGGCAGCAGTTCATCTGCCCCCCTACATCAACAGAATAAGTCCTCCTTGTGTTTTCTCCTGGTGATTCCCACTATCAGCACAAAAGCCACATTGCCTTGGGAAACACAAACTTCCAAGCACTCTAGGAGGGATGCCCATGTCCTTTGTCCTGCTGTGACCTGGAATTGAACCTGTTTCAAATGTAATTCATAGACAGGGCAACTACAGTTACACTTTCTCTTGTAGAGAGACACGGTGGCAGCTCCTCAGTTCTGTTATATCTACAGTGTTAAAAAACAGTGACTTGATACAAAGAAAGCATCAGCAGGGGTCTGAACTTACAGCTCAGTGGCAGCAGTTCCTGGTCTAGGATACAGCTTCAGATGATGTTAGGGTGACACATCCCAGCCACAGTGGAGAATGCACAATTGTCCCCATATGACATGAAAGCTGACACTATCCACAGCACACAAGTTTAGCCATTAGACATTTGTTATGAATATCTAGCAGCTGCAACTGGGAATAATTTCTAGGGTGAAGGTCTTGCATTCCCTGTGCAGACACAGTAGAAGGGGGAGTCAACAGCTGCTGAGATTTAGTCCTCAGCCAAAACCCTGCAGACTTCTGCCCCTACATGTTTTCCCTGGACTGAGATCTCCATGAGCCTGCATCTCCAGAGGCTGTGGAGGTGGTGTTGCACTTGCTCTGATCAAGGAGTGTGTTTGTAGCTCCAAGTTCTCCAAGTTCAGCTCCTCACAGTAGCTGAGTTTGTCCACTTCTGACTGATGCTCCTGGCAGTTACTTGACTCCTCTTTCTCATGACTATTATGACTAATAAATACATCCTGTCATTTCTTAAAAGACACTGTAAGGAGCTATTCCCTTTCATCACTTGTGCTCAAGCCATCTTAATGAGGGAGGAAGTACGCTAAGATCAAAGAGAACTCTGCACTAGCTCAGCCCATCAGAAATCTCACAGACAACTTGCAAGATGGGAAGAGATGATTGTGGAAACTAATCTATGCTTAGAGCAAGAAGCACTTTGTGAAACTTCAGAGAAGTTTCATTTTCTCTCCTGTGAGCGGGGCTGGTATTACTGACTTGTTCTTGTCCGCTGCAATGTCTTGTGGTTGAGTTTTTGTGTTTAGTTGACTTAGCAAAACACCGTCCTGACAGAGAAGTGAGAAGCCTTGGCACAAATTGTGCATTTCAATATGGTGGTTTGTGTCAATTTTATTACATGTAGGATGGTTTCCATATGGATGCTCTGCTTCATGTGACAGCTTTGGAAGAACTGTTCCACTAGCTGACAGCATACAACCAGCAGGACAAAAATGAGATAAATTTGCTGTGTGCAGGTCAAAGAGGGGGTGAAATTGTTGGTTTTCATTTTAAGAGAACTGAGGAAAGCAGGGTCAAGTCCAGCATAACTATGGCACAACCTTCTGCGAAGATGCTGAAGGCAGCACCTATTTGTGGTTACCAAGTTTTCAAAAGGCAGACTAACCTACGACTTTGGGATTTCTCTTTTTAACTGATGGTGCTCTTACATCACAATGGAATAGGTCAAGGGCTTCTCTTGTAAGCTTCATCTTTGTTTTGGACATATTAGCTTCAGCCAACTGGGTTTTAGCTGCTTGAAGGTAAAAGCTGATTACTGGGGAAGCTTCTTCCTCATTTATGACATCTCAGGAGGCTATGAAGTTTAGACAATAGACTTCAACTCATACAAGTTATGGACTGAAACCTATACTACCTGGAATGAGAAATAGATATACACTATTCTCACACCTATAAGGTGCACTGGAGTATAAGGCGCACTTCTGGGTTGTCAGCAATTTTCCGTACTTCGTCCATATATAAGACGCACTGGACTATAAGGCACACCTTTTATTTTGCCACGAGGATCCGCTGCTGGCCGCGCCTGACTGCTCTCGTGGCTCACACTTCTGGGTTGGCAAATTTCTGAGCTTCGTCCATATATAAGGTGCACTGGCCTATAAAGCGCACTTCTGGTTTCCGATCAAAATTTTAGTCAAAAGGGTGCGCCTTATAGGCGTGAAATTACTGTAATTTTTTAAAATGCACAGGGAAAAATTATAATTTAATCCCAAAACCTTTGAATTATTTGCTTGAATGAAATGCTTGAAGTACAAAATTTTAAAATACTCCTCTGTTCAGTTTTGTATTTTTAGGCTTATACTTTAAGAAAAGTCTATAGGCACCACATGGACTGACTCCACCCATCTGTAACTTCATAATAAACATGGAAATATACTCAGACCAAGAGCCTGCAAGTTTCATGATTCTGTTTCTGAGTTGGTATTTAGCCCCCTTGTGACTTCTGATGGCTAAGTAATTGCTAAGCCCACTCTGCATGGTTTTATTTTCAGTAAGAAATGAGTACTGTAGTCTCAGAGTGCATTGGATACCATTTTCAGAAGTGTACATTTCACTGGAGGACTTCTGTGCCAAGCCAGTGGTTTTGGGACAGTCCATCAGTGCAAAATTTGTTGTATGTGTGAGGAAGACCAGGACTTCACTGAGTGTACAGAACAGCTATGGGATTGCTTCAACCTGCTAAGGCCACTTACCTTGGAATTGACAGGTGACAGAGGCAACATTTCACAGGTTCAAAACTTTCCATTTTACTATTATTTACATAAAATTGTCATAAGGGTGCCAAAGAAACTCTATCAACAAGAGCTCTACATCTAGAAAAGCTACTACACATCCCTGCCATTATTCCTAGACAGTAACTAAAAAGAAAATGGAGATTTATTCCCCCCCCCAACATTCTAAAGACTCCAATAATATAGATAACTGAGATCTCCCTGAGTGGCAAATAATCATATGAATTAATGATCACGTGAAACAAAATACAAAGAAAGCATACTCTTCAAAGGACTGTTCATTTGTATGTAGTGCCCCTAACCCCAATGGAGACAAATGGAAGATGCAGATATAAACAAAAGGGAGAATATGTTCACCATGATGGACTGAAAAAGGCCAGCCTGGAAGAAAGTGGAATGCATAGAGGGATTTAAAGAAGGATTACAGATGCTGGTGGCAACTGCACTCAATAAATTACAGTTAGATCAGAGAAAAATAGAATGCTTTGATAAGAGATTAAAAGGTGCCCTTCTCAAATGTACAGCTGTAATTAAAAGCAAATAAAATTCTATTTTAACCCTATACTCAAGGTACTACTTTTTTTCCCCTTGTTTCATCAATAAATGATTGCTGGTGCCCAGGGAAAAGACAGCTTTTTCAATGTCTTCATTCTGTCACAGCCAGCCGCCAAATAAACATGCAATCATTGTTTTCATGCATGTATCAAAAGTTCTGATGGGGGCCATGGGCTTTGGGTGCAGGTGGTATACATTTTAGAAAAACTAGGTGATGTACTGCAGCAAAAACAGGAAGAGATAACCCAGATAACAAGGCTGCTGCTTTTCTTGGGTTGATAGCTATGTGTTTACCAACTTCTAATAAAGAGAAAAGCAAAATTGGATTTGATTCATCTATTGTCTAGAATAATTTCCTGCCCAAGAACATAATGAGCATGTGCACTATTGCTTATGCAGCTTAGTAAAAAAAAGGGTAGTTATTTGAAAAGTCAATAGAAAATTGATCAGTAAAGTCATAAGTTATTACAAATGTGAATATGCTTTCATCATGTTATATTCAGTGTAAAAGTTGCCCTTTTTTTCTTTTGTAGTTAGCTTGCAGCTAGCATGGGAAGATGCATTATGATTGTTTCCCTCCAGCAGCAGAGAAGCAGACACCCCAACATGAATTCTTCAATGGCTGGGACCACAGAACTATTTGCAACTTCTTGATTCAAGGCAATTCAAATCTGAGCAATTTAATGCTGCAGGTATCTAGAAATTCTGTCCTTGGAAAAATCACCTTCACATGAATATTCCTCAATTCTAAAAAATTGTTCAGACAGTTAAAGTCAAATCTGGCACCATGGCCTTATGTTTTTCATCTGGGAACTGCTTCAGCTACACATTTTTCATCTGAAGGTTAAAATTTACTGTTTTCCCACACTAGTTTCTGGTTGTATGAATCATAAGTTGAAAGTCCTCCACACTTGCAAAGTGCTTTTAGTAGTAGACTTGACTTTCTCAATCATCTGGAGCTGAGGTGTCTGATGTTTTACTTGGGATTAATTTGTTTGGTTCAGCAGGCTGGAGGTGTGCTTCACAGCACTGTGTTACTGTGAATGATGCTGTAATGCCTTGAGAGCTCATTCCACTGAGCACTTATTGCTGATGAGAAGATGCTTTTGTCCTCTTACCAATAATTTACAGTTGATATAGAATGTGGTGCTCCTCCTGCCTTAAAAACCCTTAGTTAAAAGAGCACAATTCCTACTCTCATCAGCACTAAGCTATACAAGTTTCCACGAAATCTGAGTCATGAAGCAGAGGGAAGCATGGATGCATACTGTTGGGATTCATTTCTTCAAGTTTTCCTAGAAGTGGCATTACAGTGTCTGTGTATGAAGTTCTTGTGTTTGTGCTTCTGGGATAGAGGCTGCACATGGCAGTAGCAGCCCTCAAATATCAAATTACCATTGTTGGACATAGAATACAGCTGTAGTGATCTTAGTGCTGGGTAGATGTTCAAAACGCATGACAGTGCTTAATTTTGGTTCTTTTTGGAATACAGTTTTTCTCCTGCTCCTGATTTATTGATTGACTGGCTTTTGATCTAAGTAACATCTCTTCTATCTTCCATCTGTGCAAGTCTCTAGGTCACCTGGTAAGGATTTCTGACAGGAGGTGACAAATGTCACATATGTCTCAAGTGAATTTGTTTTCCCCCGCAAACGACAGGGAAAACATTTCTACTGATTTCTGTGGTCAAACACTAAAAGAGGAGAGCCCAAAAGGAAACTGCAAGGATAATCAGAAACTCACCTGTACCTGGCTGTAACCTCAGCAATCTGGCATTCTGAGCCAGCACATACAAACCTAAGAGTTCAGACTGTGACCATGTGTTTGTCCTCTGACAAATAAGAAAAGAAAAAGAAAAGGAAAAATTTTTCCATACCTATTTGAGCTGGAATTCAGACAAAATTGTAGTCAGAGATGCCCAACACTTCCTTGCTTCAGGAAAGCCATGAGCCCTGGTGGAATTTAGACATCTAATGCTTCAATATTTCTTTTCTACTTCCTGCCAAAACTAAGAATTGCAGAGAAATAACATGAAGAAAACAAAATAACTAACCATACTGTGCTATGTCTCACAAGCTGCAGATTCCTAGCAGAGGCCCTGATGATTTCTCATTTCCTTCAAACCAGTTCTCTGACTCATGCTGCTTAGTGGGAAAGCAATGCCTTTTCCCTTCCTCATCACACACCACAGTCTGAAAACATAGGGTTACTCAACAGAATTTACTGGCCACTCACTTGAAATAAAGACAGCCCAGTAGTCTGAATCCAAGTGTCAGAGAAGGCAGTGACCTCTTCATTGCCATTCAGGCACCTCTGGGAATGCATTCACTCCTGTGGTCACCCAGCCAAAACCCTTGGCCATCTGAAAAACTGGACACTGAAAAATGACAATGCCCTTCAGTATCTCAGTTTCTTAATTTTTTTTTCTCATATCCATGAGATGACGTGAAGTATGCATTTGTTTTTATGCTTCTTCACCATGAAATTCATGGTGTTTTGTTTGGATTATTGCCATCCTGCATCCTCTCTATCAATGCCCTAGGGAGAGGAAAAAGGATCTTCCTGCTCTTTCTATGATTTAATAGTGAGAACAACCTATGCCTGCACTGTCTTTGCCACACAGATGGTTGAAAAAAAAAAAAATTAAAAAAGAAGCAGAGCCCATAGCAAATTTCTCATGGGGTGTGTGAATTAGATATAGGCAGAGCTTCAGGAGGAACTGGCTGGTCCTGGTCACAGCCCAGTCACCTCTCTAGCTCCTTTGGATAACATAGATTTTTTGGGGAAAAAGCCTACCCCATGGTCTCCTTATCCAGCTGGCTCTGGTGTGAAGATTCCTTTGCTGAGACAAAAGAGATATAAGGGAGATTTTTAGTGTTTTCCTTTGTGAAATGGCAACTTCCTAAAAGTAGTGTCTGCAGATGAATACATTGCAGCCTGCAGACCCAGAGAAACCAACTTGGATAATTCACTCCTCTTTCCCCGCTTTGTCTGCACTCCCTACACTTTCTGAACCTGGGATTAAACAGAATAGACAAACCCAATGCCAGTCTCATAACAGACTCCTGTCAAACTTCTGTGTTGGGGTTTTTGCTAGCCTCTTTTTATTTTTTGGTGGTGTTCTACTTTCTTCTCTAAATTTAAACTCAAACTTCTTTTTTTGTATATGCTAGACACCTATAATAAACTGAAATAAAAGAGAAAAAAAATTTCCTTATCCTATTTGTAGTCACAGAATTTTCTATCCTCTAGCCCCAAGGAGATGACCGACATATGATGTAATGTAATTCTGAATTCACATAATTGCTTTGCACCCTCACTAGTATTGTTGGAATCAAAGGAGATTTGTTAAACATAGCTTGGACAAAAATCCGATGATATCTTACTGCCAATGAAACCTCGTGAAAGGGGAGAAACAGCTTCTCAGCAAATTTAATGTGAAGCAGATTTATGCATTTACATTTTAATTGCAAAATGTTAAAAGCAAAAACAAAACACAAAACAATAATCCCCAAACAAAAACATAAAAGGGATATTTTTTCCAGGTAATAGTGATTTTAAAGTTCTCCTCAAGCTGTTTGTAACATTATAGTGGATATGATTCCAACAAATGAGAAAGAGAGAGGCTGCCTGAGTGCACGTCTTATAACAGAGTCGTGGCACACTACTGTTCTGCTAAGAGATGACAAAATCAATGTTTTATGAAAACTTTCTCATATTTTAAAGCAAGATCCATCCAATTCTATATCACCTTGATTCCCTGAGCTCCATTTATTCACAAAAAGCGGGAATCTCCTTTAGGTAGACCATCCACTCGGGCTGCATCCAAAGATACCACAGCTTCATGCCAGTAAAGCAGAGAAGCTCCTTTTCATTTTTCCTTAGCTGGCTGAAAATGATGAAAGAGTTAACAGCAGGCTGGCTGACCTGACTCAGTTCTGGGAAAACAGAGGGAAAAGTTAACCAAAGCTTTAGCAAGACAGAATCAGACAAGTTACATGAAATGGATGCCAATCTGTGGGGCGAGATGCAAAGGAAATTTATTTTTTAAAGTGTTGCTTTGCAGAATGAAAGGTCTGGTTGAGAGTAGCATTCATGTTAATGCAGTTTACTTGGCTCTTGCCAACGGCATTTCATTTCATGGCATATGTTGGTATGATTAAAAAGTATGCATTGTATGGAATTAAAAGGATGCACTTTGGAAGATCTAAAAGTTGGCTCACTGACAGATTGCAAAGTGGTGAGAGTAACAAGCGGAACTATTTCCAGCAGATTCCCACAAGGATCAGTTCCTGGTACAACATCGTTTAGTATTTTCATCACATGTCCAAGCAATGCTGTAAAATCAGTCCCAAGATGGTTGGGGCCTGGAGCACTCATGGTCTAAGAAATGGCTGAGAGAGCTGGACTTGTTCAGCCTGGAGAAGACAAGGCTTCAGGGACAGTAAAAACAGCCTAGGAGGAGGTTACTAAGAAAGCAGAGCCAGGCTCTTTACAGAGGGAAGAGAATGAGATACTATGACCATAAATTGAAAGTGGGGGAGTTTCAACTATATATAAGGAAAAAGAAATTGCAATGAGAACGATTGGACATTGGGTCAGCATGGCCAGGGATGTCATGAAATCTCTTTCCTTGGAGGTTTTTAAGATCTGATTGGACGAAGCCTGGAACAGCCTTACCTGAATTCCATTTTAACCTTGTTTTGAGCAGAAACTTGGTCTGGATGACATCCCCAAGTTTCCCCTTGTGAGGAATGTAATTTGGTTGACTCTGCCTGGAGAGGGATTTGGGAATCCTGATGGATAACTACTTCAACACGTGCTCTAATGTAAGGCTGCAAGAAAAGGCAATGGCTGGATGTTATTTGGTCACTGCTGTCAAGAGCTCCATGTAAAACCTGACATCTTTGCAGAGTGGAATTCCTAAAATAGAAGCAGCCAGTTGAAGCAAACATCACTTCCTCGGGCACAGCCTGTGAAGGTTTGCACTGCTGCCCCATGGATCTTTCCAGTGCCTCCTGAGCTGCTGCTTTTGCTATGGAAGTGGAGTGAAGGACAGCTGGGACCTGGATTTTGTCCTCTGCATGCTGTGCAGCATTTCAGAGACATGTTTCTATCACCCAAAACTGCAGCGAGAAAAAAAGGCGTCACACTACTGGGGTGAGAGGGAGTACTTAGGAGTCTCAGGCAAAGCTTTACCAAAATTCAATAACTTAAGGCTTTAAGTTAGACAACGCAAATTCTAAATAAAGTCTAAAAATGCCACAGCTTCTCCCTTGTTGCTATTCAAAAGCACCTGCCACACTTTACTGCAGAGAAAGTGGCCAGTGCTGGATTGTGACTCAGGTGGCCAGGATTTGCAGGCAGGCACTCACTGTTCTCTACTTTAAGCACTTTTCCTTTCTTGCCTGTTCTGGAGTATTTCTGAACAGTAGAAACCTTTAAGACAATTCCACACTTTCACAGAAAAGCCTTTTTGCAGTAGCTGAGGGAATAATGTACAAAATCTAGCACACACAAATAGTCAAAGGTTACATGAACAGCATCAGCACAGGTGTGCTGAAGCAGCAGGACCCTAAGCTTTATTGGTAACCAGAAAGGCAAGCAGCCAAGGGACAAACCCATCTGACCACAGATAACAACCCTTCTGATGTGCTTGGTGCATTTGCTTGTTAGCTGAGATCCATTAAGATGAATTATCTAGATTCATATGTTTTAGAGATGTGATAAAGCTCATGGCCTCAAATACATTCAAATATCTTGTTTTTAAATTGAAATCACAATTGTATCTTTTTCTGTTATGTGAAATACCCATCCCTTATGTAATTTGAAGATGCTTTTTTTAAGCTTATCTGAAGTTTTGCAACTATTGATGCATTGCTGGTTTGAGTTTTGACACCAGGGAACTGTACTAGCCAGACCAGCAACCCGCTAGGCTTTGAATTCTTTGTTTCTTCAGTAACAATCTGAAAAAATGGAATTATAATCTTTTAATTTAAGAATTTCTTACATTTTAATTTTGTACTTGACTAGCTTAATATTCCTAGGTAAAAAAAGCTTTGTGGGATTTTTTTCCTCTGATAAAACAATGTACTTCTCTTTAGCAGTTTCAGACATAAGAATACACATTGATAAGTAGCCTCTAATCAGATAATGTAACAATTCCCTGACCACTTTAGAAAAAGCAGACAGACATATATATTGCTATGTTGAAAAAGTTAAAACATAGTAGAATTATCATGTCATAGCTAACTCATTCCCAAATCAGTTAACTTCTTGCCAAAAGTATCAAAGAGTGTATGTTAGACAGAAGTGTTTCCTGGCTTTTATGGAAAACAACAAGAGGAGGAAATAAATGTATTTCTTTCAATATGCAATTATATCCTGCTCTGTTGCATGTGGATATATAAGGTGTGCTGTGTGCACACACACTAAAAATAAACAAGCCATTACACACTAACACATCACTAAGCCAGGAGGAGTAACCTGTGGGTTGCTACTTCTTTTGTGTACCTTGGTTATGAATTTATTTTTGACTGCACCCATGTGGAACAGTTTGCTGGCCCAGTACCCTCTTGGGTGCAAAACCACTCCTCAGCACCTGATTTTTTCATACCTTTACTTATTTAGCAGCAGGGAGAGGAAAACAGGCAGCCAGGCACAGCGACATCCAAGGGCAGCATCTCTGGGTGCATGGGCAGAGCCAAGGGCAGAGAGCTGGAAAATGTAAGACAGACGAGTTGAGCAGCGACACCACTGAAAACATGATGGTCACACATTTGACTGGAGGTGGCAATATCATTTTAATCACACGTGATACTTTCACTCTACCATAAATCACTTAGAAAAATTAATTACAAACATTCTTTACTCTAGGCAGACAGTTCCATTTTGGTAGCAGGGGACAGGTTGTGCCACAGTTTTCTCCCTGTCGTGCTGAGTTTACTGTCCTTTGGTGTTTTCTCTGTGGAGGATTTTGGTGACAATATCCAGTTGCCTCACACCTTGCAGATGATTGCTCTGCCCTTATCCTCCAGTGGAGTGGCAGGAGTTTTTCAGATTCCTGTTACACATTGCCCACTGACCATCTGCTATTACCACCTTAACGAGAAATCACTTGATGAAAGGTGATTGAGTGGTTACCATCCAGTACAAGGTTACAAGCTCATTATACTACTTCCCCCTCCAACATTAAGCAATAGTGATAAGCCAAGAGTCTTAGCTGATACAAACCAGTGCATTTCTGCTATTTCAATAGTGCTGCCTTTGTGTACATGACATTTAGCTTAAAAGAATTTACTGTTAGGTTAATTTAAATCCCAGTCTTCGGTTAAAGTGGGTTTCTGGATCCTACTATTTTAAAACAGAAACTTGGGATAATCAAGGAATATTCTATTCTTTATTATTCTTTTAGTCATCATGGATGGGATGTTTTAAAGATGAATCAACTGTGGTGTTTATGTATCACTCTTGAAAACTTGGTTTCTGTTTCCCCTCAGAGCACTGAGGTTTCCTGTGAAGCTACTCTGGCTCTGGATTTATATACCATTTGCAGAGGAAGATCTAGCCACTTAAAGCCTCCACATTAGGTTTTGCTGAGTCAATTTTATATATCAATCTGTTTAAAAAAAAAAAAATAGGAAAGCAAAATGAGGGAAAAGTAATCTTCAAAAAAATTAGTCCAGAGGAAGTTCACAGTTCCTTAAACAGTTTGTGTTCTAAAAGCAAACCTCTACATTTCTCTTTCTGCATCAGGTCTCTGCTCTGATGTGTTTCCACTAAACTAGAAGCATTCTATGCAGCCTGTTAGGGTTGTGGATTTCAAGGCAATCTTCCAAATAAAAATCAGAGAATTGAACCGATTGAGGTAAGCTGTTAGAACTGAAGAGAAAGCCAGAGCTGCCTCTTGTCACAGAGACATTTAGCAGGAGTACAAAACTTCAGTGTAAAAAAGCCTGGCAGCGTGATTCAGAACATACCACTAGGGGGAAATGATAGCGTTGCTGTACTTAAGTTTGGAAAAAAATGTTCTGAAAGGTTGTGTTGCTAGCACATACTCTATTTTAGTTCTGGGACTCATCCTCTAATGTCATATATATTCTGAGTGGTAAAGGAACCACCTGATGTCTAGATTCATTTCAGGGAAAGGGAGGGCATAGGTATGATGGGCACTGGAGGACAAGTTTGGATGTACTCAGATTACTGGGAGATAGTTCAGAGGAGAGACACCTTGAAAGGTCAGTGTCAGGAATGCAGCATGCTAATGATGCTAATGATATAAACAACACCCGAGATGGGTCTCCATTTGGTGAAGCACTCATGTACACGTTGTACTTGAAGCACCTGAGCTGCTGTATTCATTTCAGCCAGGTGACCTCTGTACCTCACCAGACAGGAGTTCCAGGCATTGCACTATCACAGAACTGGTGCTTCTTGGCACTTATCCACAAAGATATGAATGCAAAGATTAGTGCATCTTCCTGTAATAAAACTGCCTTATGCTGGTGATCATTCTCCTGATTCCAGACAACTCTGATTCATAGCATAAGAAAGGCTTCTCCAAAGGATTCAATAGCTCTTTTGCCCCAAAACACACACATCATCTGCATATACTTGTGTGTATCTCATCTTATCCTAAAAAATAAACAAATCACTTATGGGCCCCTATTCTCTCATATCCAGAAGGAAAATATTGCCTGAGAAAACAGTATTATTTCCCCCTCCTTTATTTTTTTTCTTTTGCATAATAGGACATAATTTATTATTTGGCTTACAATCATTGACAAGGGTCGAGAAAAAGGCAAATCTTACTGTTTTGATATCTTACACTGATTGTAACTTATCATGTCATAGGCCCTTTTAGCAGCAGAGACATCATTCTGGTATAGTAATCCCTTCAGAGAATTCCTTCCAACAAATATAGAAGACTGTCATCATGATGAGAAAAAGCCTTTCCCCTTAAAGTGTTTATCATCCAAGAATAAATACCAATGAAAATAAAGGCTTTTCTAGACTTTAGAGGTAATAATCCATTTATCAGGAAGATATTGCTATAAGCATTGTACATAAGCCACTCACCCTTTCCAGTGTCTTACAGTCATCTGAATGTCAATTTAAAAAAAAGAGAGAAGATGAAGTTATAATGCTGTATCAACAGACAGCTGTTCTAGTGGGCACAGGGAGCACAGAATGCCTCGCATTGCTGAGCAGTGCAGTCACTGCCAAAGGAATGGTGAGCTCACATTCCATCCTGGTTGCCATCCCGGTGTGGTCAGCCTGTGGGGCTCTCCCCCTTGTCGCCCAGCTGACGCCCCTGTGCTGCTGGACACCAGATCTGGCTCGTTAACGCGTCTGGAATGAGCGTGAGCCACCTCTCAGCTGGCGGGCGCAAGGGGCGTACTTGGGTTCCCAGGTTGGAAGATTATCTCATTCAAGCACAGTTCTCCCAACGATATATAAGTGCAGTGAGCGTGGTGGTCCCTGTAGAGCTGGCCTGAGCCCTGGGAGGTTTCACCACACAGGAGCACAGCCTTCGACCACAGCAAACATGACCATGATGATGAAAGTAGAAGAGCTGGTAGGTTCAATCTTCTTTCATTTACTCACAATCAATTATTTTCTAGACTGTCATTAGACCAGGCAGAGAAAGAGGACCTTTGTGGATCACTGATTTAGCAGGTTATCAGCACTGCTGTGCTCTAGATGCAAACCCTTATATACTATTTACTATATTATTATATTTTCATTTTCCTTGGGAAAGGGTCTCACCAGAGGCACAACTACACAGCTGTTTAGATTTGACATCACAGCACAATTCACCAGGAAAAGATCAACTAAAATTTAGCTATTTATTTGACTTTGTCCTTGATTTTAATTTATATATATATTTTTAGAAGCCAGTAATCTAATGATCACACTAAGTAATTCCAATCTAATAAGGGACTGGAACAACATATTAATGCAGGGAAACTACAGTATTTTATAATACTAAATTAACAGCTTAATAATAGTATTGTTTTCTAATAATAAACTAACAGTTCCTACAGCCACTGCTGTTCATGATGTAAAAGAGTCTTTGAAAAATTAGGTCTAGATCATAAGCAATGGGACATTCCACTGCAGGATTCAGACTAAGAATGTCTGATCTGATCAAGAAACTGGGAAACCAGAAAATGCAGTAAAACACTGCATTTATTTTCCCAGATGGCTTTGTTAAGATATAATTGCCCAACTAGTTAATGCTGTGTTAAATTCTTTGGCAAGGTTCTCTCACTTTCTTCTACATTAGACTCTATAACAAATACAATTTTACAAGGTAATCAAACAGAAAGGCAGTCTAGGCCACCCGAACCACTCTCAAAATACACATCTGCCTCTACTAAGTTTAACAAGTTCTCTCTTTGTACACACTTAATTGGGCATCAGAGGTATTTCTGAAAACTACTGAAAGCTGTGCTGCCGCACAGCACCACATAGCTTCTGCCAGTCTGCTGTAAATGGGACTTTGGTATTGACAGCAATGGATAAAGCCAGCCTTGAAATCACTCAGCAACCCAATTTAACTGCATAGGATGTGTGCCTCAGCCAGTTGCATCCCCAGCTGGCACAAGCAGAATGTGCCTGGCTGTCACACACTCCAAGGGAGGGCAGGAATGAGGTGCAATCAGCCCTAGGCAATCCATGATCCCAGGTGGTAGCTGCTGCAGTCCAGAATTCACTGATCCTATTATTTCATGTTTGCATTTACAGGTGACTGGGAAGAAGGTGGATGATAAAGAGACTGGCAGCTTCCTCCCTGAGGACTTCAAAAATGGAGAGTATGAAGCTGCTGTAAGATTGGAGAAGCAGGAGGACCTGAAGACCATCCCCGAGCACTCACTGACCCGAGGAGACCTGGCTTATGAGAAGGAGAAAAGCCTAGAAGCAGAGGTAGGTGCTTGGGTTTTCTGCTTGGATTTTTATCATCATGTATGCATTTCCTGCTGCAGTCCTTGAAGTTCTGCCTCTCTCTAAGCTAGGAATACATGCATGGTGAGCTAGAAAAACCCTTGGGAGACCACCATGGAAAGAGGTTGTTCTGAAGTCCACTGAAGACCATGGAGATCTGCTCACCTCTGTAGCCTGTGGGTGCAGGCAGTGACACTTTGAGGCAGAACCTAAAACACCCCCTGTACTGCCTGACTGAAACCCTGTGAGCTGCTTCTGGCCAGGGTCACCTGCTGCTGGCTGTCAGTGAGGGGGGAGCAATCAGAGCCAGTGAG
>VRYO01001366.1:7529317-7551491 GCA_009812075.1 Sialia sialis
GAGCACAAGACAGCTCCAGTCATCCAAGCCAAGAAGGATGCCAAGTCCTTTTAGGAAAGGCAGACACTTTTCCCTTTGCAGGGACAACCTTCAGTGCTGCCAGCCAGGGCATGATGTCCTATTTTATAGAATCACAGAACAGTTTGGGCGGGAAGAGGCCTTCAAAGCTCATCAATTCCAGCCCCTCTGCAGTGAGCAGGGACATTTTCAACACGATCAGGCTGCTCAGAGCCCTGTACCACCTGGTCTTGAATGTTTCCAAGGATAGGACATCTACCACCTCTGTGGGCAACCTGTGCAAGTGCTTCACCACCCTCATCGTAAAAGACTTCTTGTATCCAAACAAAATCTACTGTTTGTAGTTTAAACCCAATTGCCTTCTGTCCTATCACAATAGGCTGTGATGAAAATTCTGGAGAATTCTTTCTTATAAGTCCCCTTTAAGCACTGAAAGATCCCAAAAGGATGGCACTGGAACCTTTTGTTCTCCAGGCTGAACAACCCCAGCTCTCTCAGCACTTCCACACAGAAGTGCTCCATCCTTCTTACCAGCCTTGTGGCTCCTTCTGAACACACTCCAACAGCTCCATTCTTCGTGTGCTGAGGACTCCAGAGCTGGATACAGCACTTCAAGCAGAGGTGTATTTAGATGCTGACAGAGGCTCTCACACTCCTTCACCAACCCATGTCAGCTGGCTTTATAGTCTGGCCAAAGCAATGTCCTGGACAATATCCTGAGGTGAAGTCAGAAGTGGGCAGCAATGAATAGCTGCTCCTGGAATGCCCATTTTGGAGTGAATACACACAAAACCCAGAGAAGCAAGCAAAAGAACCACTTACTCTGTCTGCAGGCAGCCCTCCTAGACTGAGGCCAACAGCTTCAGACAGAGAAGGCTTTTCTCACATAAGCACTGTAACTCACAAGTGTCACCTTGCCAGTCACAGGCCTGATTTGTCCACACATCCTTCTTCATAGAAATTATGGCACACCTCCACCTGCTGCCCTTCACTGCAAGCCACAGCTTCCCTGCTTGTTTCTGCCCAATCACCCTGACACAAGGAGCAAGCCTTGCAGGAAACAGCAATGACATCAGTGCTGGCTACCTCAGTCTGTTTATCACCTAACCCAGCAGCAGCTCAATCCTTCAGGCACCCAGGTGGCCACAGCAGTGAGCTTCAGGAAACCAGGGGAGAAGAACATTTTCAATCAGCTCCTGAAGCACTGTATCTAACAAAGGGCAAAGATGCAGAGTTTAATTTTTAAAGTCAAACAAGTACCAAGAAGCACTCAAAGCCTCCATCCATATGTTAATTACTAAGAACTTCTGTCAGGCTCATGGTAGGTTATTCACTGGCCAAGGCAGGATTCAGAAAGCTGCACCAAACACATTTTGCTTCTTGTCTGGTTAGAGCATCATTTTAGAGGTAAGCCCATAAATGACAAAATACTTTATGCATATAAATACACATACACGTAAAAAACTCCCCAATACCTAAAATAAAATGGACTCAAGTCACAAAGTGAACAAATAATCATACAGGAAACATATTTCATAGCTGTTGAATGAAGCAAAAGCTGTTAAATCTATGAGAACTTCATCAATTCTGCTCAGTCCAATTACCAAGAGCTCAGAAATGACCCACTGCAGGATTTCTGCAGTGTATTTTACATGTTACAACTTCCACTTTTCAACTTGCAGTAGGCACCAGAACACTCACAGAAAAAAGGGCTCAACAGTATCTCAGTACAGTGGCTTATGTGATTTTTGTATTCATTTATGGAAAGAAAAACTTCAGTCAATATTTGGAAGAGTTCTGAAAATGATCTGCTGATTAGTGTATCTGTTTGTTTTTTTGGCAGCCAGATTAGGTTTACTGAGGCATTAAAAGGAAGGAAAACGGAAAAGCAAGAAGCAGCAAAATGAACATGTGCATAGATAACAATTCCAGAGCAGGAAGTAAAGACGGAAATAGTGCAGTAAAGATGATGTGAGGTGGAGGCTGCTCAGGTCTAGGTGTGACAGCTCCTACACTACAACATCCCTGCTGAGCACACATTGTAACCTCAGTGTAACCTCGGGCTCTTCCTTCCCACCTCTGGCAAGCGTCTAATGGTACTGTTTGGTTTTAAGTGCTGAAGACACAGATGGCCTTTGGGATATGTATCTGGCAAGTCAGGTCAGCCACTCCTACTGTAACCTAAATCCAAAATACCTCTTATCCTATACCATGGATCACAAAACTGAACAGGAAGCAATTTTTTTGATTGTATTCTTATTCTTCTCCACAGGCCACTTGAAGGTAAACTTAATCTACTGGCTTGCAGTTGTACAGAAATGTGTTTAAAACTTGAGAAACCAGAAGAGCTATACTATGAAGGCATGTTATTAATAAAAAAGGAATGCACACACACAAGTGAAAATTTCCATGTTAGAAATGTTCTGTTGAGTTTGCATGAACTGAAGGAGACCTAGGGCAGGGTGAAGAGTCAGTCTCCTGACCTTGGCCAGAAGCCCAGCATGACCTTTCAGATGTGGTGAATACTATTCAGCAGTCTCACGCACACAGTTTGCCTCACTTGAATGCTGGAAGAATAATTCTTCTGCAGGCCAAGCAAGGTAGTAAGAGAAATATTAGGTTGGCTGGAGGTTGGAGGAAGACTCAACACTGGGTAAAGAAGAGACGGAGGCTTCTGTTAACAACTGGTTCAGTCCTCAAACTTGAGTCTTAGCTTTTTTGCAGGCTGGCACTGCTGTTTCTTCCTCCTCAACTTTGCGAGGCTTCTTCACTGTGTACACTACACCACAGGCACTCTTTCGAGTTTCTGAAATACACAAGCAGAAGCTGCAGTACCAGTACCTCAAATACCCAAATAAAATGCATTTAAGGCACATTCATTTCAAGTGTCCGTGCCCCAAACCACAGCTGGACATATTGAGCAACTAGCCAGTCAGCACACACAGCAGGAAAGCAACCTGCAAGGACAGGAGCTCAGGACTCCCTGCATTACAGAAATGCCAGGGGGAATACAATGGTGGGTGTAGAATTATGGCAAACAAAGCAAAACCAAGGTCTGCAGGGGCTAAGCAGCTGCAAAGACACAAAACCATAGGAAACCAGGCTTAGTCAGTTCAATAATCATAGGAGGACACATTCTTGGAAGCACTGTCAAAAGTATTTCAGAGCCAAACTAACGGTTCTTAAAAAAATATTTAAAAATGCTTTCACGTGCCCCAGGATTCTTAGATTATGTGGGTACAACTGTACTGGCAGAGGAACCCCTATATACCAAGAAAGTGACTTCTTGGTATTCAAGAATTTTATTTACCGAACTCTCAACATTACCATGAAATACTGGTGGGTGATGTTACCAAATCCTCACATTTGTCAAATAAACTACTGAGCCAAATCATCCCATTTTATAATTACTGGTGGGAAGTTTCTCTGAAAAATTTAAGTTAGAAGAGACTCCCTACAAATACTCTATTAGCAGAGAGGCTCTGCAAGAACTTTGATGCAATATATTGACTTATTCTGGGCTAGTAACCTCTCTGGGACAAGGGAAATGACACTTGTTATTCAATTTCACAGATCAGATGGATAATAGGCTTGAGAAATCTCAAATAAATTTGACAAACTCTATATCTCTGTGTAGATGAGTAGCAGGCTGGAGGAGAACCTGTTGATTTTGCCATGAGTTTGAAGTTACCCTCACTGAAGAGTGAGTCAGAAATAACCCACACATTAAAGCATCAGAAAGGGACAAGACTAACGTTGTTTCTGCATACCTGCTGCAAAAAGGCAAATGCAAAACACAATGCCTACCCATTTTTTTGACGTCAATCACTCAGTTTCTGTCAGTGCCACCAAGATTAAGATTCAAACCTTTTTGAAATGGGATAATCTCACTATGAAGCACAGCAGGCAGGTCCCTATTTCAGTTCAACCATTTGAGACTCATTAATGTGGCTGAGAGAGTCCTCCAGCACAGACAGCACCATCAGTGCAGCCACTGATTTGCCAACATGGCAGTAAGGGAAAATAAAACAGCTTTGCCACACAAGCTCCTCTTTATGCGTTGGACAAAGAAGCTAAAACCCCAATCTGACTTGCTCTGTAAGGTCTCAGACCTTCTGGAGAATATTCATTGACAAGAACTTAGTTTAACAAATGCATGTTACTTAGAGAAGCTCTTAAGTGCTCACCTCCATGCAGCATGGCTGCTCTGCAGTTGGTGGACACGGCTGCCTTTGCTTCCCCTTCTGACAGGCCAAACAGCAAACCTCTGTCACTGCTGCTCAGGATCAAAACACACAGGAAGCAACAAACAGAACAGGGAGAGCTCTCTGCACGATAGGTTTGCTTACTCTACAAATAACTGGGAATCAGCGAAGCTGTAACTCAAAGTGACATTTTGCATAAGGTTACCCAGAAGCAGAGAAATGAGGCACCCAGTTCTGGCTGCAGTTCCCGCACAGCCCTCCTAGAAAGCTCCTGGCAACGTTGTTTCTTTCCAGACAAGAAGTTGTACTTTTAAAAATGTCTGTCAACACAAGAACATTCTAGATATGAATAATCAAGCAAAAATTTCAGTTTTGGAGACAGGGCACTGTCTGATACAAAAGCATTATGCTGAGGTTTCCAGCCACCTCTAGCAAGGATAACACCACATTAGCTATGTTAATTTGGGTTGAGCCTGACTGCTCATTTTAAGAGGGAAGAAAATGTTGTGCATAAAAGCCTTCCAGGCCACACAGCCTCCCACACGGTTCTCATGACTCAGAGCACGCTCCTTCCCTTCCAGGGACAGGCCAGATATGTGCTTCTGGGGTGGGCAGAGCAATAGAAATGCATCTGAACTCCTAAAAGAAGGGAAGAAAATACACTCTCCTTTTTTTCTAGAGCACAACCACTTATTTAACATTCCATGTATAACTAAGGACTGGAAAATTCTGCACAGAAGTAATTACTGCTCAGATATGAACTTTTAATTTTACATAAATATGATTTTATAGCTTCTGCTACCAAAAATGTGGCACTTTGGAGATACTAAGTAATAATTTCTTGTTTGGTTCATAGTGTCCATTGACTTTTATTCATTTCTCCATTTACACCCACACAACATGAATGCACATCACAACAAAACACTCCTGTAGCTGAACACAAACATTGTTAGTTACAGTGACCTCTCATGCCACCCCATGACCAAGAGCTATTGCTCCTTCCACACACACTCAGAGCCCTGATTCACCAAATGGGTCACCAACAAACACCACTGTATAAAGTTCAAGGGCTGTAAAGGATGAAAATAATTTCAAAACCACTTTAAACTTTCCAATGTTACTACTAACTGCTGCCTTTGACTTTGGGAAAGGATACAGATTAGCCACATCGTAAGGACCTCGGAGCTCCAGAGGCTAAAACAAAACAAAGAGGTTTGGATATGTGAATGCCTTTGCTGTCAGGCAGACAGTGTAAGCAGGCAGGGCAAGGCTATCAGACAGGCAAGATTAAATGCTATATAATAGCAAGCTACTGAAGATAATAGGAAATCAAGCAAATACTACTATTTTCACAAACAGAGTCTCCATCTGGGAGAAAACTCATGGAAAATACCACAGTAGCAGCAAAAAATCCCCCAAAAAATGAAACAACCAACCAAAAAAAATAAATCCCAAAACCCACAATACAATTCTTTGGTAAGGGCAACCATATTTAAATTTACAATTTTTATATGATTAATGTGCAATTAAAGCTGCATTTTCAGCCACAGATAAATCTTCAAATTGTTCTGACTTAAAAAAAAAAAATTAAAAATCTAGGACTTACCCTTTCAGCTGCACTAGATATAACTATGTTCTGGAAAACAAAAGAGAACAAACATTCACCTGTCAGACAGAACCAAGAAATGAAAAAAAAAAAAAATCAGCAAGACACAAAAACTTTATGAGCATTAGCTAAGCTCAGGCTTAGAGCCCAATTAAACATCAGAATACCTGAGGCCCTCAGATGAAAAGAACTCTATCAGGGTGGGAACTTAATTTGGGGACATGATAATCTTAGTTATTGCCCTGTCCCCTACATAGACAGAGGCACAGGCATAAGCCCTCTCTTGCAATTACAAACCTCCCACAGCCAGACAGGAGATGAATAAATGCATCACATTTTAGAGGGATAGGCTAAACAGTAAAAGTGTCTAGAGTGATGGCATTAAGCAATCATCTATCAGCCTGTATCTCTCTTAGTGGACTTCAAAGAACCCTTAAGGGTAAAGGAAAAATACAGAGCTGCAGGCACTGAGTTAAGAATTGTCCTCTTTATTTACACCAGCTGGAAAAGGCCACACACAAACAACTCATCCTGAGCTGTAACAGAAATGGATTTAGGAGTCCAGGATGCCCCAGAAGCAGCTTACAGATAATACCTTGAGATAGTTTGGTGCTCCCAAATTTTCAGCCTATGCTGTTGCAATAAAACTCAATTCTAAGCACTCATGTTAGCCTTGACCATAATTACACTGGTTCAGGAAATGTATCTACACTTAGGCAGTGGCTGCCACTTCGTGCCACACACTCATTTCCCTCAATACTGGCACCCCTATGAAAATCATCAGGCAGAGAAATCCTTCTCCCTTCTCTCCCGAAAGGTTTCTGCAGAATAGATATGTGACAACCTAGGGGCTCGCAGATCCCACAGCTCAGCCGCCAGAGCTCTTTTGATGCTAAGCTCCAAGGATGCTCACCTAGAGGGAGTCTGTTTAGCTCAGCAGGTAACTCTGCAGCAGCAGCAAAACCTACTTGCACCTTTTATTATACTGAACAAAAGGCTTTGGGAATTCCTGCTTGAGTGGGTAAGAATTAGAATTGTGCTGAGGCAGAGACAGACTCTCTCTGACGTCAGCACCACCAACACATCGCACCATCTCTGGTTTCAAGGTGGGGCTTCAGATCCCTTCCCCACACTGCTTTGCTTCCCCTGACACCTCCCCAGCAAAAAGAGCTGGGCAGGCACTGGAGGGAAATGCCCCGTGTGCAGCTGGAACCCAACAGCTGAAAGACCTATGTAAAAATGACTTCACGTTCACGTTGTGCCCAAGGTTTCCCCATGTGCTGAGGAGTAGAGAATGGGACAGATGACTCTGCCTCACCAGAAGGAAAGCCAGAAGCAGAAGCAATATATACATCAAAATGACTTAACAGCACACATCCTGATGGAGCCTAGGACATTGTTTTTTCTGAATAGTTCACCTTTAAAACGACTACACTATGGATCCCAAAGCTGCTTTTGAGCCTAAGTGGTGCTGACTGTAAGAGCTGCCAGGAAATCTCAGGTCTCCTGCTTCAAATTGTAGCAACTAATGCCTGTCACCCAGGCTCAGAGAAACTCCCAGAGCAGCTGTATGACACATCTCAAACCAGCTCCTTTTGTGGATCACTGCTGTGCTTTGGAGATACACTCAGCCTCTGGCTCAAAGGCAACTGGCATTTCATTTTCATAGGGGATGGGTAAGATGGAGGAAGGAGACAAGAGCAGACAAGAAAAGCACTGCTGGCAAGTGAAGGAGAGGCAGGCAAGGCAAATCCAAGGCAGGAGCTAAAGGGAAATCTGAAAGGCAAAACAGTATCTCCCCAGGTAAAGCAGGCAGCAGCTGTTCAGTACACTGCTTCAGGCAGCCTCCAACTCAGTTACCACAACATGGGAGGTGAGGGACTGTGGCTATACACACCTTCTGTCTGGCAAGGCAGGGGAGTTTCTCCATCATTCCCTGCACATCTTAATGTTTCAAAGACACTGCTCTGAGAACATAAGTAAATTTCTGAAGGTCTCCCTGTCCTGCTATAATACTGGAGGTATAAAATGATCTAAAAGCTACTACAGGTTCAGCAACTATACAGTACAGAATATAAGAGCTGCATGCCAGGTGCCAATGGAAGCAGCCTATGGTCCAGCCAGCCCATGTCTCATTTAAACAAGCGCCTTTTACCTCACTGACAGAGGCAAACCCTCAGTAAGGGCTAAGAACTCTCTCTGCTGGTCCACAACCTACTGAGTCTGGAGGCAAAGAACAAAAACAAGCTAGTAGCCCTCTTCCAGTGCCCAACAACTATTTGTCACGTGGAGCTCCAGCTGATTTACCTCTCAGGCACAGATGAAACACCAGACTGACAGATGCAGAATGAAAGGGCACCATGCACAGACTGAGTGCCTGAACATCCTGCTTGCCCTGTCCATGACATCAACTCAACTGGTGCTCTCCAGTTCACCAATAACCATGTAAGAAGCACATCCTGAACTGCACAGAGGAAAGAGGAGCAACATCAAAAAGGAAATTCCAAAGGAAAGGGATCTGGTGTGTGTGGAAGCCGTGTCCAAGTCAGTACTTCATGTCATTAACTACAAGAGCTAGGCTTCTCAAGAGAGGCTGTACAAATACTTATTTCTTCTGTAGTACCAAGGAAACACTCCTCTGCTCTATAAAAGCTGCCATGCTTGAGGAGAACTAAGGTAATGATAAATCTACTTTTAATTTACCTTCCAAGCTCTACAAGCCACTTCAGATTTTCCAAATCCAGCTGCCATTCAGATGCCAAATCCAGCTTCTCTGGACTAGCTACATGTGGCAGAGGCCATTTACAATACAGAAGAGGGAGCTACAATCTCTGTAAACTTTGATATGTATTATGATATGACCTCCTATGAAAAAGCATGGCCTGAGAGGACACAGCATAACAGACAGCTTAACCTTGTAGCCTGAGAGGAGGTATGTTATGAAAGCCACTGGTTACAGGCATATCAAAGTTATTTCTTCCTTGGGTTTCAGTAGCATGGAAGAATGCAGTTCATCTGACTGCAGCATATCCTTGGCTGACAGCCAGCTAGCTGTTGGGTCTATTTTGGACACAGAGAATTTACTAACCTTTTAACAAAACAAGGTTTCCTTTTTTTTTTCTTATTGTTTTCTAGCCCCCATATACAAAATATACACAGTCAAAAATGCTTTTGGTCAATGAGAAACATGAAATGGAGGATTTTAAAGAATACATTTATTTCAGTTCTGGTGCAAACCTTACCTCCCACCTGTGTTTTGGGAATTGCATACCATAACAACACATGGGTTGTTCTGGGAAAAGAATCTAACAGCTTCACAGCTTAAGAAGAAAGCATGCAGTGATGCAAGACTGGAAGTATCTGGAGCTACAATGATTGTGTCCTTGTGTTAGTAGGCCAAGATTAAGTCACAGCTTTACATGTCCCAGCATCAAACTCAGTTGAAATGGCTCAGTCTGTACAACTCCAGAAGAATTTGAACTGATTTAATTACCTTGCTTTCACTTTGAGAGCTTACCTTTCCTTTGCAGATCTGCATCAGGCTGATGGCATTTGAAATTGTGTATCTTCTCATTGTAGAGTCTTTGATGGCAGGCGTGTAAAGAAGTTCAAAGTAAATGCCTCGATCTATTGCCTTCACATGAAAGAGAGTGATCAAAAATCAAAAGGAGAGAAGCCCAACTCTCTAACAACTACTGTCTATTATTGATGTAGCTTATTCTCAGTTTAACTGTGTCACATATGAAAAAATTAAGGCAGAATTGTTGCAGTTAGAGCACAGCATAGCATGAAAGGATAGTGGGGGAAAGCTTCACTGTACACCAGATACATGTGCATAAATCTTGGATGACAGACAAATGAGGTTAAACAAATACCAACCACTTATTTGTTGTAATTGGCTATCACTAATATACACACACTATGACAGAGTTGAGGAGATACATAACCACTGCTGGTTATCTGCTGTCTCGAAACTTTGAGGACCCTACTTCTCTAGTCCCACATCCTGCTGTAAGAAAGGTCGTCACTTCCCTCAGTAACCAAGTATTGCAGATGAAGAATTTCTCCTTGCAGAAAAGAAGCAATGAGGACCCTTCTCCTGTCTCACAGCGTACTCTGGTGTTTGTGACATTGTTAAATAACAGTGACTCACAGAAGAGGTTTCAAACAGTAACACTGATTATATTTTCAGCTGCTTTGACATCTTTTGCTATCTGTGAAAGTGCCTCACCAAAAGCCTAGCATTCCTGTTTTTGCAAACACAGAAAGGTTAAGCAACTTGCACAGAGTGTCCTAGAGATAAAGACAAAATGTGAAGCAAGGAGTTCTTTGTTCCACGGCAATCCTACATTTGCCTGAAATGATACTCTATATTTACACAAATACGATTAAAATATGCTGCAATGGTAATACTGTAAGAGAGTTCAGTAACTGAATACAGCTGGAATTAATCCAGCTCCCACCCATGCATGACCTCTGCATGCAGGCACAACAGAAGCTACATATGCATGAAATGCTTGACACGGAACTGGCCTGATAGCTGCAAACAAGAGAAGCCTGAATTTATCAAAACCAAACAGGTGATGGCAATACACCAACTTCCAGTCAAGGTGATTTTTAACCTCATCCCTACCACTTCAGCTGCCTGCCAATTTGTCTGACACTGTAAGAACCAAAACTGACTGCCCCAGGATGCACAGACCAGTCCAACAGACAGACTGCCTTGAAGCTGGGAGTGTGGAAGAAGAGAAGTAGCTTGCAAGGAAAATGTCTACCAACACAGGTCTACAAGAGCCACACAGCTCCTTACCTGGGCCAGCTTCTGGAGTTTTAGGCAGCTAGGGTACTTTCATATAGTGCTTCATACAGAATTGTTATTCTAAGTGAAATGTATTATTGTATTCCAATGTATTATTTTTAGTCTGTCTCAGAATTAATTCTAGTTAATTTTGAATTTTTATTCTAGGTCAAACTTTCTAAGAAAAGGAAGTAGGATTACTAGACAATTCCAAATTTAAGTTTTTGAGTACTAAGTTCTACATCAGCCAAGAATGCCCATGTGGAATGAACCTTTACATATATTCAGAGGACCAAACAAGTTCCCCTAAGAGCATGTTCGGATTAAGTTTTCTGGCAAACTACCAACAGCAGAACTATATTTGATCCACACTGATAGCCATCTTGGGTCCCACAGCACATATTTAGCAATGCTAAATTGGTTAATTTACCAAGACATTCTTTTGTCCAAGTATGGATTCAATACAGTTGTCTTTCAAGTAACCAGCACAACATCCTTCTCCCAAATTAACACAGCCATTCACATTTCCTGTCTTTTAAATCAAAGGGCTGTTTATCTATTTTGACACAGCTATACCATTTCTGGTTTGGGAGGCAGCCTAGTCAGCAATCACACCATATCTCCCTGCTTAGCAGCACAGTGACCTCAAGGTTTCATTTCCATTCCTTGGGAACACCACTTCTGCCTTCTTAAGTGGGGGACAGAAGGAGCAAAAGAAAGAACATACATCACTGTGTATTAAATGCTGCAGTGGAGGTGCTGAAGTGAAGGACATTTGAAACAATACCATACATTATGTAAGAAAATAAAAGAACTACTTGGATAGGAGTGGTGGGAGGAAAGCAGTAGGGAATTCAACTAAAATTCTGTATTTAATGTCAGTCTAACAGCAAGAAAACAATTTAGATGCAAATTTACCATATTCACAGGGGGCCTTCGGAAATAGAACGGCAACTTTTCAGTTACATTTATGCAGACCAGATCCACATCTAATGTTGTGCAAGCAATCTACAGCAAAGAAATAGGAACAAATCATTAGATATGCCAAAAAATGCGTAACTAACTTAAGGTACACTAATATTCTCCTTCATTTCTTAATGCAACAAATGTCTCTCCAGGTGAGTTCAGTTTTAAAATTAAGAGGTACTATGCTTTGCAGGTATGCCAATAGAACAACAGCATTTGACACTTAAATCCCATTTCTTAGAGAACTAATTTTCCAATAAAATAACTGTCAATCCCAAAACAATACCTACTTCTTTGTTTTTATCTGACAGAGGACATGCAGAAGCAATCCTGGCTTTTGACAAAAGAACTCACAGATAATAAAGGCCAACTCCAGTTTACAAAGGTGAGAGCCCAGGAACTACCCCTTGTCCCATCAGGCTCTGCTTCCAATGCAGCACCTGTTTGTTTTCAGGATTAATTACTTTTACCAGAAGCAACAGAGAAAAGAATGAAAAATAGCAGAATGTGCTTTGGTGGTGCTACATGCCCAATACTGGAGACCAATCCTCAGAGCCTCCCTTTCCTGGCTGGGTGGAGAATGTGTTGCTCCACCTGACAGCCACACCTCTGGCAGAGTCTGGAGATAGCACTGAAGGCTACAGCTTAAGAATTTAGCTTTGAATTCACACCACAATTCATAAGTTGTATAAAGAGATGGAGGGAATAAACAAGAAGCAGAGGCTCATCACACTGAGATACAAGGAAAATTAAGGGCACCTAAAAGGGAGGATTGACATTCATCTCAAGCCCCCAAGGTAGGAATTATACACACCTACTCTGTAAGGATGATTACACAGGGCCAGACTAATGTCTGTAAGCAGTGCTGTAACAAAGAAGGTAAGATAGGCTGAAGAAGTTTAAAAGGAATTTTCTGTGTGTAGGGGCACTGTCTGCACTCAGAGACCTGTCAGGAACTGCTCCAAACACACCTGGGCCAGGTGCCAACCATTCATCCCTCCTCCCACCAGCACAAAAGAAGTGGGGGCTGTGATGAGCCCCAGGGGTAAGGGTTGCTCTAACACGAGGCACACTACTGCCTGGCAAACTGGTCTTCTACCAGTTTGTTCACATGGAATTTGGATGGAGATGAGAGCAGAGGCTCAGCTTTAGGAATGTTTCTTAGCTGTTGATAGAACTCTCTCTCCCAGACAAGACAGCCACAGTATACATGCAGGCAAACCACAAGGTTTTTGAAGCTGAAATGTCTCTGCCAGGACATTCAGACTAAACTTTTTCTTCATGACCTACCTTTATCCTCCATTAGACAAGATATGGAATGCCTATGGAATCTATGGCATAGAATTAGACTTGCATGAAGAAGTTCAGCCCTACTACAGCCAGTTTCCCTCCTTTTCTTACATGAGGTATAAGCTACTACACAGAGGTGATTTATGGGAACATGCACAGAACAAATAGCTCTGAATCACACTCTAGAAAATACGCCAGTGAGGTAATAAAAAATTCAGGAAGAGATAATGCTAAAAATAAAGGAAAGCAAGAATTGACAGACACATGCAAGTTGCCCTATGTGAAACGAAATCAAGACTTCCTAATCAGTTCCAGAAACACTGGAATACACTTTACCATTTTGCACATTAAGCACAGTGGGAGAGGGAGTGACTCAAAAGCCAGGATATCTACAGGATTCCAGTGACATGAACATTTCAGAAAATACCACCAAAGAAAAGCAAACTTTGAGTAATAATTCCCCATGAGGAATTCCCGCACTGTATGAAAAACTGGAGAGCAGATTTCTCCAAGAACTCTTATGTTCAGCCTAGCTTTGGCTCCCAGAGAAGTCAGATATGCAAGCAAGCTAACATTACCCTGCCTGCTGAAAAGATTGAATGCAACAACTTTATCCAGAAAATGACATGCAGCAAGTTGCACAGCCCAGCAGCTGCCTGGTAGCACTATGGGCAAGAGCCCCATCTGCTGGGAAACTCCAGCCAGCCATTATTAAATACATCTGCCACTGTCTGGATGCTCTGAAGCAAGCTTTGGCAAAATGTTTTAGGAATTAACACTGAAATCTGACTTTGCACTACATCTTCAGACTTACATATGCAAGTTATTTTAGACACTGGTGGTGTGCTAAGTGCTTATGAACAGCAGACAGAGCAAACTAGTATCATTAAAACAGTCAGAAATCTTAGAAAGCAGAATTTTTTTAAAGTGGCAAGTACAGACCCTATTACCTGCATGGAGTGGGTATTCCTGCTGCAGGCCAAAACAATTGTTTTGGGAGACTTAAACAAGAAGCCCCTTTTACAGTTGGCAAACATGGCCTCCTCATCCCCTTAAGGATATAAATTATTTGAAGAATTTGAGCACATGTATCAGTACATATCACTGCCACACTCAGTCACAAAAGAGCTTCCCTGGCTTGTGACAAAAGGGCACAGACTAGTTTTGGGCCATGTTAAAACTGGAGCACATCTCCACTGGTCATGCAATTTTTTCACATGAAAAATCTTGTTCTAAGGAGAAAATGCAAGCGTGAAATTGTTGAGAAAGATTATGCTCTTGAGGTAATATTGAGTTACCAAAAGCCAATAGGAAGTTAATTTGTCATGCGAGACCCACTCTTGAAGGCTTTATTCCTAATAATGAAATATCCATGTGTTGTAAGAGCCAAACTGTATGTGCTGAAATCCCCTGTGTAATGTCCCTTTCGCCAGACTCCCTGTGTGATGCCTTAGTGAAAATGAACCAGGCTCTCCACAGAGGGAGACATTCTAAAATCTCCAAACAAAAGACACCCGTACAAACCTGCCCTGAATGTGAAAATGTAAGGATAAGTCTTTCACCTCATGCAGTTTGCAAGAAACACGCTTGGGTTCCATCCCCAGCTCAAAGCTGCCAGCATGGAAGCAATGAAGATAATCTCACTGACAATCCTGCTTCTTTCCTCACACCCTGTCCATCACCTGCCAGAGTGTCAGTTTAACCAGGGACTGTCTCCACTGGCCTGCCAGAGCACAGCCACACGCTCCGTGCTGGCACAACTCTCCACGCGGCTGGGTGCTGAATCACACTGGGAAAGTGGATCTGCCTGAAAAAGAACTTGGCAAAACCTCTGGTTACTGCTCAGCCAAAAGCAGGTTCCTCAAAGCCAAGCAGCTAAATAAGCAAGCAGCCTCAGCAGCAAAGCAGAAATTAGTGGCTGTTAACACCAGTTTAAATGCCACCACAGCTGGACATCCAACTGCAGCAGGAGTCATGACACAGCTGAAAATAAACAGTAACAGCCCTTAAGTGAGAGAACACCCTTTTCCCAAAAATCACAGCACAGCCCTGCTGATTACCTAGTTTCAGGTGCTTGTTTAAACACATGATAAACTGACTGAACTCACATGAGAAGCGAGTTTTTATACTATTGCCACAGATCAAAAGAAAGAGTTGGAGAGCGGCCCCCAAAAAATATTTTAAACCATTTGCCTCTGTCACACCCCTAAGTCCTAAAATAAAAATAAAATTCAGAAATTAGTTTCATTTAGCTGTAACTCTTATAATTAATGCTTGAATTCTGCTGTTCTTCAACAGCCTCTTGCTTTGTACTTTACTTGGACAAGTCTTGAAATAGAAGGGGAAATAATGTAGAAAAACATAACAGAAGAATAAAATTTTAATGTGGCAAAACAGGTACTCAGCAGTAGTAAAAAGTGCTTTAACTTATTTTAAATAAACAACCACCAGGCTCAGTTTTAAACTAAGAAACTCCCTTTGAAAGTGAATTCTTCAAAGAAACTCGCTCTTTTTTTGCTGTCCCTGTCCCTCCTTGACACTGCTTTAAACTGCATGCATGCCTGCCTGCTGCCTGTCTAGGTTAACAGAGATTGAACACTTCCACCTACTCACCCAATTCAGACTTAATGTTATTATTTATGAGCTTACAACAGGTCAGACATCACAAGTGTGGGTTTTGTAAGAAAAAAATCTGAGAAAAACATAACTTGCTTCAAGGTGCTCCACCAATCAAGACATTGATATCACTGTTATCAAGTATTTGAGAATAATTTCAATAAAAATATGAATGATATGGAGATGAATAGCTATCAGGTAACTCATAGAACTACATTAGTCCTACTTTAAAATCATCCCTATTATTTTAGACTCTAGGAATAATTAGTGTAAACAGAAGATCACAAACACATTTTAGGGAAGTTGTCAAGAGTCTGAGAAGTTAAAGTTAAAGACAGAAGTTAAAGACAGAAGTTAAAGACAGAAGTTAAAGACAGAAGTTAAAGACAGAAGTTTTCTACATGATGATAGCGTGATAGTGCACATATACTGAGGGGGAATAAATGATGTTTTCTCTTCTCTCTAGAGTACAAGGCACACAAAGGCAACCACAGTGTAGGGGCATACAAGTCCATTCATCAGGTAGATGAGGTAGATGTTTCAGACTTCAACCTGTAACCTCAGGGTCTTGCAGCCTCCTGCAAATCCTCCCAAACCCCTCAGCCTATCAACTGACCAGGCAGCCTGTAATGTTTGGTTAACTCCACGAGGTCTTTATAAAATGGGAAATAAAATCAAAACAAAATATGTACTTACACTAGCACAAGGCCCTAAAGCTACTGAAAGAGCATTACTGATGAGATGATCGTACTTACATGGAACAGTTTCTCAGTTTTTGGAAATACTGCTATGATGTCATATAACCTTATATTTGCAGATGTCGATCTCTACAAAAGGAGCAAACAATTACTACCTTGAATTCTGACACATGTCAAAGCTGTGCACAATAAATACTACCCAAACAGTGAGAGGAAAAATCCTTTTTCCCTGTCAAGTACAGTAATATCCGGATGATAAGGCGCACTTCCGGGTTGTTGGTAATTTTCTGAACTTTGTCCATATATAAGGTGCACCAGACTATAAGGCGCACTTTTTCTTTGCAGCGAGGATCCATGTGCAACAAAGTAATGAATTAGTAATAGAATCGCACAATCGCAGGGTTTACTGGCAGGTGCTCAATTTGCAAACGTTTTTCACGGATTGGCGTAGCCTTTAAACGCAGCCCCAGGCGCCCTCCCCGTGCCATGGACCCCGGCATTCCCTCCTGCCCTGCCCGGCGCCGGTTGCCATGGCTCCTGTGGCACGCAGAAGCTGGCTCGCGGCTGCCGGCAATTGCGGGCTGCCGCAGCTGCCAGCTCTCACAGCTCGCACTTCCGGATTGGCAAATTTCCAAATTTTGTCCATATACAAGGCGCACCAGATTATAAGGTGCACTTCCGGGCTTCGATCAAAATTTTAGTCAAAAGGGTGCACCTTATAGTCATGAAATTACTGTACTAAAACAAAGCCAATAATCATACAATTACACAGCAGGTTTCTACAGTAAAGTCATCCATTCTCATTTTGACGCTTGTCCTACCCATCTACTAAGACATATTTTTGCTTTGATCTTGTTGCACAAAAGCATAATCAGACACAAGGCTTGCCCATGGTCTTCTGGTTTATGCACAGCAGTCCAGAAACCAAGGAACAGAACTGCTGCTCCATATTGACAAATGATCAACAGAAGCCATACTCAATCTTGTAAGTCTGTATCATCCCATGATCATATTATTTGTAAAAGATGCAATCTCAGAAATTGCTGCTGAGTGCCCTATAAATTCCAGGATGTCCCCATAGAATTTCCAAGTTTCATTCATTCATTGAGAAAAGGAAACAAAAGTTGCAAAACTGATCGCTGAGTATACTTACCAAGAGATTACAGTGGGAAGGATCAGAAACAACAAGTGTCAGCCGTGTCAAGACTTTAATTCTTTTAGATGTTCCCTACAGAAAAAGGAATAATATTAAAGATTTTAAAAATCCAAAGAAAAATTTGTGTTAATTTCCACCCAGTCTGCTATAAAAAGAAAATGGTGTCATGCTTACAGCCTTGCTATACTAAGTTTCTAAAGTCTGTAGTTACACTTCCCTAATTTACACTATCTCTTTGATATTATATCTGTCCTTACAAAGAATTACTTACTCTGCTTCTCTATGGAAGAATGAATAGAAAAGAAAAAAAATTAAGAAAAAACAATCATGCAGAAAAATTGAGTATGATTTACTGCTATGATTCCCCAGGCAGGCCACAACTGCAAGGAAAAGCAGTTTGTGAATTAATCAATGTCAGTGACCCAAAACAGAGTCTTTTATTTCTTTATATCCAAATTTTGACCCATCAAAACCACAAAGTTATTTCCAAAACTTCAGTTTCAAGAATTGTACTGTAATGGTTCAACTACAAGCAGATTCAAAACTCACACAAAGCAATTTCTTTAATAATTTCTAAAATAATGAATACAGCCTACCCTGATGTGAGTGTACCATTCTTACATTGCTTGATGTTTTAACCATGAAATAATTGACAAATTTACCTTTTACGATTAACACCTCATAGACAAAATCACATATACAAACATACAAAGGTAAAAAAAGGTAACTCAGAAAAACTATATATATATATATATATATATATATAGAATATAGCTAAACATACTTGTACAATAGGTAAAGATGGAAACAGCTCTGAAGGGGATACTGGCTTGATGATTTCCTTGAAAGAGAATAGAAAAATGTTACTAAAAATGTAATGAGTTAGGTCTACACATAAACAAAAACTGTGTTCCAATCATAGGAAGAAATTTACCACCCTAAGAAAATTATTTTTGTAGGACAATACATGAATATTAAAAGTTAATCCCAGGGCAGTTCCACGGAAATATAAAATGGGAGTTTTGTTACAAATAAAGAGATTTGTACTTGTGTCTAGATGTGCATTCTGCAGCTAAAGCTCTCTGGAGACATGCAATAAGGCAGCAGGTTTATTAAAGAAAACACCACAAGAACAAATAACCCCAAGAAAAATTACCTGTTTCTTTTCTTTAAAATCGATGACATGATTAAGTGCAACTGTAGAATACCCCACTGAAAAACACACAGTAAGAATATTTTGTCCAGTAAACAAAAAGGAAACAAATCCAATGAGAAAACTGTAAAATACTCATTACTTAAATGTCCTAAAGTTAATAATCTTGTGCATGTTTAGATTTCCATAGTATTTTTTAAGATGAATGGTTCCCCCAAAAGTGTTTTAAAACAGAAAACAAACAAACAAACAAACACACCAGAAAACCCCAGTTTGGTCTTCAACACAGGCGTGACAATTCTTAATGGCACAGCTTTATGAACACGAATACTTGGGCTTGGTATCCCCAAAGGTCTGGCCTAGTTGGGCCCTATGACTGACTTTATGGAAAACTGCTAAGGATATCCAGGACAGTTAATAAAACTGCAGACATCGGAGAGCTGGGACAGATACAGCTCTCGGAGAAGGCAAAGCGAGCAATTCAAAGCGATGCCGACAGAACGGAGGAGAAGCTGTCCTTCACAGGGCATTTAAACCTCCCGCCCCAAACAGCGGGCAGGCAGCACGTGGCTGTACAACAGCTCTGCTGGAAAACATCCGGCCCGTACGAAACCGCAGCCGGAAAAACGTGTCCACGATGGGAAACTATTACATCGGGGTGAGCAGGCAGAGACAGAGCTGCAAGGCGCAGCAGGAGCTCTCCCTGAGAGCCAGTCCCGGGCTCGCACAAAGCTGTGGGCTGAGCGGGCAGAGCGGAGAGCGCCGGGGGAACGAGCCCACAGCGGGGCCGGCGCGAGGGTCGGCCCGCCCGGAGGGAAGAGAAGGCTCATCCCAGGAGTCCAGCCCTGCCACCCCACCCACAGGCTCCGGCTGTGCCTCCCGAGCCAGGGGAGCCGCCGCTCGCGTCACGCTGCCCTCCCGGCCGGGGCCGGCCCGCCCTCCCCGGCTCAACCCCACCGAGCCCCGAGCTCGCAGGACTCACGGTGCGCCGCGGCCTCCAGCAGGCTCTGCAGGGACTTCTTGTCCGGCCCGTGCGGCAGGTTCAGGTCGGCGAAGCCGGCCATGCTCACGCCGTGGCGGGCGGGCCCAGCCCGGGCCTGGCACCAGCTCCGCCCCTCCCGCCCGCGGCAGCCTGGGCCCTGTAGTCCCGCCCGGGTCCCGTAGTCCCGCCTAGGCCCCCTAGTTCCGCCGAGCCGGGCTGGTGATCTGCTCGGGTTTTAGGCGTGGGCCCTGAAGGAGATCCCCGGGGCTCGTCCTCAGGCAGCGCACCCCGGGCTCTGAGGGACATCGCCGGCTCTGCCGCTCCTCGCAGCCGCAGCGGCCGAGGCTCGCCGGGCCCTCCGAGCCGCCGGTGCCCACCAGGTGGAGCGGTAGCCCTGCTCCACGGCGTGCTTATCCCCTGTTAAACCAGTTCTGCTCCGTCTGAATGTTGCCAATAAAAATCAAAACCAATCGTTTCTGTTTGTAGTTATTCTCTTTCCTACAAAGCCCCGAGCTGCCTTGTCAATGATATCTCCTGATGCGGAAATGGACTGAGGAATTCTCACAGACCAATAACCAGATACAAGTTCACTGTGTAGCGCTGACACAAAAAAAAAGTACAAATATTGTTCTTCCGCTGATAAATAGCAGTAGAGTATGTAAAATACAAGTGAAGATTCCCAGTAGGAGGCTTATGGTCACTTAGAGCAGCTGCTGAAGACAGCAGGTCTGCAATTCCTGTCCAACTTCAGGTGGTCAGACCAGGGATCCTTCACTTTTTCTATCCTCAGCAGGGGAAGTCTGTGCAGTATCTGGAGCCCTGAATTCTTAATAAGGCAATAATGCTTCCAACCAAGTCCAAGGCTGCTGCCAAAGCCTGAACATCCCCTCTTACAGAGTCTGACCTTGGTGCAGCTTGTGCCAGCTGTGCACACAGGACTGGTGGGGACCTGGGGCTCATTTCTACCAAAGAGATCGCTTGGTTAACAAAGTATGGCTGAGAAATAACAGTGTGCTCTTGGCGTGTTTCTGGACATCCCGTCTGATGAATTACACATACCTGGGATGGTGGTAGCAGAAAAGATACTTGTGGGCTGCAGACACTGGACTAGGAGTTAAAGCAGCTTTGAGGGCCAGGAGAAAACAGCTCCCACGTCTGTATGGCAGGAAAAAAACACATCACTCTGAAAGGGGTAAAAACCCCCAGCTGGTAAAACATCTTTTTCCATGGCATATCTATGGCAGCATTTTTTTCCCCTGACAATATTAGGTCAAGATTTCCAATAAAGAGGCTCTGTTTTAGTCCATCTGCATCTGTAAGGTGCTTGCCTGTTACATCAGATCAGCCAATACTGCTGCTCTGCCAGCCATTTGAACAAGCAACACAGCCTGAATAGTATTGCCAAGGTTTTTCTTCAATGTGTGTGAAAATGGAACAGCTCAAGATATTATTCCAGGTTTTCTTTGGCTCGGTGTTTGATGTAACTTAATTTGTCTTAACGAATGTAAAAAGCGATCCAGAAGGATGCATCAGTTATTTCTGAATGGCCTTACTGCAGCAGTGTTCAGAGGATTAAGCAGCCTTTGTGTTTGGCAATCTACAAGAGAAATAAACCTTTCTTTGAGGTGCTTAAAATGAAGGACATTTAAACAGATCATCATGCAGATCTGCAGAATGCTATTTGCAGTAATGCTGTAAGAATCTGAGTATGAAGCACTTTTAGCACTAGGTATCACGAATCATGTACTCAGTGCAGCGCCTTATTTCCTATGTTATTATTTAGATATTACTGATTTTATTTACTTCAGCCTCAGTGGTTGGCCTAGAACTTCCTTATGGTCCTCACTGTTAAACTGTAAGCTTCTAATATGCTTTGTTTCATTGCTGTCCTGAAGTTTTCCTGAAAACAGGTCTCCTCACTTTCTCAATACAGTGTTTCTTTCTCAATACACTTAGACCTCAAGGCAGTCCTTTCAGTAAATTTTAACTGTCACAATTCTTCTATTAGGTTTTCAATGGGCAGACCATGGTAGCAACTGTTAGGTTTTTTCACTTTAATTCTGCATTTGGTACTTCTGAGTACTAAGATTTTTTTTATTACTATCTGCCTCAACAACTCAGAAACACGAATGTCACAGTCACTTTTATCATAACCTCATAACCTCAATAAGATCCTATGTAAAGGTACAGATGGAGTTTTCCATTGGGAGCTCTCATTTTGAATGATACAGAATTTTAAGCATAAATGTCATCTTAATTGCTCATTTTCTTTTCAGATGCCAGCTTGCCATTGTTAGTATTTGCTGTTTCCAAAAAAAGGAAGACATAATTTCATATTTAAGTTGCACAGATGCAAGTATTTATTTTGACAATGATAAGAAATGCCAAATGTGTGAATAGTTACCTCTCTGTTTTAGTGGCACAGAGTGATGATGATTTATCTTCACAAAGACAAGAAAAGGCAGAAAAGAAAAGTGCAGCTGCAACATATTTGCTAGAAGTTAGACAAGAGTGTTATTTGCCACACAGTACATGCTGGGAATAAAAATCAAGGTTTCAGTAATACCTCTAGCCAGTCTCTGATAAAATATTCTGAATGTTTTGACAACATATTTCCCCAAGGCAGAAGAAATAGATACCTGTACTTTATTTATTGTTCCAAACAATCTTAAAATTATTTCTAAGA
>VRYO01001366.1:7551675-7596108 GCA_009812075.1 Sialia sialis
AGGGAAGGGAAGGGAAGGGAAGGGAAGGATATAACAGATGAAATGAAAACAACAGTTCAAGAAGATAAGATGTCTCAAGCAAGGAAGGACAAAAAAGGGGATGATAAGAAAGAACAAAAGAACAAGAAAAATGTCTGATGTGTTTATTTATTGCATTTCATACTCATGTTATCTTCCTGCCGTGTATACAATATTGAATGGTTCAAGCAGGGGAATGTAGCAGCGCCTTCAACTTTTTAAGCTAAGATGAGCAGGGCTATTGTTTTCTAGAGGCAGCTGTGTGAGGGAAGGTGTTATCATGCTGGGCTGTCAGCAGCTCTGCTGCTGAAGCTCTTGCACTGCATTCCTTGACCCATTTCAGTCAGGATCCTCCAAGTTAGCACAGGCCTGCTGTCTGCAAGCATTAAGTACTAGGGAGAAATGAAGGATCCAGGATTTAGAGCCAGGTTTTTCAAAATAAACACTTCGATAAATACAGTCTGGCTCCCTCTAAATCAACATGTGCTCGGGACACTGTATTTCCTTGGCTAGCACTAATGACCTGTTTTACATTATCTCGCTAATGGGGGGGCAAAGAATTGATACCAATACCCCTGCTATAGTATACACTTAGTATGAATAACAAATGCTGAAGATGTTATGTGATTAGCACTGTTTCTGGAGGAGGGGGGAAAACTAAACAAAGGAGTTAACTACTTTGGGAGAGGGGAAAAAATCAAAGTAAAATTATCTTGCTTCTTTTTTCTTTTTATAATCTGAATTTTTTTTCTGTATAACAATAATAAAATACCAAAGGTGAGATTTGCAAATAAAGTACATACATTATCAAATATTAACAAAATAGTTTAACTTCTCTAAGTGCAGAAAGAATGGGGGACAAAGGACTTAGCACAGACTTGGAAGTACATGGATATGTTAAGAGGCTTTTGTGCATAGAGAGCCTAAATTACTCAAAGGACAGTATTTTACTAATCGCAGCCAGAAAAATGATTTGATGATATTTTTTGAAGCCTAATGGAAGGTGAAAAAGTAATTTCTTGGGTAGAGAATAAATGTCAACTTGTTATTCTTGATACCTAATTGGACATTTGTTCCACTTCTGTATATGCTGTCTGAAACAACATGTTAGAATTTTGAAATAAGATCACTGAAGACAAAAGTGGGATGTACCCTTGGAAAGACTGAGTCTGACTTTCGTGTATTGTTATTTTAAGTACCTAGAATAGAGGTCATCTCGTGGAATGATGGATTCTCTGTGCTTTTCACACTGGCCATGTGAAACTCTCTAAACCCTCACAGAAAGCACCTCACCAGATTCAGCCCAGCCTGGGAAACTGCAAGTTGTTTTAGGTGTGTCCTAGTAAAAAGCTTTCAGGAACATATTTTGGAGAGGTATCAGCTGATTTGTCTTGCCAGGGTTTTTCACATCCTCTCTGCAACAGTACGTAAATCCCTTTCTATAATGGTACATAAATTGACTTAAATTTCTTTGTTTCTTCAAAGGTAAGATTACAACGAATTAAAAGAATGGTAACATGGCTCTTGAGAAGGAAAGAAATCAGGTGATTAACTTGGAATGAAATTTAAGGGAATTTAAGATACAGAACAAAAGACAAGGCTCAGTCCTACTTTTGGGTTGGAATGGGTAGAAGTACACACAAATGATCCTGTGTATCATCCACTGAGAACATTTAGAGAGTCACATCCCAGAAGTGTATTGAAAAGCTGTCAAGAAGAATGACTGATTTAATGAACTGTGTTAACACATTTGCAGGGAGCACCAGATTATAATTTGCTCTGCCTTAGTGACATTTTAAGCAATTGAAAAATTGCTTTCACTGGGAGTATTAAACTGCACAAATTTATCATCTTTTGTGCTAAGAATCTATTTTGAACAAAATTTACTAAGTCCCTAACTCCTTACCTGTACTTCAGGCACTATTTTAAAAAATTTGTTCAACCAATAAGGAAACATTCTCTCTCCAAGACCTTTTTCTTCCTAATATTTGCTTAACTGAGGAGGACAAAAGACTTGATTTATCACCTGGTGGGGTAACTCACCTAAGCTCAAGGCTCATGAACACCTTTTTAGGGGGTTAAATAAGGATTTTTATTTTGTGTTTTTATTGCTTTTACTGTGATTGAACATAATAAAGCAACTAACTGTCAGAAAACTCTTGACTGAACAGGAAAATGTTTTCAACTTGGTAATGGTCAACGAGCTACCCAACAAGATTTCATCCCTGTGATTGCTTATTTTATTATGTTTGTCCAATCAGGATGTGGGGGTGGTAGGGAAGGGCAGCAATTGAACTACCAAACCCTGCATTTCTGACCCCAGGAGGGTCAGCCTGTTCTCAAGCTGCCACAGGAACAGCTGAACCCAACCTCTCAGTCCTGTACATTGTCATATGTACATATGGGCCGAGTCCTGCATGTTGGAAAGCCCATCTTCCAACAGAAAGAAGATGGAGAAAACAGGAGATTGATTTCATTAAAACCAAGATATTCTGTGAGTCAAGTATGGAAGCCTCAGTTGCTATGGATTTGTGTTTCACTAGTCCCTAGGATTGTCAGCTGATGGTTTTAGGTTTTTTCCCCCCAATAACTGGAACTTACTAGGTTTGTCTTCAAAGCAGATTTTAAAGTCAGTATAATGTGTGACCACCCTGAAGCCTTTCTCACTACTGAGCCACACAAACAGTTCTTCCCTGTCTCCTGCACACTTAAATAAAACTTGCTTTGCTGTTGCGAGGTCTCCCCTCATTTAAACCTCATGGTTATTGATAGATCTGGGACCAATGCTCTTTATTTCCTCTCCATCTTTGGTTCATCTGGCTTCTGTCTCATGTTGAAAATGTAAGGGACACTGAGGAGCAGTTGTTTCGTGTTTTTAGTCCTTACTATCTGGCATGTTACTATTACAAGGGGTGTGATCTGCTGGCATCCCTTGCGTAACTCACAATTCAAACCAGTAATTTTCACCCCACTCAGAGGCAAGGATAGGGCTTAAAGAATTGAGAAAGCTGGTGAGTCCCAGAATTGGCTTGTATCTAAGAGTTCAGGGAACCTACAAGAAAAGCAGGTGATTCAAACAATGGGAGTTTGTGGGATTTAGCTTTCCTGAAGGAATTACACATGGAACACCGAGTAAATTCAAAACCAGGGTATAAAAATATTAATGAAAGAGAAAATATAGGTGATGGTATTCATATCAACTTAATACGAAGAAGAATGTGCACGCTATGATACACAGAGAAGTGCTTCAGTGCTGGCCATGTGAGATAGATTGTAAAAGAGCGGCCACTGTCAATTCTCCAGTCAGCAGCGGGGGTCCTGCCGGCCCGAATCGCTGTTCTGCAAGGACTGTGCAGAGCACAGCCCCAGGGCTGTGCCGGAGCCGGCAAACTGAGAGCTCGTACCCCGCTCCGGCCGGGGCAGCTCAGCCTGCGGCCGCCTCTGCGCCAGCCGCGGCCACCCGCCCGCAGCTTACCGGGGGAGCCCTGGCTATATGCGTGCACAGAGACACATATGCATATGTATACACATTAGATACACATTATATGCACATATACAGGGGGTTCCCAAAGCGGCCCTCGCTTGGGGCGGCCGCGGAGGAGAACCGGAGGAGACAGCGGCTCCCTGGACTGCGGGGAAGGGACGCACCCCCACCTGCAGCTCAGAGGGCAGGAAGGAGAGGGAGGCGGAGCGGTTCCCATCCCGTCGCCTGTCGCTTCGGAAAGCAGCCGCGGGTGGAGCGGGGATGGGAGCGGGCGATGGATGCGGGTGGGAGGGAGCGGCCGCCACCCCCGCCCGCCCCTCCGCCCGCGGGCCGGGGGCGATAGCTCCGTGCCCACCCCGCGGCCACCCGGGATGCGCCGTGGGCGAGCCCGGCCGCCACGGGGGAAGTTGAAGGCTGGGCCCCCACGGACCGCTCAGCCGGCTGCGAGGGGGCGGGCGGCGCCGGGAGCCCGAGGAGGAGCCCGAGCATCCCGGCGCCGGAGACAGCCGGAGAACGGGCGGCGAGGCTTCATGGGCTGCTCACGCCACCATGGTGCTCGCCCTCAACGGCAGCCACCTCTACGGTAACCTGCGGCCCCTGGTGCTGGAGGAGCCGCGGGCGCTGGGCGGCGGCAGGATGATCGCCGGCTCCTGGCCCCCGCGCAGCCTGGCCAAGCTCGGCCCGTCGCCCCCCCCGTCGGCGCTGCCCACGGCGAGCCCCCTCCCCGCCAACGAGTCCCAGTGCGGGGAGCAGATCCTCAGCTACGGCAGCGCGGAGAAAGTTCTCATCGGGGCCGTGCTCTGCCTCATCACCCTGCTGACCATCGCCGGTAACTGCCTGGTGGTGATCTCCGTCTGCTTCGTGAAGAAGCTGCGGCAGCCCTCCAACTATCTCATCGTCTCGCTGGCCCTGGCCGATCTCTCGGTGGCCCTGGCCGTCATGCCCTTCGTCAGCGTCACCGACCTTATCGGCGGCGAGTGGATCTTCGGCCGCCTCTTCTGCAACGTCTTCATCGCCATGGATGTGATGTGCTGCACGGCCTCCATCATGACCCTGTGTGTGATAAGTATCGACAGGTGAGACAGCCCGGCTGCCCGAGGCTCGCCCTGGCCTCCCGCCGCTCCGCGGGACCGGGCTCCAGGACGGGCCTGTCCCGGCGCGGGGACCGCCCTGAGCGGGCTCACCGGCGCTCTGCTGCCTCCTCCTCCTCCGCCGGGTCCCTTGGAACGAGCCGTGCTCGGGGCAGGGAGCGAGGCGATGCCAGCCCGCAGCCTCTCTGTTGAAGGAGCCCGCCGGAGCAGGGTGAGCTGCCCGATGCCAGCCCCGGTGCCCGGTTGTCCCTCTGGTAACTTCCTTGGCCAGGGTGCCAAAGCGAAACCGGACCTAAGCTGTCGGCGTTTACCGTGGCTCTGTGCAAGTAATAGGGCATTTCCAGCTGCTTTAAAGCTTGGAACGAATGTCTTTAAACTGCTTTATACTGCAGGTAGATTTGAGCTGATTCTTTCAAAGCTGGTGACAGTGCAACCTCACTGGAGTGGAGTTTTACCAGACCAGAGAAAGTGCAGTAAAATTATAGCTTACTATCTTTATTCTAGGACAATTCCAGAACAGCTCAATTTCATTTTTGACAAATAATGTCTTGTTTGAAGGAAAAATTACTTTCAAACTTCCACTTTTTAAAAATTTTCATCTACTGCCCTAAAAAACAAGTTATGCTCATTGACATTTAGCTTCTTTCACAAGTCACTGGGGCAATCAGGAGGGGTGTACACACTGCAGAAGGATATCTGCGGTTCTCAGTACTGATGTAAAAACCATTCTGAAGAGCCCACGTTTGTCTTTGTCAGCTCTCTGCAGAGGAACACTGAGAGATTCCTTTATTCCATGCAAGTTCTATTCTAAAGTACGTTGCAGCCTGTAGTTTCCTGTTTCCACAGCCTAAATTCTATGCCAGAATTTTAACAGCTAGAAGGTAACTTTTAACTTTTCCACACAATTGGCTGAAATTGAAAAGCTTCATAACTAGATTTTAGAAGTAGTTTGCCAACTCTGATATCCAACAGCAGCCTTGACTGTTTACTTCAGAAAGTTTTAAGACAAGCTCTGCATTAGGCTTCTGCAAAGCAACAGTCTTTCAAAAGAGATTCTTACAGTAAATGGAGGCTATTTTGTACCAGGGAGCATCACAGTTTGTATTCATTTCAGAACTTTAATTTCTGTACAAGCATCCTCTGCTCCAGTACTCTTTATTTGGTGACTTCTATATTGGCCAGCAGTTATCTGAATGCTGCAAAGCATCTTGTAGCAGTGAAATCCACATACACACTTTGACAGTGTCAAATGGTTTGTGGTTTTGGGGTTTTTTATGGGTTTTTTTGGTTTTTTTTGTTTGTTTTTAATTTGCTATTACATTGACATTTGCTTAATTTTAACTTATCTTAGTTAATTTTTAAACTTAATTCCTGTATTGCAAGAGAATACGAATAGGCTTCCAATTCCAAAGGTATTATTGGGAAATTCATTCTCAATGTTATTCCTGCTTTTCTGTACTATTTTTAAGATAGGTGATTTTATTTTTACACTCTCTCCCCATAAAGTATTTATATTCTCTGATTGTTCTTATCTCCATCTCTGAGCTCTCCATCTCCATTTCTCCTAATCTTTTGAAAACAGGTTAACATAAATAAGCTTTCTTAAGGATGTGTGATGATTCACACCGTAGCACTGAGCTTTTACTCTTTTCTCTTTCTCAGTTTAACATTTGAGGTCACTGCTGTGTGCTGAACAGGGGCTTTGGCTGAACTGGTCACACTGGTGACTGCATCTCTTGTTGTCTTCTCTCAGTTCCCCCTCCACTCCCCTGTCCCCCTAAAATGCTAACAAGAGATATATCTCTGTATTGAGAAAGAATGTAAAATCTTGTAAGTGATTTTCACCAGCTAGTGCTGATTTAAACTGTAATTATTCCCTTGTCTCTGTGTTCTTACTTCTTCCACTGAATGTTCATTGAACACCATTTCTTCATAATTCATTATGCTGTTGGCTACTACCTACTTGAAATTAAAATTCTGTGACTTATGATGCTTAACCTCTGTCACCCAAATCCATTATAGACTTGAGATAATAGAAATATCATAAATAGTTGAGATATCATAAATAAAAGGAGACAAGCCAGCAATTCATTAACAAAATGTCTCTACTACTCGGCAACAAAGAATTAAATAATCTTCATGATTTGTAATCCTATTTAAAAATAATTAATCTTATACTGTAACACTGCTGAGCCAGGCCAAACATTCGTTTTGGATATTAAGAAATCTTTGAATAGCACATATGTACAAAATATGCAAACCAGGGAGGCATTATGGAAATCAAATGTGAATGATGAAATGTTGCCAGTGTAGCATTGATGGTAATGCTGCTGTCGTACCAGCAGTTGTTCTTACGTGTATGTAGTTAGGAAATCCATGAATGATCAGTGAGGGAAATTTCTCTCTGAAAACACATACCTTCAGTGTAAGTATTGTCTGTGCTACAGGAGCTGCAAATCACAATGTGTGCAGTGCATTGGGGAGTCAGACTGTTTCACAAAGTCCATTTTTCCGAGGCTTTGGTGAAAGCACTTCCACGTTTTCTGCTATGCACGACGTGAAGATTACTAATGATACCTCCCTTACTAGTCTTACTATCTCAGGGTAAATAATGCAAATGCAGGACCAGGAAATTTCAATCAGAAATTCCAGAAGCAGAGAAAGTAAATGAAATTCACTGTCCTTCAAGTTGCTCGCTATCCCCAGAGGCATTTAGATGTATTTAAATCCTGAAGATCCTGAGGTTACATGGGAAACATTTGTTTAGAAGAAGGGTTAATATAAGACAAAGAAACATTTTTGAAATATAATTAGGAATTGCACTGTCACATGGCACTTTAGGAAACCTTTGTTGTGATCTTGTAACATCTCTCCTGAAGTAAAAGATGAGGTTGATGCAGGCAGTGCAGAGAGAACAAATAAACTGACTATTTTAAGATGTGTTAAATCTCTAGGTTCTTCCTGAAGCAGATAGGAGAATAGTTATAGTTGGAAGAATATTACTACTGAATTAATCTTAAAGGACCAAATTTCTTACAAACTGTTAGGCAGGGTTTGTAAAGAGAAATAATACCTTTTATTAAATAAACAATTAAGTTAGTAAAACCAGAGGCTTTGAGGAGCTACCATGAAGGATAAAATAAGTAAATTGAAAAGGCTTTTTGATTTGTTTCCCTTGCACAAATACGTGCTACTCAGCTTATGCCACTGAGAGCCCTGAAATGCCAGCAGCTGGCGAGCCTATTGCTCACAGAGAGATTTTACTGCACAGCCCTCGTGTGTTTTGTTAGCTGAATATATCAGCTTCTGCAAGAAGCATATTAGCATGGGGTATACATGGGGCTGGTTTCATTCTGTTGGAAAACCTTATATTTTTTTTTTCCTAGTTAGACACACCAAGCTCCTCTTGTACTTCTAAAGTTGCTTCTATTCTGAGTTATATAAATGATAAGGGTGCAAAGTAAATATTAGTGTGCTATTATGGGGATAACTAACTTTGCACAGAGTGCATAAGGAAGCAGCTAGGGTGACCTGAGATTAACATATTTTTTAGGTACCTCTATTTTGTTTAAGCCTCCACTTTGGAAGAAGGCTATCTGCTTACAGGCAGCTCTCTCAGAACTAAGACAGATATGATGGAGAGACAAGAGTATTTCTGCCTTTTCAAATTTTGTAAGAATTAAACAGGCAAGACAACTTGATACTCAGTCAGTGATTACCTTTGCTGTTCTTTTCATCCATGATATGAGCATTAACTGTGTAGAAAGCTGGGAGCTGCAGAGACTTTCATAGGATAATTGAACAGTGGTCTTCTTAAAAATTTTTCTATGAGTGTGTTTGGATATTTTTTTTCTTTTGCTCTTAAGGCTCCCCTTTTCTGGTTTTGAATTAAATAGATTATATCACATCACAATTTCTTTATATTTTTTACATTTAAGACTGAGAAAACATTACAAGTGAATTATGAGGGATGGATACAAACCACATCTTAGTGGGGAATGAACAAATAAAGAGAATTAATTGTATTTGAACTGGTGGTGTTTTCATGCTGATTCATCAGGCTGTTCTGACCCAAGATAGCTACAGAAATGCTGTTTTGGAGAGTATCCACAGGATAACTGCATAAGTTGCAATTTTTAATTCAATTTAAAAATAGTTCTTTGGCTTAGAATGTGATAAAGAGCCATAACTACTCAGATACAGTTGAAGAATTATAACAGTTTCCCCACACCCACACAAGTAATGAAACACTCTTTTAGGAGCTTTTCCAGTCTGCATCTTGGCCAACAATTCACGAGTATTCCATGCTTCCATTAAATTGATGAGGATTTAGAATTTTTGTGCAAATAAGTGGGCCTTTTTGTTGGTCCTGAGATTTTTATAAACAAGGATCAGCTCTCTCTCCCCGCCTGTGTTGCCACACTCCAGGTATGAGTATTCATGCTTCTCCTTAGAATGTGTCAGTCCCAAAGGTTCACTGGCTTCTTGAGTCCTCATTCCACGTCTAGGAATTGTGCAGTCCTCAAATTTCCTCAAAGGAAGAATTTGGAACAAAATTTAAATGAAGATTGAAGCACTTTCAATAGAATCCAGATGTCTAAATTCTACCTACAACCCAAACTGATAACATGACCTGAAAACCGTCAGCAATTTACTAAACCTGAGGGTAGCTAGCAGTCCTGTGCAGCTTTCTATTTGATATGAAAACTTTTTCTTCCTCAGTGCCATGGGTGGAAAAGGCAGCAGTCTGTTCTGCCAACCGTGCTCAGATCATTCACAAAATCCATACAGAATATACATGCAGAAATAGCTATGAAAAAATCCTCAATGTAATATATTTTGGATCTAGAATAAACATAAACAGTTACCAGTAGAACCACTCATGAGATTTTTTTCAATTTATATATATTTACACAGAACTAACTGAGAAAGGAGGAAAAACCTGAAAGGAACTATAGGAAAGGTGTGTGATGAAGTTATTGCAGTTAAGGTCTAAATTGCAGAAGAAAGTTTTGAGGTCAGTGTGGAAGCTAATTGCTAACAACAGCCACTCTCACAAGAGCCATTTTTTTTTCTTTGTTTAGCCTGATAAACAACAGTACTCTTTCTGAGCCTGTAAATAACTTGTTTAGCTTATGAAAGACACAGACAGCATTAATAAACTAAACTGAAGTGAAAAAGAACAGATTTGGTCTCACTTCTTTCCATGTAGTTTTTCTAACGCAGTCTGTTTGAAGAAAGTTCCTTAAGCTGATGTAGTTTTTTTTTTTGCAGAGAATTTATGGCTGAACACTTATGCAATCTCCATTTCATTTTTTAAGTTGGGAAAAAAGGTACAGTATAAATTTTCGGTGCAAAATTCAGAGATGGAGAAGGTCAATTGGAAGTTGGATGCATTAAAGTAGTATAAGGCAGTGCAATATTTATTTGTCACTGAGAACCCAGTCCAGAAGAGCTAATTAATCTGGGGACTTTTGTTGCATTAAAATGATCCCATTTCTTTAGGTACCTTTGTGTGACATCCTTGGGTATTGTTTTCTGTGTCACAGGCAGACTGAAATTGATGCAGCTACTTACAGAGTAACCAGGTTTTAGCCACAAATATTGTTTCATTATATCTTTGCAGAGACATTATGCTTCATGAACACACTGTTAGATACACAATAAGCAGGTGAGAATTAACAAATAAAAGCTATTTTATAAAACAGATGGACTGTTCTGTGAAAACTTGACATAGAAAAAAAGTTTTAACATCAAAATGAGTATAAGTTTTGTCCTTTTGCAGAGGAAAAGGGCATAAGATCTCAAGTTTGCTGGGTGTGTCTTGTGTCTGCACAGTCGAGGCTGATAAAGTTTGGGAATCTAAAAGATATTATAAAAAAGAAATCTCTAGATTGGATATTGTCTTGCTGTTCTATACTGGAGGCATTTCAACAGTGTTGCTGCAAGGGAGTCACAAAATGTGGAGATGAGAGATAACCTAGAGGTGGCAGTGCCAAGGGGAATGCAATTGGTAATTTTTCAATGGGCATGAATGGGGAGTTATAGTTCAGTGAGTAGCAGGAGATTTGAGATCAAATCAGATTTACCTGAATGCCTTTTCTTGAAACTGGATGTTGTCTTTCCCCCCCACATTTGAAACTATCTTCTGTTTGCTCCTACCAGGGTTTAACACTGGATGAGTTTTCAGAAGTGATTTTGGGTTCTCTAATTCTTGGGGGTTCATCCAGACATTTCAAAGGAGCCTGATAAGTCAGAGGTAAGGGAACATTAATTTGCATTTTTGCTAAGCAGGGCACTCTAGAGACATTTAAAAAGTGATTTCTTTCCTGTCAAGGTCACAAAAATAGTTTCTGTAAGTAAGGCTGGATTTGCTTCAAGATTGACAGCAAAAATGCAATTTTAGAAACACTTCTCTTAGTTTGTGAAGGGAGCTTTCAAAAATATATCTTAATATGAATCACAAAAATGCAAATGCATGTCACACTGGCATGATGTGTAGTGTAACCTGAATATAGTGGTATCAAAATACATTTTTCTAGTGTTTTTCTTGAACTGGATGAGTATCATAGAATGAAACATCAAAGTTTTGTAGTTCTTCTGTACACTGAAATAAGGTTACTATATCAGTAGTAGCACGCGCAAACAAGAGTCTAGAAGAACAGAAATTAGGGAATATTTTCACTTTCCTCAATTAATTTTCTCTGAAAATGTCTAAATTTCTAATTTCTAAAACTTACTGCAAATTTTATAAAGTACCTTATTCCTTTTAAAGAAACACAGTGTTATTTTATGATACTGCTGTTGAGTTCGAAAAATTTAATTGGAAATATTTGGGGCAACTTTTGAAACTTTCTTCATCTGCAGTTGATAAGTACATATGGGACTGTCTGTCAGCTACAAACACCTATTTTATTTCCCCTCTCAATATGTAACACACAGATGTGGTCCTTCCTCTGTGGACCAGAATGTCTGAAGAAATCTGGCCATTGTAGGTCTTGTATGAAAATAAAGAGCTTGAGAAATAGTTGAGTTTGCTGAGGTGCAGCTGTCAGAAGAACGACTGGGGAGCAAAATCACAGGTTCTGATAGCTGCATGTCCAAAGCACAAATATCATGAAGCAGTGCTCACTGCAGTTTCGTTCTGATGGTCACTACTCTCTGCAAGGTGAGGATGATTTCTTTCACCTGGAAAGCTTAAAAGTTTTAGTTTTTCTTGTTGTACTGGATAGCCATCTCTTTCTAAAGGATTGATTAGTCTAATTCTTCCTATATATACTAAAAAGAGAGAAAAAATAGTTCCATTTTTTTTAAACAATATCTTACTGCAAATTTTCATGGATTAAATATGCCATGGTGAAAATATTTTATTCTGTTTGAACTGACATAGTAAAATTGAAGAGTGAGTGTCATTGATTTTCGTTTTGTACTTTGCTGTTTATTCAAGGCCTTGTATAGCAATTCAGATTATCTGACACATCTGTGTGGTTCTGTACATACCATCATGTGTGCAAATCTGGTGGTGATTCACTTCTAACAATAAACATGGCTCTTGGATGATGCACAGACAAGAAAATTCTCTAGTAGTGCTGAACAGAGAAGTATGTGGAAATCAAATCAGTACTGATTTCTGTCTATTGTGGCCTTTGCTATCAAATGGGAGCTATCACAAGACACCACTGAAGGGAGTTTATTTCATCACTGGTAGGTCTTTCACTGCTAGTTGTCATAATAGTTTAAAAAACAAACCAAAACACAAAGCCAATGGGGATACTATGAAATAAGTTTTTAAAGGGTGAAGTCTAGTCTTAGAGGTACATTGTGTCTTGGGGAGAAAACTGGCAGCAGAGTGTTTTCCTGAGATGTATCAAGGAAAAGGGTGGGATTTTGGTACAGTTGAACACCTAAACCCAAGTTTCTTTCCAATAACCTGGCATGGAGCTGTGCCACCTTCACTGCCACTGAATAACACTGATGCCCTTGGTGGCATTCCAATTAGAATTTCTTCTCAACCATACAAGTAACCAAAAATGGTCTATTGCTGCTGCAAGTGAAATCAGGCCACCAATAAAGAGCTTTAAGTACCTTATTTATAAACTCCTTTTCATGAGATGTATTGGAGACTGGGGACAATGTATTTCAACACGTGGTTTTTAGATCTCTAGAGAGGGACACAAAAAGTGACTGCAAAAATTCCAAGTCTGTGGCAGTAGTGTCTGTTCACTAGAGGACTGTTCCCATGTGGGAAAATACAGGAATTTTTAAATCCAAGTAAAGAATAGTGCCCTAGATTTACTCTGATAAGAGTGTTTGTTCAGAAGTTGTCAATCAGTATAAACATGAGAAGGTAAAAAGGGAAGGTGTAAGTACAGATAACAGAAGTATGTGCTATTATCCAATATATGCTATTATCTATACTTATTGTAGAATTTACAATATAACTGTCATCATGAAAACATGTGGTTGCCATGAAATATTTCAGACATACAGAACCATTTGGCAGAATAATTTTCTGTAAGCAGTTCTCCATGTGGGTTGTTAACATTTTGTTTATTTGCTGTAGAAGTTGACATTTAGCAAATAGTTTAAATATTAAATCCCTGAACAAAGAGTTTGTCGTCTGGCCGGAAATTACTTGGAAATATTTATACCCATGACCCAAAAGAGCTGCTGACAAGATGCAAAGCTTTTCTTTAATAGTCTAATAAGATGTTTTGATGCTAAAAGTGGTACAGCTTTGTCTCAAAAGACTTAACTTTTGAATTGTTATGTACTGCAGTTTCCTTTTTACCCAAAATATCTGCATTTGAAGACCCACTTCTTATCACAAGCAGTTTTAGCAACAATACTGATTGTTGTGGCTCAAAAGTGTATTGTCTCATATGAGAAAGCTATTCTTGCAAAGTGAATATGGTCATTAAAAGAAGACAATATTATTTAAAAAATAACTGAAAATATAATAGCATAGTGGACCATTTGTCTATAAATTAAACAACATAAGAAGGAGCTTAACATTTCCAAAGCCTGTTATTTAACACAAAGCTTCTGCACTGCTACTGAGCTGTTGAAATAAAGGAAGGATCTTGTTAAATTTCTCAAAGCCTGGAGCTTGCAGTGAGCTTCCTGAGATGTCCATAGTCCAGCTGTGCTGATTGAGCCCAGCTGATGCCAACGTTCTGCTCCTAAATTCAAATGAATGTTTGGAGTTCTCAGCCTGGCAATCAAAGCTGGTATCATTAGAAGCTGCAGTCACACAAATAAACCTTAGGTATTTTATTTTTTATCCACATGGAGTTGATGCCACCATATTTCAGAAGAGCTTAGCCTTGCCAACTTGTTGTTGAGGGAAAAAAAAAAAGGAAAGACATACTCACTAAGAGGTGGGAAGAAGGGCTGCTTTCTGCTGATCCCACTTGTTCCACTGCCTTTGTGTGTGGTGTAGCATCTGTAAAATTAATATAAAAGAGAGTGCTGTGATCCTTGATAATGTTCACATCCTGCTATCTTTAAAGGTTGTGGAGGAGGAGATGATCTGTCATCAGCTGTATTTCTGTTTCAGCATAAATGTATAATTCTAAATTCTGAGGAGCCTGAAATGGTGTTATGAAGGTATTGTGACCACACAATCAATCATTTAGCCGGAAAAATGGGTATTTGTGAAAAATCAATAGCTGAATCTGTCCTCAAATTTCATCACTCTACAATGAAAGCTCAGGGGAAGACAGCCAGAAACTCCTTTCTTAACAAGAAAAAGCAAGAGGTTCATTTTTTAAATTGGATGTACTATGTTTTCATGACTGTGAAGTTGGTGGTAGCAGTTTGTGTTGAAATGTATTCTATATTTTAAAAATATTTAGTGTTGCAGATTTTTCATGATTTTAAAAAGAATAAAAAATGTGCATGATGTTGCTGAAAAAAAGAATGTAGTGGAAATTTGTTGTGAGCAGGCCTATGTTCATCTGGACGAAGGACAAACTGTCCTGGCTAATCTTTCCCCAGCTTTCCTGTCCAGTGCTCTCCAAGCTCACTTGCTCTACCTTTACAAAGGCAGAGCTGGTGACATATTAAATGGGGAGTATGGACTTCTGGATTTGGATTAAATGTTGCTGGTACAAGCTGAAAAAATCCACCCATGTGGAACCACAGGCTGGCAGGTCTGGGCAAAGCCCAGGAGGTTCAAAGTTCATTAGAGTGGAGGATTTGTTAGCTAGAAATAGTGTCCATTTGGCCATTGCCGTCTTCATTCTGAAGGCTGCTGGCAACAGTGAATAAATACTCTGACAAATGAACCACTAAATACTGAGGTTGGGAAAGGCTGAATATACACTTTCATTGACTGCAGTTTGGGTTTTGCTGCAGTTATTTCTCATCACAAATCTTTCTCTCCTTCAGTTAAGGGGTACCTAGGGCTCTGTATTTGGGGATTCTGAATGACTGCAAAGGGAAGAAATATTTAAGAAATAATATAAATTCCTGAAAGTTTTGTATTTCCCATTTATGTAGCAAAGCTCAACCTGACCAATTTATTTGTTGATACTAAATTCCAAAATATCGCTTAATGAGATACTTTGTGAGGAAAATGACAGCAGGCAGGAGAATCACATGTGAAGGGTGAACTCAAGACTGGGTGTTTAAGCATGATGTAAGTGAATATGTTAGTTAAAATGAGTGTTAAGGAAATAAATAACATATGGTAGAGAAATGTGGTAGCTACAACCTTACATTCATTGGCATGAAAGATGGTAAGACATGATAACCTCATTCTGTACCACATACTGAGCAGAAAATACACTGCTAAAATATCAAGAAATTACACAAAATAGCTGTTTATATAAGTGCCAGGGGAGGAATCACCCTCTTATCTAATGGTAAGTCACTGAACCAAAAGTTTCTGCTGGAAAAGACTGTGAACAGCAGTTTTCTAAAAGGTTCTTGAATTGTAGACTCACAATTTGATCTAACCTCCTGCCTTCCTTCCTTGATAGCTTCCCGTCATGCTGTGCTCTCTCCAGCCCACAGCCTCTGCTTCCAAAACTGGGTATGATTTTTCCTGTGTTAAGACTTTTTCAGACTAGGAAGAGAGAAATTATTTTACTACTGCAGAGAAAGCAACTCAAATGTGCATCTTTAAAAAAGAGCTAGATGGACACTACACAAGATGCTTTGTATATCCCAAAGTTTTTGAAAGAATATTCTTAATTAAACCTGCTTTAGATTTGGGTTTTCCTGTGTATCTAACAGCTTATTGATATAATTTGGTTTTTGTCTGGCCAAACTCAGGCAAACAAGTAAAGCTTGAGGCCAACATTTATAATTTTCACATACCTGATCCAGTGGAACACAGCAAAATTTTAGGTGATTAAAAAAAAAAAATAAGATCTGCCTTCAGGTTAATGCAACCAATGGACAAAGCCAAAAATGTCCAAGTAGGTTAGATCTGCACTGAGATTCACCCATAATGACTGTACAGGTGTTCCTTTGGGCTGTTGCAAAATTACTGTCATGAAAAAGCAAAGAGAGGAATTTGGACCTGGTCTTTCCAGCATTTTTCCTGTCTCTTCAGAGAGAGGAAAAGAAAGAAGGGGGAGGTGGGAAGAAGTATTCTAGAGAGGGTTGTTCCTTAAGTGCTTTATCTGGAGATATTATGTTTAAACTGTTTGTATTCAAGGAAGGAAGAGAAGGGACATAAATATCAGCACATTGAAATAGCTATTCCCTGAGGACACTTGGTTTTAATATAGTGGTATTAGCAGTTCAGTGGGCTGTAGTTTTTCATTTCATTCATCACATATACTATGGAGATTTCTGAAATGTTGAATATAATTGTACTGAAGACATCAGTCATGATTTTCTAGTTAAAGTTGTGGGAGGCTTTCATTTTGAAATACTATTATAACTTTCAAAATAATTCCTTTTAAGCTGATGTTTAGTGTCAATCCAAGAGTGACTCATGTAGTGAAGTTGGAGAAAATCACCTTAGCCATTTCTGCTTTATGGTAGTCTGATGACTGATTAAGAAACAAAAGACAGTTTTTCATAGCTCTGAAATCGAGCCTCCACACATTCTTTGACAATTCCCCTGGGCGTGATGGACAAGGGGGTTGAGATGGGGAGAACACAAAAGGAAAATGAGAGTTTTCAAGTTCCTATCTACAAAACATATTATTTTCAATTATTTGTATTTGTTTGTTCAGAAGCTGCCTCTGGTGAAAGAGTAGGGATTTAATCTGGGCTGGTTCTTCAAGAAAACAGATCTTTAAAGGGCAGAATAAGTCCCCTGTAACACTGTTAAGCAATATCTCGACCTCTTTTGGGCAGTGTGAATTCATGCTCAAGGTCTGTGCTGCTCCTGGAGCTCACTGACAGCACCACCTCCCTCCAGTCATCCACAGGATTACTCACATTCCTTTTCCCTTTGCAGAATTACCCAGTTCTCCTCTAACATGCAAAAGGCCACATGGAATAAAACCACTTTCCTAGCTTCTTCCAATCTGTTTTCCTGTGTATTCAATTGCTAATGAATGTTGCATCACAACCAGACAGAAATAAACAATAAAGAATGCAATTCCTCTTTAATTCTTATTCTAGGAAAGAGCTTTTCCTATCTTAGTCTCGTAAATAGTATCAGAAGGTTAAATATCTTCTCTGACCTGTCAAAAAGAGGCCAGGCATGTTGTAATAACTTAATAAAATGAAATACTGCATCATACATACGAAGATGAAAATGAATGTAAAAACCCCATGTAATTAGATACTCAAGTACAACAGTTGATATATTGCAAATGCACTGCATTTGTTTCTAGGGTCTACAATATTTTGGGATAATAAAAGGGTCTCAATGTGGAATAAGTTGAAGTGTGAATTTTAATAGAAATAGTGTTTTCTGATGTAAATCCCCTGATAGAAGATAGCAAAAACCTGGCATCTTTGAAGATGTTTTGATTCTCCTTTTTCTCTTTGATTGATAAAATGACTTAACAACTACTGTGAATGATACCATGGGGTATGAAGCTGTATTCACGAGCTTCTGCACATGGGAAGCAGCTTGTGTGTATACTATGATGAACTTCATGAAGAAATTTTCAGTAAATTAGGTATTTCTGAAAAAGCCTGAGAAGTCTTTTTCTAGGGAATATTCCTAAAATGTTACAAGTATATTTTGTAAATCATACTTTATTCTGTATTTTGATTAATATAACTTTTGACTTAGGAAAAAAAAACAAAAGAAAAATTTAAGAGAAATGTTTTGACTCTCTTCTCACTTCTTCCACTAAAATAAATATATTTGTGTTAAATAAAGGAGCTTGCAAATCTGGGAGGGTGTGTGTGTCTAAAGGCAGAAGTGGGTAGTGTGTCCCTGACACAGTTATGCATTTTCTTTTAGAAAAACATGAAATTATTTTTTATTTTCCCTCATCCTTCCACGTTGTTGAACAGTGTAAAGAAAAGTGATGCTTCCTATGTGTGACTTGCCGGATTTGGAGAGCTTTTGAAGTGTTACAAATTATCTGTCAAGAAGTGGAGTGAAAAGCACTTTTGAGCTCTGTATATAATTAATCCTGTTGCTCTCAGTAAGCAAACCACGCTTGTATACATGAAACAAGTGATGATGAAACCCATAAAGTTGGAGTTCAGGCGTTTTGAAAAAAATTAAAAATAGTAAGTCTTCCATTACAGAATGCAACTTAATTCTAAATCATTTGTATGCAAAACCTTTTCAGTTTTCAAATGTATCTGGTTTCTAGGAGTCTGGAGAAGGATTAAAGGGGCTGAAATCCACCTCTCTCCTTATATCTCCTACATTGATGCTTCTGGTGATGGTAGAAAAGGGAAAATATACAGGTACAGTTTTCTTCAAAGAGAGGTAATAAAAGCATTTAGTCTATAATTTAGAATATTTATAAGGGTAATTGCAAAATATTGGGTAGGAAATACATATTATCTAATATTCAGGCAGTGCTGCAAGGTAAACATCAGCAACTACAGCAACTGCACGTTGGCACCTTTCCTTCCAAGCAATGTGTAATTTGCAGTGGAAAATGAAAGGCTACTGAGCTGGTTAGTCAAGAAGCTGAGAACAAGATGTGACAGGTGATAAATGCTTTGACAGCCATGCAGGGTGAAAATGAAAGGCAAAAGGTGAGTGCAGGTGAAAGAATTTTTCGAGGATCTGAAAGTAAAGACCAGTATGGTTTCAGAATTACAAATAAGGTAACAGAAGTTGAATGGAAAGATGTTACACATATTCTGGCTACATGGGTGTTATGTATTTCTTAGAAAGAGAACAGAATGCATCCCCCTATCTACAGGATGAGTTTCTAAGATAAGCAGCCAAAAATGGAGAAGGGAAAATACAGAGCTAACAGAGAAGGAGAAATAAGACAACAAAAAGGTGAAATAAAAATGAGTTAAATGAAAGTACAAAAAATGAGCTAAAATAAATAAGAAAAATATGAAGCTGTAAAGTTATACAATATGAAAGGGAAAAAGCCCAGGAAAGCAAAGAGAAACTGAAAGAAATGTAAGAGAGGAGAAAGCAACCTTCTACTATGCAAATTACTTTCCTTTAGAATGAAGTTATTTAATTTTGATTGATTTAATCCTCCTCCACTGCCAGGAAAGCCTACACTTCTTGAGTTCATAAAAAATAATCCTCTACAATGATTTTTTGAGAAAAAGAAAAATCAAGTTAGAAATTCTACTATGTAGAATAAATTCAATATGTACCTGCTATAGCAGTAGAAATGAAGGTTGTCCTATTATAGAGAATTTAAGAAAATACATTTCATTAAGAAGATAAAGAAGAATAATGTAAAATGTTAAGCTCACTGAAAGCAAAAAAAGTATTTCATTCTCATTCTTCCAAATAACAAAGTTAACACATCACCATTTAAATGTTAAGAATGATGTTGACATTTTATGAAATGTGAAGCATAAGCATCTAGAAGAATAGATATAAAAACAAACATTTAAGATCTTTTATATTTGTTCACTCACAATCAGCTGAGAAGGATGAAGCAGAGCTTTCTAGGAGTTCTAGCAATTAAGATGTGGAAGCTGACCACTGTGCTGACTTTTATAAACTGTGTACTAATTCACAGCATAGGAAAGATGCAACATTTAGCTAGATAGAGCATAGAACTGATCAAAATCTTTTTCTTTCCACTGAATAATGTTTTGATTTTGTTAGTTCTACAGTCTCACTCTACCATTGCATGATATTTTACATTTAGGTTTTTAAGTGACCCAATTAATATTCTCAAAGGTTTCTCATATGCATTGAAATTAGTGACTTTGATAATTTCTGCTAAGGAAGAAAAGTATTTTACTGCCTCTGAAATATCCTCCTCTTCTCAGGCCATGAACTGGCAGTGACCATGGTGTGATTATGAGGCCAGTCTGTATTGCAGAAAGGTAAAGTACTGCTGTACAATAATTAACAAGACAATTGTCACATTATATCACCATAGCTGTGCACTGCAATGCTCATGTCCCCCATTTAGGTATTTTTAGATTTCTGTTCTTTTACTTCTGTCTCGATTACTTAAGTATGTGGTGGGAATAGAATTTCCCTGATGAGTTTGTATGTTTGTATTTAAAAGGAAGTTTGAGGGATAGAGCATATCTTGCATTGTGCAAACACATCATCTTTGAAAAGAAAGCAGTATTTGCTAGGTGTTCTGACATAGCCATAACAGAAAGAATAGATTTGGTATTTGTTTCAACTTGTTACATTTATATTTGAAGGAAAGGAAAGAAGTTATCTAGATGCATTACTTTACTAGGGAGAATATTCTTGAATGCCGGATAGATTCTAGGAATGGCATCTTGCTCCTATTCTTGTGAAGTGTCTCAATGTTGACCTGAACCAAATAGAAAAAAAGTATGAGAGATGATGAGAGAATCATAGCCAATGAAGGAAAAACAGTAGATCAGCATAATTCTTCAGAATAAGTTATTATTGCAGGTGAAATACAGGATGGGATTCTATAGATGATGGTTTGCAAAGAAATCCTGCGTGGAGATACGCGTTGAAGACAGAAAGCTTGTCTGCTAGAGAAACAGAGAGGAGGCATTGTTGTGTCTTTGGAATAACGCAGTTGTATGACCCTTAAAACAAAACAGTAGGAGAACTGAGAGAACCTCATATTAAGCACAACTCCTAATCAAATGGTAAGTGATAACAGAACAACAGTATGTTGCAATTCCTGGCAGAAATATCTGTAATACACAAATGTGTCATTTCCAGTGTAATGTTTCTAGTCTTATTCCATAGCAATCCAATCTGCTTCATAAAAGCATGGTCAGGCAGTGAAAGATCTGGTTTGATTCTGGAATCTGTTAAGTCAGTGAATTCTGAGACATAAATGTGGACTAACTAGAATGGAATTCTATCTGCCTATAAAGTACATGGAAGCCAGAGACAATGGAATTACACACGTGGTACAACAGTTGCATAAGTGCTGCTGATGTTGTGATGCATTCAATTTATTATTGAATTGGGCAGGAAGCTTCAAACTATCTTAATTCTTTTAACTGTACAGTTTTCAGTTGCTCTACAACTTTGCTTACAATGACAGGCAAGTCCTTTTACTCTTCATCTTTTAGCCATATAATGGAGGCAGGAAAGAAAGATTTAGGACTCATGATCACAAATTGGACCATCCTGTTACTATTTTCTTTCTATTGTTTAAGTCAATGTAGCTGTGAAGTCTCAGGTCGCTTGCAGGATATTTCAAAATGTGTGAAGACTAGACCCATCTGCCTATCAGATCTACAGTTAAAGTGATAACAGGTTTTTTTAGCTCTGTAGGATAAAAACTATTCTATGTGGTCATTGTGATTGGTTCATAGCACAAAAGCCAGAATGAAAGAGCTCACAAACTGAATAATCTCAGAAGCAGGCCTATATAGATATGATGGTTTTACATTAAATTGTCTATGACAATTTCTTGTTATTAAATGCTAACCATTTAGAGATAGTGGGGAAGAATTCTATGTCACAGGGAATCAGATTTTTGTAAAGTAAAAGGAAAGGATTTGTTAATTTACCTTTTCCATTGTTGGTGTTCATTGTCTGGGATAAATGGCAATTATGTGTATTAGCTGGTGAAAGGAGGGAATTCTTTACCCACTCCAAGGTCTAAACAGAGTTCCAGAAAGAGGATGGGGTAATTTTTACTCCCCAGAGCTGGGCACTCTATGTGTGCCTCACCCCTGAATGGGACTGCAGCAGAAGAACCAGCTTCCAAACCCCAGCGAGAAGAGACACTGAAGAAATCGCAGAAACCAGCCCAGAAAAGGGATGTGCTCATGTTTATACACACATATGTAACGAGAAGTTTGCTCTGCCCTTCACCATTTGCCATCTTTCTGGTCTCTGCTGTTTACTTGAGCTCTCCAAGCCAGGGTCTATTTTCTACATATGTGATGCAGTAGAAAAGCGTTCTCATCATCCATTAAACAGTAGTGCCATATTCTTCCTTCTCAGTGTTTTGCACTCACCCAGCACCCTTGGAATGGCAGCAGGATGTGAGAGGTGTGTGTTGTGCCTCTTGTAGGGCTGCCCAGCTGGTACAGCATCCTGCACTTCAGTCTTCTGCACACAGCATCAGGCAGTGCTGAATGGAAAATGCCATGGCCAGTTTAGGAGAAATGAAGGGCATTCATCTGTCTTTGGGGAGTAACCTGGATACAGACATCATTGTGCTGGGTGTAACATGGAAACATGCCCTGTTTGGCAGAACCAGAGAGTCAAGAAATTCAGAGCAGGAAGAATACAAAATAGCATTGCCCTTCTTTTAAATGTGAGAACTGAGGCACAGTTTCTTCTCCAAGATCAAAATGAACATCTGTGGCATGTGAAAGAAATAAATCTCAGAATATCAAGTCTGAGACACTTCTTTCATGTGGGGGATAGCTGAGACTTTTTAGGGACTCTGACTTCATTCTTTCCCAGTAATAAGACCTGAAAGTGTTACACTTGAATATGTTAGGTTCAGCTGATTTACTTTAAGCATTTTTTATTAAAATACTAGTTTAAGATTAAGCATTACAAAGCATATTTTCCCGCTGAATTTGACACAATATTTTTGAAATTCATGAATCTGTTATGCCCTGAACACTCTCTAGTGTATTAGACAACAGTAGTGATTTACATTATTTTGACGTTGCAAATGAGTTTTCAAGGGTAATGGATTTCATATAGAGAGATTAAAACATAACATTCCTTCATTTATGCCTGCTGACTTCTTTCCCCCTATCATACTACATTTAGCAAAATGAATAAGGCAGAAAGGATGCTGGTATATTTTTATGTTAATTAGCGCATTTTAATTTCAAATAGCATTTCTGAAGAAAAGATACACTCCCAAAAAAGTGATGCCAGGGCAAAACTAATGAATTTTCATTCCTTTCAGTATACTTATGCTTTCATGAATTCTTTTTGTTATATTCTGGTGCACGGGAATGCATCAGTAGGCACTCAGAATATTCAGCCTACAGATGTGATTTTTGCAGAAATCCAGCTTAACTTTTTTAGCTACATAATAAAGTTCACCTCCAAAGTGTGTTATTTTTAGTGACCAGTTGGGTAATAGCTGTAGAAGTGCATACTTCAGGAAGGCAGATAAGGACTTCTTTAAAAACAACACATTGTAAATGACAAGAAGTCTTTGTGCATAAAGGATGCGTTTAACTGTTTTGTACCTAAATTGGGCTATTCTTAGAAAAATTTTAAGGGTAGGTCACTCTTTTAGGGGTAAGTCCCCAAAGCCTGTAGCTGAGAGCTCACCCTTGCTGCAGTTGCATTGCTTAAAGCATTATGATGTATACTTTAGTTAGTTAAACTGAAATTTCACTGCACTAATTCTACTCTTCCATACCTTGGAGCATCTTGGGAATGAAAATGGTTTTGGCCATGGAGCTATAGAGCATGGTCTGGAGTCTGATGGCCATGGCTACTGTACCAGTGACTATTCTAATGCTGATGGTATGGGGTAAAAGAAGCAGCCCTTTGTAACAGCACTGTCCATGGTTTGCACTGCTCTGATCCCAGACATTTCCAACAAGAATTGTTAATTCATGGCCTCTCCAGGCACAGATCCACTGGCAAAATAGTGAGCTGCTGGAATTTACTTGTGCATCCTGTCAAGAACAGGGCACAATAAACCAGCCTGTCCTTTGTGCAACTCTTTTCATAACAGCAGTGTAAAACCAATGACACGGTTGAACAGGATTGTTGATACTCATCAGAACAGATCATTAAATGATGTTTCTTTTACTTCCATAGCTGTAGCATACCCGGGTGCTTGTATAAAGCAAGACCACTGGCCATGATTTACTGCACTGCAGTAAAATCAACAATGCAGCATTCCACAGAGCCAGGCAAATCTCATATTTGATGTGCTAAGTAAATAGACAGAAAAGACATGCTCCCCCAAAATATTTTTAATCACATTGCTATAATTCTTGTTTGTAACACTACAGAACCTTCAGTATAGGAGTAAACCAAAATATTATTCAGAAACTTGATTTTAAATAGTTTCTTCTACAAGTAACAAAACAAATCACAGTGATTTTCTCCAAATTCTTTTGGAGGAAGTGAAAAGAAACAATTTGAGAAGTTAACAGTAACTCATTGGTAATTTCCAGTTGAGCAGAAGCTGAAACTGAAACTAAAAATCCTAGGTTTATATAAAGGCATCTGACTTCATCTAAGAGATAATCCCCATTGTTAGAAAGGAAATACAGAAATTTTCTATAGTTTAAAGTAAATTCAGACTTAGGATATTCTTACCTAGCTACATAGAGCCATAGTAATAATTTTGTAATTAGAGAAAGATACTAAGTTTAAAGCACCTAAATTAGGAAATACAAAAGTTGTCAACAGAGCTACTTCTTTTTCGTATTAAAAATTGACCCACTATAAGCTTTTTTCTTGTCTATAACACTGGAGTTTTTTATTCAGTAAAAACTTGGACATGGAAAAAATATTTTCTTTCTAATTAAGTGATGATAGAAGGAGTTATTTTAGTACTGAAATAGTCTACTCTTGGTATGAGTTCGCAGTTTGTTATTCCTGCCTGAAAAATGAAGGAAAGAAAGACAATTCATCAGCTTAGTGGCAGGGCTCTTCCTAATTGTTGAATACATGAGTGAAGATAAATGTTTGCATGTTATAACCATCCACTCAATACAAAAAGTGATAGACTTTCTGGAATTAGCTTTCTTCTATACTCCAAGATTCCTTAAGGCACAAAATAAAATGTACAGTAGTTTCACGATTATAAACCGCACCTGAATATAAGCTGCACTTCCGGGTAGCTGGGAAGACCACGGGATTTGTCCATATATAAGCCGCACCCGAATATAAGCCGCGTTTTTTTTTTTTTTTTTAACTCACATGGCAGAGGGGGCGGGGCGCTCCGGCCCGGCCCCACACAGCCCGGCTTCCCAGTGGCAGGGGCCGGCCCACCCTTGTGCAGCCCCCGTTCCCGGCTGTCCCCCATTCCCACCGGCTCCCGGTGGCACAGGGGCCGGGCCGCACACTTGCAGCCCCCGTTCCGGGCAGTCTCATGCTCCCGGCGGCTCCCACTTGCCACTCTGCTTGGCCAGCTCTCACTTCTGGGTTGACATTTCACTGGGATTTGTCCATAGATAAGCCGCACCTGAATATAAGCCGCACCACTGGGGTAGGCTGGATTCTTCAATGAAAAAGGTGCGGCTTATATTCGTGAAATTACTGTAGGTTTCAGAATTTCCTTAAAAGCCGAAATATGCATGATGTGCATGAGGATTGAACAAATGCATAGAAACCATAGCCTGTTGCGGCCAATAGGAGATTTCCTTCTGGAATAAAAGACCTTTATATAGAATACTAACACTATACATTTTAGCATGAAAGACACATGAACTTACAAGTTGGAAGTACATGCAAAGAGAGGATTGAAAATCATGAAACAGAAAACTTAGCCAAGGATTTTGGTCTAGGGCAGACTACATGACATAACTTCTAACAGCTGACCCCTGCCCTCTGTAGTAACTCTTATGTTATTGTTCCAGGTACCTGGGAATAACCAGACCTCTCACCTACCCTGTAAGGCAGAATGGGAAGTGTATGGCCAAAATGATCCTGTGTGTCTGGCTTTTATCTGCCTCTATCACCATACCCCCGCTCTTCGGCTGGGCCCAGAATGTAAATGATGAAAAGGTTTGTCTCATCAGTCAAGACTTTGGCTACACCATTTACTCCACCGCAGTTGCATTTTATATTCCAATGTCAGTGATGCTTTTCATGTACTATCAGATTTATAAAGCTGCCAGGAGGAGTGCTGCTAAACACAAGTTTACTGGTTTTCCCCGTCTGGAAGAAATGGAGGGGATTTCTGTGAATGGACTTGTAAAACTGCACAAGGAATCCGAGGAATGTACTAACTTTTCACGACTCCTAAAGCATGACAAGAAAAACATTTCCATCTTTAAAAGAGAACAGAAAGCTGCCACCACCCTTGGGATTATTGTTGGGGCTTTCACAGTCTGCTGGCTGCCCTTTTTCCTCCTCTCTACTGCAAGGCCCTTCATCTGTGGTACAGCATGCAGCTGCATCCCACTGTGGGTGGAGAGAACATTTCTGTGGCTGGGCTATGCAAACTCTCTCATTAACCCTTTTATCTATGCCTTCTTCAACCGGGACCTGAGGACAACCTATCGCAACCTGCTGCAGTGCAGATACAGGAACATCAACCGCAAACTCTCGGCCGCAGGGATGCACGAGGCTCTGAAGCTTGCAGAAAAGCCAGAATTCGTCCTGTAAGGTCACTCATCCTCTACTGTGATCATTTGTTGTTTTATTACATTAGCTTTTCCCCCACAGGCTTGAAAGAAATGTTGTAGGAGTAACCTGCTTGAGCAGTGTCAATGCAGGCAGCAAGGAACAAGGTAGAGCCCACCATCCTAATCAGCCTGGAAAAACAAGACCACCACCCAAAAGAATTTGGGTGTAAGAGGAATAAAGGATGAAAGTGAAATGTAGTGCAGGATCTTTGAGCTGTTATTCAGGAAAAGGCAAAGTTGGCCTAACCCATTTGTTTGGCACAAAAAATGTTTAGTAGGTTCTGAATGTTGGATGCACCTTGCAGAGATTCTTTGCTGTAATAAAGACCTGAGAATGGTGAAAAGTTAATTTCCTTCCACTTTAGTATTACAAAAATAAATCATTAAATAAGCTGAATCAAAGAACTTCTGTTGCTTAGAAATATTTTTTATTATAAAAACCCATATGTTCATTAAATATTAATTTACTGGATTTCCTAGAAATGAACTATGTTGTGAAATTTAATATTGCCTTTGCACAGCAACTCTGGCACTGAAAAAATATGTTACACTTCCATTGTGGTTATAAGAGTTTGAGTAAAGTCACATGGACCAGCATCTTGGCTGCATGCAGCCATGCAGCACAGTTAGCTGCAGTGCTGCTGTGCAATCAAACCAGGTAATCTTGTACTGTATTTCTAACATAACAAATGTGTCTGATTGCAGTTTATTTCAGGATCTGTCTGGTCTTTGTCCATCTCTACATTCTTTAATTCTGCTGGCTTTCTCAGCTGAGCACTTCTCTAATCTAGACAGAGACTGTCTGTGCTCAGGTAATTTCTGTTGATGTATGGTTAGTCCTTTCTCCACTTCAGTAGTTAATTTACTGCCTATTTGAAAGCTCTTCTACTTTTTGGGATTTCTTTCTCTTCTGAAGTCAGTAAGGAAAAAATACGCATAAGATCTTATTACTTCAGAGACATCTGGACTTTATCCTTAAAAACTGATTCTAGCCATCACTTGTGCTTACAGAGACTTAAAGCCTTGGTGTGTGTACCAATAAAGATAATTCACTTTTTCTGGTTCTAGCTTTTTCTACCACTAATGCAGTTTGTCCAAGTATGTGACCCTACTTCACCTGCCTTTGGTAACAGATCTCTTTGGTCAGTGTAGCAGGGCCAAATAGGTATCATAATGTTTCTATTAAAAATCAATAATTAAGGTATTGATTATATTAATATCTTATTAGTAATGTATTAATATAACACACAGTGATTGTTTAAGATACTTTTATAATAGAAAATAATAATAAAATGCCTCATAAGATCAAGATGAATTCTTTGGCCCAAGTTTGCACTGCACACCATGTTCCAGCTGAAGCAGAGGGCAAGGGCACATTAGTGAACAAAGACTGCTTCAGAGCTTGAGCTACTTTTTCAGCTATCAGGACATCAGTGAAGAGACATGTTCATTATCGGATTGCCTCAGCATCAGATCACACTTCAGGCTGACTTCTGTCCCTGCTTTCTCAAGTCTGAAACCAAAATGATTTAAATGAGTTCATTGATGTTTATTTGGGCCAAGTAGGGAGCAGTCTGTGCCAGATCCCTTGTTCCAAGCACACAGATGTAATTGCAAACACTCGAGCCTCTCAGTGGCACACAGACAGGACCTGGACTGATGTGCTGAGCCGTGTCTACTGAAACATGCCTGTGTAATTTTAGATGCATTCATACACTACAGTAGGGAGTACATTTTGGCCTCATTTTCAGAACAGAATCGTAGAGTAAGAGGCTGTGTTCCAGCTTCAAAATGGTTTTCTAAAGAAGTTTCAAATTTATTTGGGACAGTCCTATTTCTTTTAAATGTTCCAGTACTGTGTACATGGACAAGAAGAGATTTGTACCCAGAACAGGCACAACCTCTGGAGTATGGAGTAGAGCTCATGTTAACTCAAGCTTTTTTTCCATATTCAACATGAAATTATTGTTCTTTCTTTATTACTTATCAAAGTAGCTTTTTTTTGTTTGTTTCCAGCAAAAGTGAGAAGTTTTCAAGGCCTTCTGTAAGCTGTTTTTTTTTTAATGTAATGATATACATGGGAATATATTAAAAGATGTATCTGGGAAGACTCCAAGTGGGACTATCAAACTCTGGAGGTGATTTTAGAATTCTGGACAGAAGTTTCAGAATTTTTATTCTGCAGGAAAGCCTGAGAAGCTGTGTTTCCTCCAAATAAGATTTTTCCTTTTTAAAAATTTACTTTTTTTTTTTTTTTTTTTTTTTTTAATTTTTTTTAAATTTTTTTTGCCTAAATGAAATATGTGTCTTGTGAGTCAGAAATTGACATTTGCCCAGCTGTCACTAAAGGCAATTGCTTTCCTCTGGGAAAACATCCTGCAGGAGCCCAGCTTTCCTCTACCATCTGTTTCAGGTAGTGAGAGCCCAGGGAAGAATGAGAGTTGTTATGGTGTGTATACCAATCCTTGAAGTTTTTTGAGATAAACATCCATATTTGATCTCTGGATATGTTTAGAAAGAAAAGACAAACAAAAGGAAAAAAAGCAAACCAAAACAAAACACAAACTAGTACAAAGTTTCTTCATACACCCAAACCAAAATATGGAAGGTGTTTTTAGACAGAGCTGTATTTGAGGGGAAAAGTAAAGGAGTTTAGAAGAGTGAAAGAATGTCCCATTGCCCAAGTGCACAGAGAAGAAAAGAAGTTGAGAAGAAGAGAATGTTTTCAGAGAGAAATATAATGGAAAGAGGCTTCAAGAACAAGGAGGAAATGATTGTTTGGTTTTGTGAATGGGACATTTCACTTTTTTAAAAGATAAATAAATAGAACTGCACCACAATATCTAACTAACTGCAGCACTAGGATTTTTTAACTTAGATAATTCACTACACATCTGACAAGGGAGTAATACAAGAATGGGTAATGAAAAGTCTCTGCCAACATGTGCTTTGATAAAAGCCGAGAAGAGACTGCACTCGTGGTCTCTGTGTTCTTACATGTGTTTCCAAAGAAAGCCAGAAGGGTGAATCAGGGTTGTGAAAAAAATGGAAATAAAAGACTCCAGGGACCAGCCAGAGCACAGGCAGGCCATCATAACACTGAGTGAAGAGGGAGAAAGTGAGAATTGCACACCCCTGCCAGCTCAGCACTTTTTTTAGAGGGAGAATGTCTGTGGTAGGAACCTCATTCCCAACACTTTTCCCAGCTCCCTCCACCTACCAGGCTGTACATCTAATACTGGAACACAGTATTGGCACTTGCCAAGCTCCTCTGTTTAGCAAGAGTCTTACTGGGTAGCAATGGGAATAGCAGAGTAGTAAAACCTGTCACTTGATGATAATATCTTATTATTGTTATGCATCTATTGCCTCACATTTCAGCTTCATAAAAAGAAAAGCAATGTGTTTGATGCTCTGTTCAGAGCTAGCATCACCTGCAGAAAGAGTGTCAAAGAGTGCAAATAAATCTAATGCAATGAGACATAAAGAAGGGAATTACTTACCAAATTAATACTATAAATAATGCAGTCAAAATCCACTCACACTTTTGCCCCTGCTTCCTGGTAGGAAAACAGATTTCCAGGCAACCATTGCTGCAAACAGTGCAGCATTATTAAAAGAACATTACCAAGTTAAGTTTTTGGGTTACTGACTGAGATGCTGGAAGGTGCTGGAAGCAATGCCATTGGATTTTTGTGATTTCCTCTAGCTGTTAAATTTTCATATGATTTTTCTAATCTTTAAGGAAGAAAAACTCAATTACAGTATTCTCAGAAAAAATGCAAGATCAATGTGTCATCAAATCCTCTTCATAGTTTGCTTATGTAGTTCTTGTCTTTTAAACTGTTTCCCAGGAAGACACAGAGAAAGAGAAAGGAGAAAATTAAGAGACTTGGGGAATGGTTTTAATATGCAAAAATATTAATATCCTGGAATAGAAGAGACCTCTTATTTCAAATGCTGAGGAGGTAGGGATTGTGAGGACTAGATTTTTTTTTTAGGAGTAAAATGTAAAAGTGAACTTTAAAATAGCTTGAGAAACATTGCATCAGAGGAGTACTCTTTAAAATTTGCAAGGAATACAAACTTAGGTCCCTCCTCACAGTTTTAAATCTACGTAGGTGATTATTGCCACTAAAGAATGGGTTCAGCATGAGTCTGAAGTGAATTATATTTTCTATATCCACTTGCTAAACATTTTGCCAAATGGGCCTGTCATTTCCCAAAATTCAGCTGCTCTGCTATTTTGCCAAATCCCTTCTCATGTAGGGTTAGGTCCAAAAGGACAGAATGGCTTTTATTTGCTAAAAACTGAAATGAGGCTTATGATTCCCAGATTAATTTTTCAGTGCTGCAAACTAAAAAACCTCCATTGAGCTATTTTTAAAAGATATTAATATATGGTGATTGCTGAGGATAATATTTTCATGATTTGTTTAACTTAGTGACTTTACTGATTGAAATTATAATTTCTCTCACTTGTTGTCTTTCACATAGAGCTAGTCAAGTTACTTCAGAAAAAAAATGCCTACAAATGTATCAGTTTCCAGAAGACATCAGTTTTATAAACCAACATACCAGACTGAATAAATATTTTGCCTTTAGTTTTCTCTCTACTCAGTCAAAACCAATGAAATGTCATTAATTCTGTAGTTGCATGGTCTTACTAGTTCCAGAAAACTGTGTTTACAGAATACTTATTTTTACCTTTTGCAAGGGAAGAGAAAGCAAGCCACTGCAGTATACTTAGTGCAGCCCTTTTGAAAAATCTCTTTCAAAGCATGGAAAATATAAAAGAATGCCTCTGGATAAACTCATCATTGCCTCAGAAAACTTGGCATCTTTTGCTAAACTAACCAGGTCTGTGTTAAAACAACAGGGATTCCTCAGTCAAATCTACCATCCTGAATATAGCTGCAAGGAAAATACAAAATTAGGCAAATTAAATGAATGTTTACTTCCCAACAATGGTTACAAAAGCCGAAAAACCCATAGATTTTATTTGTCTTCAAAGAAAGCAGTAAATGGTGCAAGTGAAAATCATGCAAAAGGACTTTCAGTTGTCATTACAAGAAAAAAATCAGAAGTTCAACTAGGCACATAAAGGTAATGCTGCAAAATAACAATGCATTTGTTAATATTAGTACACGCTTTCTGAAATAATCTCCTTTCAGTCCAGAAAAGAGAAAACCAACATTTTCTAGGGCAAATATATAAACTACAGAACTTTGTTTATTTTATATCTGGCTTTAAAAGAAAATCTACAGTTGCCTGAAACATAGGATTTAAAATATCTTTATCTTTCCCTTATATCTAGTTTTGAACTTGGATATAATTACCAGCCTTTTTTTAATTTGGAAAATTTTTTGCCAGGATGTGTTTTAATGTAATATAATATTTGAAAGAAGTGAGAATGCAGGTTTGTCTGTAAAAATTCCTGCTCCTGATACAATCAGAGATATGGATATGGTTTCAATAGAAAAGCTATAACAAGACAAAAAAGTGCCTTACTGCAAGAGGGATGCCCTGAAAGCTTGTCTTGTAATCTGGCAGATGTTCCTGTTAGAACATTTCAGCCTGGTTGCTGTACAAGAATGGTTCTTCCCTTCACCCAGCTTGAGGAGAGAGGCAGGAATTTGTATCTTCCATGCAAAGATTTTTCATTAGTCTACAAACAGTTTTATGAAAGCAAGGATGTTTTCATTATTTCTCTGGCTCTTTTCTCTCTCTCCCTGGTGAGGTCTCCATGAGCAGTGGCACCTGGAGCTTTGTGCTGCCGCCAGAGCCTGGAGGGCTGGGCCAAATGCAGGGCTCTCAAAGTCACCTATATTTAATAAATTTAGGGCTTTTTTCACAGAATTGTGTAAAACAGACTGAGAACTCCCTCAGTTCTCACAACAACCTGAAATGTGATGAGTACAAAGGACTGGAAGCCCCCACAATGCTCCACTTTCTCCCAGCTTCCTCATCTGTATGGGATTTTAGAGAATTACCTCAATAGACATGATCCAATTGCCTCTTGAGAAATGTTTCCATTTATTTCAGTGTTATATTTGGTCAGAGCTTTTAGTTTCTCCAGGATATTTCTCATCTAATTCACTCCCTTTTTTAAAAACAGGAGAAGTCCTGATTTCTCCAGGGAAAAAGAGTCATGACCAAATGTGCTTCAAAGCAGCCAGAAAAAGTCAAGCCAGAACAGGAAGAAGAAAAATGAAGAGTTGGCTCCGAAGAAGTGAATAGATTTATGAAATGTACTTCATCTTCCTTTGATGGGAATGTGCTAAAAATATTCCATGAGCTCAATACATTACATTAAATATATTTCCATTGGAAGTACTCACATCTTGTTTGTTACGGAGGAAAATGTTGTTACATACAAATGAAAATAGTTTTCTGCCTGAGAAAGCCAAATTATTTCAGCAATAAGTTTGTGGGGTGGGGAGAATGCCACTAAAACTCAAAGATAAAGAACTGTACAGATTTCCAGCCCATTAAACTATGTAAAGAACATTTGTATGTTTGCCATACTTGTGGATCCTAACATTGGTATTCATATTCAGGGATTGTCAATGATACTGAATGTATTTTGCTGTACTAAAAGAAGAGATTTTCAGGCAAATGCTGTCTCTGTGGATGCTTTCAGAGCTTGTCTTCAAGAGATGCTGTACACCTGCAATGGGACTGAGAACAATAAAAGACCAATTTTCTTTAAAGATTTCTGTTCTATTAAGTAAATGTCTGTTACTTGTCAACAAATATGTGGCTGGTTGTCCCAAACTTTTGTAAAAAGCTGCTTTCAGTTACACAGTGACAAAAGTTAAGGGGAAAAAATGAGAATGCTCATGTATTACATCACAGCTAATTTACAAAAATGATTGCTTTGCTTTAATGTAATTTTCATGACCTGACAATTTATAAATTTCTGTCATTTCAACTCAAATCTGTATAAAAGGCTGGAGAATTTCCGCAATACTTTGTTTTTTGTCTTACTTACTTCTAGTTAGAAAGAGAATTATGGGGGTTTTTTTGAATATGTGTTTAAGAAGGTATATTTCTGACAATGATTTGCTATAATTAAAACAGATCCCTTTGGCTTGACAATACCTAAATAGGTGAGTATAAATTACCATTTTTCCCAGGGAAAACTGATTCAAGGCATTGATCCTTTAGCATAGATTTTAACTTTATTTTTTTAAGCTTTTAATTCATTTCCCTTCAGAGTTTCTAGACTATGCAGGGTCATACAATGCACAACGCAGAAGCATATCCCGTCCCCAAAGTCTGTCTTCTTTAAAGGTACAGTAATTTCACCGCTATAAGGTGCACTTTTCTATAAGGTGCACTTTTCTTTGCAGCAAGGATCTGCGCGTGACAAAGTAACAGAATCGCGCGATCACAAGTGCTCAATTTGCAAACATTTTTCATGGATTGGTGTAGCCTTTAAACGCAGCCCCAGGCGCCCTCCCCGTACTGCAGGCCCCTGTGCTCCCGCCTGTCCCTGGCGCTGGCTGCTGCGGCTGCTCTCATGACTGCTGGCGCTCACTTCCAGGTTGGCAAATTTCCGAGCTTTGTCCGTATATAAGGCGCACTGGATTATAAGGCGCTCTTCCAGGTTTCGATCACAATTTTAGTCAAAAGGGTGCACCTTATAGTCATGAAATTACTGTACACCTCGATGATCACTTGCCTTATTTCCACAGCGGTGGTATTTACGGTAACTTAATCCCTTACCTGCAGTTTAACCAAAATGCTGCTGGTAAATCATCCAGTGGCTACATTTGCCATTGGGGCTTCAATTTCCTTTGTTTAAATTAATATAAAATTTCACCATAGCTGCCTAAATATGGAGTCAGATATACCAGAACAGGCCAATTAATTTCTTATTGGCAAGGGTACCAGCATGGGAAGCAAATCAAATATACATTGAGCCTTGAGCCCATGTAAAACCTAGAACAGAGAGCCTAATCCTTCTTTTACACACAATCCTGACACCCTAAAATACTCCTGTGGTTACTTGAGAGCATCAGAGTGGCAGATTTTCATTGCACTTGCTCAGCAAGGCTCATTTCAGTATTTTACTGATAAAACTACTCACTGTGAACTCTGCATCTGAAACAAAATGAATCTTACCGTTTATTTTCCAAAGGGAATGGCACAGGAATGCTTTTTACTTGGTTACCCTGAAGTATTTAACAGGAAACAGGACAGTTATTGCCAATGGCCAGTGGACCAGCTCTGCTATGAGAACACATTCAGAGGAACTCAGCTGAAGGCAGAACTACATTGGCAGACATTATTATAACTGAACCTAGTGGAAAGGGAGATGATAGGTTCATAAATGGAACAATAAAAACCAAAAAAAAATGGCGGGAGGGGGTTTACTTTTTTAAAGAAACACCCAAGCCTTAAAATGAAGGGCAGTGGCCCTTCACAAAGGCATGAAGCAATTTTACTTTGATGAATTATACTGTAATTTTCCTTGCTCATGATGCTGTGTCAAAACCTTAACTTGAAGTGAAATGGAAAAATTATATGTGATATGAGTATTTTAAAGGATAAATAAACATACCCAAATAAAAAAACAGCTACCAGAAAGATTTTTCTTTTAAAATTTATGGGATTTTTAATGTCATTATTTTAAGCTTAATGGAAAATGTGTGTTTTAAAAGAAACTTAATAGAGGGCAAAAAAGAAAGAGCTTTTAGCTGCTAGGGAGCAACAATTCTAGGCAGCTATATCTATGCATAGATATAACTTATGTCTCTTTTATTTTTGGGTGGTACTGCCTCATGAAAAGAAGGTAGTGAATCTATTATTACCTGATTAATACTAGTTTATTTTACTACCTATTACATCTCAGAATCTCATAGAAATTACGAGGATATTTTAAGACAGTTTGTGGCATCCCAGGGCTATAGAGTTGCAGTTCTACCTGTCCGTTTTTTTTTTTCACCCAGGAGTTTTCAGACGCACAAACAACACAGAGAACTTTAGGAGCTGCACAGTTCTGATACTTTGCCATGCAAGATGAAGCTCACTTTTTTCCACGCTGTAACTCAGGTCTGTCACCTCTCAAACCAATCACAAACCCACAGAGCAGCTAGCAGAGTGCCCAAAGTAAGTGCATGCCCAGTACCAGCAAGTAATGCACGCAGTATTTTAGAGGACTGGAAGGAAATAGGGCTGATCAAAAGGTCAGATGAGACAGCCTGCTGGCATAAGGAGTGGAGCTTTCAGCAGTTCCTGCAGCCCAGAGTAAAGGACCTGCCTCACACTGAGGTAATCCAAGCCCCCAGGCTGTGGGTGTAATGACAGCAGAGTGGATGATGCCAGGCTCAGAGCCACTGCTCTGGATCTGCACAGGATGCTCTCCAGTTCTCTCACTAAAACCTCTTGTGGGATGTGACAGTGAGCAGCTTGCATTTTCACAGGGCTCCCTTATGGGAGTTACCATTGCATTTATCAGTTACCATTGTCATTTAATAAAACAAATGACTAAAAAATTGTATACCACTTGGTCTTTCACTACCCACCCAGTCCTTTCTTTTCTCCATATATTCTTGTGGTGAACAGACCACTGAGATATTTGGTGGACAAGCCTACTACACCTTTATATTATCCTGCACTTCCCTTATCATCTGTTTTTTTCCAGATTAATCTTTTATTCTACAAACTTAAAGCCTTTCCCCAGCTTTCCCCTTGATTCTACTGTAAAGTTCTTACTAAATTATTACTCATTTATTAATATGACAGTAATTAATTTGCTGCAGACCTGAGCAAAAAATAAATTCGATGAAAAAAGAAAAAAGTTCTATTATCACAATATATACTGGTAAGTTATATGAAAGCACAAAAAAATCATATCTATATATACTATGTAAAGAGTCAGATGGTCTCAACTTTAATAAATAATAGATATTTCCTCCAGCTGGACTTTTAATATGCAAAATTCACCAGAAAATTGAGATGGAACTCCATTTTAGGTCATATATTTTACCTTGACAAAGTCTGGTAAAACATAAAGATGGTAACCTAAGAGCCTCTCTTCCCCAAATAGCTTACCAAGAAATACAAATATGATGAAATTAAGCTCTTCATGTTCTAAGTGGCCTGTGCTGAAAACATAGAGTATCTTTTGTTGTAATATGAGTCTTAGGCATAATATAAAGAAGCTGCCACTTGCATTGCAAATTATTCAAATTTATACAGCAGACTAATTTAGCAGAAAGGGAAATGGGGTTCTTCTGTATTAGGTACTGAGTTATAATATGCTTTTTTAAATGTATAAGCCTAGAGGAATATTAAAATGTTAATTTGGATAGTATTTAAAAGGTAATTACTTTTATACAATAAAGTAAGAAGTCTACTGAATACTAATCTCTGTGTCATGTGCTTTTTTTGAGCTAATGCTACATTAAATAGAGAATCCATTTGTTTAAGTGATTTTAATTTAGATACAGGGAAGACATTATCATCTACAAAATTGTCTAGGTTTTTTCAGCTCAGATAATGTAAAATCCTTACTGAATTAAATTCAATGTTGAAGAAAATACCTACACTTGTTGGATGATGCTGAACTGAAAGAATGAGATTTTTAATGACTCTCCTGAAGAAAACCTGCTTTGGTTGCTCAGCACAAGTGCTGCTACAAAGAGCACTGGCAGGGCCATAGAGAGCAGGTTGAGACTGATTGCTCCCAAAGAAAAGCTGATTTCATCTATTCAAGCCTTTTCAGGGAAGAGTGAATACTAAAAAATTGTATTGGCATTTCAGACCAGAGATGACTACTCAGACTAGCCAGCAGATTTTGTCCAATTGCTTGAATTATATCATCTAACCTCTTGTCTGTGATAATCTTTTCAATACACAGAGGGCATCCATTTTGGGACATCCTCAGAAAATGCTATTCAGGTGTTTTATAAAGGATTTAATTCATGCTAGTGGTTTTTGGTTTTTTTTATTTTTAAATCTGTTAAATCAATGCTTATGACTTTAGCCAGAATATTTTCTTGTAGTTCATTACCTATATGAATTATTTTGTTAAAAATACCACTTATATAAGTCAGGTATTTAGCCAAATAGACAGAAATTATTTCCAGCTGAATCAAAAAAGCCAATTATGCTCTTTAATTTGCAAGAAAGCTGGAGATGATATTTTGATATTTTTTTTCAACATATCATGAAAGAGATTTTCAGAAGACAGAGTGTTTTGAAACTGCTCTCAAAAAATCAGCTTTTCATGTAACCATTTCAGTTGTTCTGAGGAAATCTCATCTCTTACGGTTTCAATTACCAGATTCAGGAAAGATGAAAGGCACAAAGAGCAGCACGAGCTGTGATGGGAAATCACATCAGAGAAAAGCTGCGGTTGAGACACTGAGCATGTACTGCAATTCTGCAGAACAAAGGCAAACAAACAAGCAGCTTATATCTGTGTCCTCAGTCTGGGGCTGCTTCCCAGTGCTGGGATGCAGGTGTGCCGTGGGGATGTGCTACAAGTGTTCCCTCCCCAGCAGCACTCCCTGTGACCATGGGGCAGTGCAGTGCAAGGTGGGGGTGACATTGGCACACACCAGCACATCCCTGCTCTGGGCATAGCTGTCCCCAGAGCTCACACTGACCAGGAGCTCACTAAGCTTGATTCTGAAGCTGAATTTCCATTGAACGTTACAGTAATTTCATAACTATAAGGCGCACTGGATTATAAGGCGCACTTCCGGGTTGTCAGCAAATTTCAGAACTTTGTCCATATATAAGGTGCACTGGACTATAAGGTGCACCTTTTTTTGCAGCAAGGATCTGCGTGCAACAAAGTAACGAATTAGTAACGGAATCACGCGATCGCGGGGTTTACTGACAGGTGCTCAATCTGCAAACATTTTGCACGGATCGGTGCAGCCTTTAAATGCAGCCCCAGGTGCCCTCCCCATGCCGTGGGCCCCAGCATTCCTGCCCGCCTCTGGCGCCGCTCTTGTGGCTGCTGCGGCGTGGCTCAACTCACAGCTCATACTTCCAGGTTGGCAAATTTCCGAACTTTGTCTATATATATGGCGCACCTCTGTGTTTCAATAAAAATTTTAGTCAAAAGGGTGCACCTTATAGTCATGAAATTACTGTACTTAATATTTAGCATATTTGAAATTGTTTCTGATCAAGTTCCAGCCAGTGCAGATTAACCAAGTAAGAGTCCTTCACTTGGTGAAACTCAGCTTGATCTACACTTAAAATGAGAAACATTAAGAACCTCTCTGCTCTCCTAGGTCATTTACATATGCCCACTCTATATTCATTAGTTTGACATTTACTGCTCTTATTCTGTCAGCAGAAAGATGACTTGATTTTCACTGTTGCTATTACAATGTCACAGGTATAATAGCACTGTGAAAGCTGCAATAGATTCACAGAGTGAATAAAATATGACTTCTGAGGAGTAATTGCTGGTCGGAAACTAAATTTTAATAACAACTTAGAACTGGTTGGCAATTAACTAAATATAATTATTTTACTAATTTTCATGATTTTGGATGAATCATTAGAGATAAACACTCAACAAAAAGCTTATCTCTAAAACATTATGAAGATAAAGGCTAAAAATAAGGTGAGTCATCATTTTCTTGAAAAAGAAAAGAAGCAAGCAAAGAGAAAAATGGCAGAAAAATTGTTGCCTGTTTCAAATCACTAAGAGCTCCGATGCTGGTAAAACCTGCTTTCAAATTTGAATGCGATAAAGTGAAACAAAGTTATTGCTTTATGTATGTATAACAAAAAACAGTAATTTTTGAGCAGAGATATGGCATATCTAATAAAAAATTACCCTGGAGGTTTTTTGGGATTGAATGAAATATTTCTGGAACTGTGATGCAATAAAGCCCTACCTAGCTGCCATCACAGGATGGGTCCTTCTTAACAGCCACTTCTGTTTGTCTCTAAGCTCCTGCAAGGCACAGGGGTCTGCAGAACCAGAGCCAGCCCATGGGATCAGCTGTCCAGGCTGCCAATCCATCTGGACTGTGCATCCAACAGAGCCAGGGCTCTGCATGTCATTGGGACCTCCTTTTAGAGATGGGTGTGGCAGTATCTGTTTCTTATAAAGTCCTATAAAAAGTCTTAAAAGTCTTATAAAGTGATTGAGGAATCACTCAGGACATCTAATACCTATGACCAAGACTGAAATCAAATCCACAGCCCCCTTGCTTGGAGGCTGGGTATATTGGCAGGCTTCTCCAAGTGACCCCTTCTCCTTTGCAGAAAGCAATTCAATTTTAATCAGACCAAAACAGAACTGAAGGAATACATGGCTCCATAGCCTATTACTACTTCAGATGCCAATTTACATTTAAGGAGTTCTTTATCCAGTGAATGTACTGTACAAGTACACTTAAAGTTGTGGATAAAATTCTGGGAGCAGAAAACAGGACTCAAGTTTACTGTTTCCCAGAGGAGCTTTATATCATCCTACAGCACATTAAGCACAACCTGAAAAATATAATTTACTGCTCTCCTAGGGAGAGCACTTCTTCAGCCATAACCTGCCGATGTGATGAAGGTCATTTGACATCCTAACCTTGGCAGTTGGAATTACTGAAAATTTGGGTAAGTTCTGTTATTTGGATTTGTCCTAGTAAATTCATTGCCGGTTCCCTGCTATCCACAAAAGTTTAGATGGCAGAAATACTTTCACAAATGAAGATAAAAACATACCTGTTGCATATAATAAACTAATATTTTACATATTAAAAGCTTGGATTTGGCAGGGGAAGGATATGTAACACTCAAAAAAAATCAAAATGCAACATTGAAAACCTGAGAATTTAACACTACCTTTATAGTCTCTTATTCTTCTGCTCAATATGACTTTTCTGAGTGAAAGATCTTCAAACTATTGAGCATAAAAGCTCTTGTATCAAAGCAAGTTTTAGAATATTATTCAAAATTATTCTGTTGCCACAAAGGTACATTCTAGTCTTTATAATGTTCCCTTTATGATCGTCCCAGATAATTAGTAGGGCAAAATTGTTGTTTGTTAAATTATCACCTAGAAGAAGTGGTGAATAGGTTATAATTCTCTCTATTTCCATGAACTGGCCTACCTAATTTACTGGTTAAACAGGACAGCAGATTGCAGAAGAAAAATAACCTGAATGAGCTCCAAAAATGTATTTCTCTTTATCTGCCATAGTTCCTCAAACTGCCGCTCACACAGATAAATCCTTTTCCATTTAGGCTTCAAACTCTTATCTTCATATTACAGTCTGTAGAGCCTAAACTGTGAATTAGTGAACAAAGTTGTAGAAAAGACTGACTAGTTCTGATAAAACACAGAGAAAGATTAAACCTTTTTTGGAAAAAACGGTCCAGAGATTACCTGGGACACAAACCCATATGGGTATCTCTGTCCTCCAACTGACATTTGATAATATTTTAGCCTTTCTAATTTATAGTACAGATTTTTCTTCTGGGCTAGCAAAAGCTTTGAAAGGAACTGGAAGACATTGACCCTTTGTGGATTATAGTGGAAACAAGCAGCTCTGCCTCTTGCTGGTGCAAAAGATCATTGGCTAATTTGGATCCATGAGGTCCCATGAAGCAAATTTTTTCCAATTGTTACTTACTAGAAGATGGAGGATTAATTGTTTTCCCTATAGAAGGAGAAGCCAGAATATATATATATATATATGTATATTTAGTATGGATTTTCCCCCTGCCCACAGGTAACTCAAGCTGATTAATAAAACATCCTGTGAGTTGCACAGTTGAGTCTGGGTGCACCTCCCTGTATCTTTTACACCAGCTCAGTAATTAGTAAATTTTAGTGTATTCTTACTGAAAGATCACAAAGGTCAGAAGAGTTTCTTTTCCTTTACTTTCTTGGTCTTCCATGATGATTATTCAGCACAAAAAAATAATTCTTTCATAAGTTTGCTCTCTCTTTTGAGCTATTGTAAAAATCAGCAGCTAGACAAATTTTTAGCTGTTGTGCAATACTGGTAAATGGAAAACCTCTAAAAGTCTTTTTACTTAAGATTTACGCCAGTAAACAATAAACACAAAGTTAACAGACCAGTTTTAGTCTTTACATTTGTACTTCCTGCTGTTTGAAAGGGATTAATTGTCATTAATTAGAAATTATTGACATATAACAGATTCACAAATAAATTTAAGTAAGCCTTTACAGTAAACTTGCCTTTGCTCACCAAAAAGATATGATGCAGATGTTGAAGAAGTTGTATAATTTAATGCACATATACTCAGAATCTTAAAATTTAGGTGTTGTAACAGGTGAATGAAATTTCTAATTAAATATTAACAGATCCAAGCCACATATTAAAGCTGTTTGTTTTATCTGTTGATAGGCACCCAGCTGTTTTTAGAATGGCAACGGAAACTGAATGGATTTGAAGGGAAAAAAATTATAATTGATTTGTTAAGCAGCACAAAGGAAAAGGGATTTTGAGTGTTCTTAATTTCAAAAACTTTTATTCAATAATAAAATATTTAATAACTTATGGTAACAGCACCTGCATTTGAATGAGCTGAATGAAAGTTTTCTCGTTCCCGCTGCTCCTCAGCGTTTCAGAAATTATAATTGCACACTTTATCTATGGGTTCGAAAAAGAAAAGAAGCTTTCCTAGTTTTACAGTGAATTCAGCTGAGAACACCAAAAGCTGGGCACCTTATCTGAGATCATATTTACTAAAAGCTGGCCTGGCAGTTAAAACCATGGTGGAGTCAGATTTGTAGTTTGATACTTCAACTAAATCAATAATAATACCCTTTGAGTTTTGATCCTAGATCAGTGGATTTTTAGGAAGGAACTTAAAAAAAAAAGTCAGAAAATAAGTTGTAAACTTGTTTTATCTTTTTTTTTCATAATTATTTTCATTCTCTGTAATCTTATTACATGCATCAGTTCACTTTAGAAAACCTTCCATTTGTAGCTCAAAGTCTTAAGTATTCAAGTTTTTCATTTAACCTGCAGCATAACATTTGTTTATAGAATTTCACTACTAGTTAAATTATTTTAAATATTAACTTAAATAAAATCCAATGTTTAAAAATTAACTCATTTATATACATGAATTCTATCAATTTTAATAAAAAGTGATAGTCTGAAATATCTTTTGAATATTTGAGAAAGGATATAAAAGTAGGAAGAAAAACAGAATGCCCATATTATATTTAGCTATTTAGGCAGGAATGAGTATGAAATGACACAACTTACTGGCTGTCAGGAGACAGTCATAACTGGGAATCTGATTTTTGCATTTGTCCTAGGAAAGCTTTTCTGTGAAGAAACAGTTTCTAACCAGTGACAAGCTGGTTTATCACTATCAGCACATTTCCACTGAAGTTTCACTATTAGATATATTTGGAGGCAACTTGTATGTACTGAAATTAAACAGTCTCAAAGTATTTCAGATAAACTACTTTTTTTGTTTGTTTTTGTAAACTGCAGGTACAGTCTGCTCTTCTCACAGAAGTCTTAGTGATATTTCACTGGTAAGGCATTAGCTCAAATAAAAGGCCTCTAGACCTTTGAAATTAATTTATATGTTAAGAATGCTGATTTAGACAGAAAATTCTTCTGATTAAGAGAATACATGCCATGGATGATCAACTCTGGGCATTTTGTGACCCAAGTGCACTAGTTCAGATGAAGAAAAATCTCACTATTGTCGCAAATATTTTATAAAAGTTCCTGAATTTCGAAATTTCTCTCCACATAATTAATAATTTTGACAAGCCCTCTGGGAGCAATATCCCACTTCAGGCTGTTTTAGAGATTTTGCTGCTTTCCTTTACCTAAAATTCAGATCTTTCTGTCACTCCAACCACACCTCCAAGACCTCAACACCTGTTTAAATTTCTCTTTTTAAAACCTTGATTCTACCAACATTATTCTCTCTATTCAATACAATGCCACCGAAAAAATTTTTGTAGATCATCTTTGCTCCTCCATCTAATCCTTGTGGTGGTTGTCCCAAAAAGGCACATTAATGGAACTGTGATGCTACAGCGCCTGAAGAGAGACATTAACCTCAATTAACAGGAAACTCTACAGAAAGATTACTTTAATGTTTATCTCCTCTCATTGTCATTCAGCTTAGTGCATAGTTACCTTGCAAAGGAGGCTTTAAATTCCTATCTACAATGCTTAATTAGAATTTAGATTTGAAATAAAAAATTCAGTTGCATAGAAAAAGTTGCACAGAATAAATTTTTTTTTTTGCATTATACTAAAACATGACTCTTGCTTGTGATTCTTTTGTGCTGCATGGATCTGTGCTGAAATGCCAATACTCACTGGCAGCACCAGAACACTGACAAGCTTAAGGAGAAAAACAGTGCACTTGCAATGGATGTGGTGCTGAATAGAAAGCAGTCCAGATGAGAAACTTCATTACTAATGTTAGTCCATTAATTAAACAATCATTTTAAACCATTTATTCTTGTTACATTCAGTAAAAAAAAAAAAAAAAAAAGAAAAGGCAACATTTAAGAAGTTTGAAATTTTAAGAGCTTTAAATAAAGCAGTAGAATTTATTCTGGTACGCATTTTACAAGAATAATGCAGAGCTAGTAAAGGTGCCAAGTTTAAAAGGGCTACATTTGCTTATTTGGCTTCATTTACGTGACTTTATGTGAATAACACCAAGGGATGCTTTTCTTCCCAAAGTAGGATTTCAACTTTTTCAATCAAAAGAACACAATAACCCTGTTACCTTGTGCTAGATGTATTTTCAGGAATTACTGACTAATGCAAATGGAAATATACCTGCCATTACTACTTAAACAACCAGCAGCTGTTGAACAGAGGATATCTACATTGAAAACTTAGATGACAATCAGCAGAGGACATATTTTTATCATATAATCAATTGTTTCTGTTTCCCGATGGCACTATTGGAGGGAGAAAATGTAACAAAACAAACTAGATATGCTATTTGCATCTAAAGTACAGTAATTTCATGATTATAAGCCGCACCTTTTTCATTGAAGAATCC
>VRYO01001366.1:7597108-7613949 GCA_009812075.1 Sialia sialis
CAGGTGTGGCTTATATTTCTGAAATTACTGTAATTTGAGTTTCAGAGTGTGATAACTTCAAGAGCTCTGCAGGTGGAGGAAGGGATGCCAAGCACATCACTAATAACACCCAGCACATGCCTAATAACCAACACCCAGCACACCCCTAATAACCAACACCCAGCACATCCCTAATAACCAACACCCAGCACACCCCTAATGACACCCAGCACATTCCTAATAACACCCAGCTCTGGAGAGAGCCCATGGCTGATGGAATGTCTGCTGGGGGCTGTCCCTCTCCAGTTCCCTGCCACAGGCAGCTCTAGAACCACCAGTATCTTTTTTCAATGCACTTATAAGTACTTCTGAGGTGTGAGTAGGTGTCTGTCCCCAGAGCCAGCAGCCCTGTCAGAGAGGCTCACGTGCTGGACCATGAAATCCACAGGAATGACTTACTGTGGAGTTAATTGCAGCAACAACAAAAGCAGGGAGGCGGCGTTTATGGATAATCCATATGCAGCACATCTAAAATTAATCCAGCAACAAAAAGTACAGATGGAAAGGGCCCAACTGTTCCTATTCTGATACTGAGAGCTTTCAGAAGAATATCGGCACTTTTTAAAAAAAAAAAAGTCCTTCGGCTCTTTTGATTGGAAAAGATTTTCAGGCACAATCAGAGCCTGCTGCAATGTGATAAAGGTGGATAAGCCGTGGTTTTTCAGTGCAGAGCACATTGGTGGTTTCTGCCTGAGGAAGGTGCTCCACTAAAACAGCAAGTATGTAACATGCTACAGCTTTGATTTAGAAAGTAAAGGAACATTTCTGCTCCCAACCTCTTTTTTTCTGGTATATACTAAAATGTTGGGAAATTTGAGACCATACCAAGCACTAGTTCTGTCCTGCTCTGCTCAGCCAACCTTACTAACTGCTGCTTTGGGAAGTAAAAAATGTGAGTGGTTTGCAGAGCTGGAGACAGAGAATTACATTATGGTCCCTTTGTCTTAAATCCATGCCAGACCTAGAAAATGTTGGTTATTTGTCAGGCACCCACATCAAATTGACACAATACTTAGAGCATACATTGATTTAATACATTAGAGCTTCACTGCAGAGCTAGGCTAGATCATGCAAAGAAACACAACTGGGAAAAATCTCAACCAGTTGCAAAATAACTTTACTCCTGGAAACAAAACTCAAAAATTCAGAGAATGGCTCATGGCAGAAGGTTACAGAGGTAAGAGTAACAAACTTTGCACTTACTGCTTATTCCATGAGGAAACATTAGAGAACACACATGCATTAAAGAATATCACAAAGTTTACAATGATCTACAAGTGCAAAGATTTCTCTTTCATATGCTTTTCCCAGAAGCTCATTCTGAAACCCAGGTGAGGCACTTCCATGCCCCAAGCCCCTCTGAGCCCAGCAGTGGACAGAACAAATCACGCTCTCCTTTGTGGCCAGCCCAGCTCCAGCTCAGACTGGTGCAAACCAGCAGTGGCACCATCACCCACCAAGCACAGCAGCACAAGCAAGTTCTGCTCCACTTATATCCACAAATCCTTTCCACAATCTGAATGTAAAGTGAATTTGTATGTGCTAAGCCTGACAGGAAGGAACAAGAGCTACCTTTTGCTCTTCTCCATGATTCCTTAGCATTACTCCCGCTTGTACAAATATTTGAATTCAGCAATGCTGCTGTGGTGCCTCCTGAGTAATACAGCTAGGTGCCTTCTGATGGCATCCTGCCTTCTGATCTCCCGACTGAGCCGAGCCTTTCTGCACATTATGTTTCTGTGCACATAGCAAAGGAAGTAAGACACACCTGGGGATGCCTATCTGAGCATTTGTCAGCTACGTGGGCCACAGAAACCCCTGAGATGTGAAGAAAGTGAAATACAGCTCCTATGAGGTGTTACCTCAGCACACTCCACTTGCAGAACCAGAGGAGCCTTTTGCATGCACAACGAGCAGCACTTGCTGGGGGAAATAATAGCCAGAAAAACACAGTTTGTCCAGCAGCACACAGAAAAGAGGTCCCCCGCCTGCCAACACAGGAATCCACAGCAAGAGAGGTGCAGCTTGTTTGTCTCTTGCTTGGAAAGTGCAGAGTAAGATTCTGGTCTTTCAGGGAGGCTGCCATCTACTTCTTGTTTGACCAAGTCCTGAACTCAGGAGGAACTGAGTAATTTGGACTGTACTTCATCTCCTTCATGCTTGGAAAATTCAGCTGGAGCTAAATTCCTTAAGCAAGCACAGTCCTTCTCAATATGTATATTCCTAAATCCCATCTCTATTTGCATATATATTGCCAGACTGAATAATTTGTTAGCAGTTGCAACCAAAGTTAATATGAAAAGGCTGCAATTGAATAATTTGTTTTCCTTTTGTGCTTCTTTATTATGACTAGTCCTGGTGTATAAATCATGAATCACTACATGGCCTACAGGTACCATGCACACCCACAGTGAGCCATATGTAGTTTGAACATATTTTTCACAGGCAGCAGACTGCTTATCTTAGAGACCTCTGCTCTCCACAGAAAGTCTGACCTCAAATGTTGTGAATCACTAAAATTTCAAAACAAAGCTCATTTACAATGTTCTACACTATTATGTTCAAGACACTCCAATAGTAAGAAACTACACGGATATTTTTACACTCAGTGAAAGAAAATTATTCTAGCAAAATTACTTGTTCTACTATATTTTATTATCTAGGAATTATTCCAAGTGAAGAGATGTTGAGGAGCTTAATTAATTTATCATTCTGCAATTAGTTTGATTTTGTAAAGATTTTTGAATCATCCCTACAGGGATTTGCCCAGGCAATAGTAATTCAACTTTACTCTCAGGGCAAACCAAAATAACAGACACTATCAGGATAAAACATTAATGGACAAAATGAGAGTTAGAAGCTTCAGGAATGCTGGGACAAAATTTAAAAGTTTATTTAAGGGGCTGTCATCCTACTTTTGCAGATCTGCTCATCATCTTTTTGCCTCCAAACAGAGACTGTGGAACACATTCTACCAAATGGTTCTGTTTTTAAATTGTTGCAAGAAATGTTTTTCAGGCAACCTTCTTTGGATAAAAATATCTTCATTTAAGCAAATAATAATTATAACAATTTTTTTAAAAAGCAGGTGTTCTGCTCAAAATGTATGACCACTAATTTAGACTGACATTTTTTTTAAAAGCTACATCTTTTATTTGGTTTGTCATGTCCAAAATTTTAACTAAAAATTGCAGAATCTCCAATTGCCTTTCAAGGCTATGTCTATGAATGAGTACCAGCTCTCAAACACAGATTCTATGCAAGACAGTTAAGAAATGTTATTATCTAAATCCTGACCTGTTGAATCTGAGAAGTTGGCATTAAAAACAAATTACTTCCAAAATAAGTTCTTTCTGAAAGAGTTCAACAATCTGCCATAAAACAACCTTTGTCTGCAAAATGAAGTCATACAAAAAAAGCTGTTCTGACATCATAATGCTATTTCCAGCTTAAGCCTGTCTCCATAGAAAACAAATGTGGTAAAAATTACTGAAAATAATTTAGACTGCCTTAATGCAAAACCACATGCATCATGTAAAGAGAAATTTAACCTGTTCATCTAATACCATTTAATTTTTTCCAGTTATGGAAACACAGATATGCTTTTTTATGTGTCTGTGTGGAACCAGAAAGAGATGGCAAGCTCACTGATGAGGGCAATCTTCTAGAAGCAAAGTGCTGGTTTATGGTTTATTTTCTAGGAATGCCTAATTCCTTGAAGTGCTACTCAAAGAAGGAACCAGAAGCAGTGACTCTTGTCTCCAAGGTTAATACTCCACCTGCTGTTCTATAATGTTTGAATCTGACCTGACTGCAGTTCCAGGCCACTGGATGATTTTCTGCTCAATAGAACTGAAAGTGGAGAAGGGAGTTGCTCCCCCCTTGCTGTGTGACCTGCTCCATCAGAACAGTGCGCTCAGAGATTGAAAAAGAGGATTTTAATTCTCTCGGATTTATTTATAAGTTGAACTTCTTTTCCACATGAAGGTTCTGTAATGCACATTAATGGATTTTGTTATTGGCAGGCAAGAAGGGGGATGCTGTTCCATACTGTTTTGAGAGAAGCCCAGTTCTGCCAGCAGAGTTTGAAGTGTTTTCTGAGAATGATGCATAGAGAGATTTGCAAGACCTGAAAACTACACTATAGATTTAAAACACTTTAAAAAATCAGGTAAAAATGTTTATGACTTGCAAGGCAATTTGATTTGGGAAGGGGGAGTCTGATGAGACATGCAAGGAATTGCTGTTAATGAATCAAAACACTGTGCTAGGTAAGTTCCACTTACAGAGAAGCTTCGAAGCATTAAATTAGCACTCAGAGGCACTTGTTGATGTCCCTGGGTCAGCTTCCCATGAAATGCAATGTCCTTTGCAATATACTGAACTGTCAAATAAAAGTCAATGTATCACTTTTCCCTAAGGTTCAGAACTTCTCTTCCTAAAATATTAAACAGATAAATGTGATTAAACTGCATTTGAGAGACAGATCAGAGATAGGAGATGCTTTAGCAAACAACTCTAGTAAATGTGAGCTCTGCTAAGTGGAAAGGTTTAGAGCTCAGAGCTCAAAGATGAGCTATTATTTTTCTCATTTCATCAGCTGTACTGAGTATTTCTGTCAATCCTGCAGTCCTCAGGAGGGACTAGTAGGTCTGGCCCTGACATTTTTCTAATTTCTTTTGTATGGTTTTATTGTTAAAAGCTCATTTGCAATCAGGAGTCAAAGACAGCAATCAAGAGAATGAGCTCAGTCAGAGCACAATGCTGGTTGTGATTTTATTCCCACAGAGATTGCAGTGAACACTGGCAATCAGATGTTCTTGGGGGCAGCAACCAAAGAGAAAACTATACATTTATGTAAGAAATTACAAAAGCGTTATTTTAAGCTGAACTTAAAGAACTATTTACAAGAATAAGCTCAAGCAATCAATCCACGTGGGAGACAACTGCAGAAAGGATAATCTGTAACCATATTACACATCATCCACATCCAAGTCCTTCAAAACAATCCTAATCACACAATTCTCTCTGTTTCCTGTGTTAATTCACCCAAAACTCTCCCAAGTTTTATCAGTTCCCCTGTGCTCCCTGTGGCTGCCAGGGAGGTTCCAGGTAAGACAAATCCATCCCTAGGGTGCCTGGAGCCAGCAGCCTCCACACCTGAGCATCCACAGGATCAGAAAACAGGAGTGCCTTCATGCCAGAGCAGCTCAGGGACATGAACTGAGCTACTCCAGAAGCAGACAATTTAACCTGCTGAAATTCCATATGCACTGTGTTGAAACAGCAACTCAGGAGACCTTGTGAATTCAGAAAAAGATTTGGAGTTTATTTGTATGTCTGGATGCCTCTGTTTCCAGAGGAATGGAGATTAGTAGCCTTGAGTTTCAGAAAACACAGTATGTTTTATCGTCTCTTTTTATTCTGTGGTTGGGGATGTGTGTGGGGGTAAAGTGTGTGGAAAGTAGGTTACATACCCAGGTTTACTTTCTACAAACTACAGAAATGTTGCAATTAAATTATTTGTATTTCTTCCACAGCCAGAAGTGATGTCAACCCCTAGACAAAGGCTTATGCAAAGAGCCAATAGGGAAAAGGAAAAAAAATAGTTTACTTTTTGGCCTTGTAACACAGGGCTTTGAGATTCATAGCTGAAATCATGGTTAACCATGAGTCTCAAATCCTGCTCTTATGTGAAAGATTTGACCACAGAAAACTGCTTTAGCTTAATGCCAAGATGAGTTTGGGCAATTTGGGGTGAACAAACAGAATAAAGTCGTGCTCTGGGATGTGCTACATGGTTGAATTAGATATTGTTATCTGCTTACTGGGAAGGAACGAGCACATATTCATAAAAAACAAAACCCCAGCCAAACAAATGAAATCCTGGGAACAGCTCTGGCTTTTCCCAGGCTCTGAATTTGTCAAAGACCCGTGAATCAGCAGAGTCCTAACACAAAATATGTTCACTGATCTGAAGTGCCTGTTTGACAGCTCTGCATCCAAAGGGAATCCAGCTCTTAGAAAAAAGGTCACCATAAAAGTCATAATCCAGGCATTACTGAGTGTTACCTTGAGTATACAATTCACAGGTCTTGTAACACTACATGTAAAGAGGTGACTTAATAAATCCCACAATGTGTTAGTAGATACAAGTGAATGTTCGAAAATTATTAGGAAAGGATTTTTTTTAAATTATGAAGGGCTGAAAAGATCTTATCCTGGTTTAGCTTTATGAAAGAATATACTAGCTGTATAATTTCTTTCAATAACTTGAAACAAACACATAGTGACTGTTTTCCCTTTCTGTTCTCCTCTTTTTTAGTAAAAAATCCCAATGAACCACCCAGAATCTTCACATCATTTGGGAACAAAAACTTGAACCTCAAAGCACAGTTGGCAATATGTAATCCTGTAACGCTTTTGTTTAGCAGTGACAAATCAGAGGTGTAGTATGATTTGAGCTTTTTCTGTACAACACAGAGCTTCTTAACAAGCTAGATACACTAACATGTGGAAAATGTATCTAAAGGAGTCTTTCCTTCATAGCCACGATTTAAAATATTTAGGTTTTGCAAATGCATACAAGTTTAAATGTCTCTATATTAACAAACTAGTGCAGAAGACTTTTCTGCATGCCTTAGGCGCTGTGCCAAATACCTCTTCTGGTCCATCTTTCACTCCTGCTCCCTTTGGGAATGAGGGCTGAGCTTTACTAATCAGCAATAGACTTGCATCCTTTAAACTTCTAGTGATAACCATCATTCATTCAGCCCAAAGATAAAGGATTTCTAAAATAACAGTAAAACTGACAACATCTCACCCATGGATCCAAAAAAGAAAGCAAGAAGAAATAGGAAATTTAGAGCAAATGCTCTTGCTGGAGGTTTCAAAACAGATATTCCTGTAATAGAAAAGCCCATCTGTTCCATACAAAACTAATGAAATCACTTGGCATAATGTATCTTTACTGCCCTCCTCATTGCCCAAGAATTCCTTCTCAAATGATAAAGAGTAATTTATAACATAAGGTTGGCGTCCATTTCAAATAAATCACCTTAGCAGATAAATTCTATTAAGATCTTAAATACTTCCAAAATTTTCTCACTTTAAATACTAGCAAAGAAGGGGAGTTAATACTTATTTATCATGCCATCCAGGTCATTATGAAAACAGATCCATTAACAAGGATAATAGTTTCTTTTTTGGCCTCGATGAAGGCAATTTGTGAGTGCTAGGAAATTTTGCAGATTGCCTGTGGGTAGAGCTTGGCATCTATGTAATTATGTGGGATCTCTGAAGGCATTTAAAGGCCAATTGACTGCTTTTAAATCATCTCTTTAAACTGGTGACAAATAGAATATAAAGATTTTGTGGCCAAATGAAAGAACAGTATTTCAGTGCTGCCAATTCTGGCCCAGCAATTCACAAGCCTTGAAAGTTTATACCCACATATATTTTATAGGGTATATATTAAAAATTAATCATAGAATTGATGTTGAAAAAGACTAATTTTAAAAGAAATTAAAATATTCCAGAGCCATTGGAGAAAATTTGAATTGTTGAATGCTTTAATTATAGGAAGTAACTCAGAAAGCTTGCCTGGTTACAGAGATCAGATCCAGGAAAAGAACATTTTCTTGGCCCATTCTTCATGTATTTCTTCGTGCATGCCTGCCACTATTAGCATTCTGGCTATCTGTCAGAAGGGAATTACTGTGCATACAACTGTCAATCTGCTCATAATTTCAGACTTCCCACACACACTCTGTACCACATGCACTGAATCATTCCCAGCATCCAGGTTTACTGCCTATTGTATTTTAAAAGACAGTAGAAGCCATTTCCTTCCTTCCTCCATAGAGTTCACATTACAAATAATAGAGCGATATGTATCTCCCTGTCACCTCTGGAGTACAATAAGGTTATATATTACAAGGCTCCTACTTTGGTTCAGTTCTGCTCAATTCCTACATAACAACTGAGCTGTGTATTTTCTTATGGTTGCTAACAATACCTTTGGTTTCATACATTAATTAAAGGGTATTAAGGTGTGACTCAAATGGATTTTCAGTTTAAGCTGTTCTGAATGAGCTGTTCAGTGCACTAACAAATAGAGTTGCTGATTTTCTCACGTAAGAAGCACACTGAAGGAGACCGTTCCTGACTGCCCATTTCTAGTTTTTGCATAGCAGGAATCACAGCATTTAGCATTGCACAGGGACACTGCAGGGCAGAGTTTAACTGCTACACTAGCACATTACAGTAATTTCATGTGTATAAGGCACACCCTTTTGACTAAAATTTTGATCAAAACCCAGAAGTGCGCCTTATAGGCCGGTGTGCCTTATGTATGGACAAAGTTTGGAAAATTGCCAACCCGGAAGTGCGAGCCGTGAGAGCCGGGGGGAGAGCTGGCGGCCACGGCAGCCAAGCAGGGGGAGTGGGCGGCAGATCCTCACTGCAAAAAAAAAGGGGCGCCTTATAGTCTGGTGCGCCTTATACGCGGACAAAGTACGGGCTATTGCCAACAACTCAGAAGTGCGCCTTATACTCCAGTGTGCCTTATAGTCGTGACATTACTCAGACTTTCTGCATCCACCCCTGAAATCCTCCTGCTTTTGACCAGCAATCCAGGCAGTAGGGCACAGTGCAGCAGCCACTGATCCACAGATGCTCCTGAGTGAGGTGGTCTAGGTGCAAAGAAGAACACAGTTATGCATGATGCCAAAAGGGAGGGGAAAAACAATCCCTTGAGGACATCTTCCTAGAAAGGCTCTCATTAGCTGTGTCAGACACTGCACTTCCCTGCAGTTTTCTGTGCTCTCTGTTATGAGCTGCACCAATTCATGTCTTTTGTGCATTACAAATCTGATGAGGCCAGAAGATTTTCCACCAGAATGTCAGCAGAACAAACTATTACGGAAGAGATTTTTTTCTTCAGAGGAAATTGCAAATCCCTGTATTACTTCTGATTAGAGTGTGAAACCTAGGGCTCAGCATTTGAAAGAAGGAAGAACTACAGTACTCCCTGCTGTAAGAAGGGAAAAAAGCTAGTTACTAATATTGCTTATACTAAAGTATAGTTTATTTCACTGTGATTTATAGAAAAAATGTATCCTTATCTTTATGCAAAGCAAAAACTGCTTTTACTTCTGTGGAAGAGCTATGTTCTCAGTTGCTCCCATTGATCTATTAGTCATTTAATCTCAGAATTACATAACTGCAGGCAAAAGTACCAAACCATTGCATGAATTCTGCTTGCCTTGTTCCCTACAGATTTTTGTTCATCTTGTTTTTTAAAGCCCCTGATTATGAGGTTTGTCGATCTCTCTTAGGCAAGGTATCCCTACGCCGAATTGCACCTAGAGCCATAGAAACAACAGATTATGTTTACATTGTCATTTCTGTCTGGTTCCTTTCATCGGTTGTATAACAAGGTGAAGATTACTACAAAGAATTTGGTCTCAAAAAATTCAGGTTATCAGTTTGTTTCTCTCCTAAGAAATAAAACCCCTCTTATTACCAAAGTGAGAAGTTTTACCATTACACCATTTTCAAAAAACAAACTAACTGCAACCAAGCTGAGTTTCATAAACATGTGCAAGTTGCTAAATAGCAGTGTAGCTATCTAGCAGGTATTTACAGAATTCAAGAGCATCAACTGAGGAAATGTATAATTAAAGAGAACGCCAATGTAAGAGAATTCACTCGAGATCAGAAGCACACATTGATTTAAAACACCTGAACAACTCACTCGGATTATTCCTTCAGCAGTGAGATTAAGACAGCAAATCTTTTTAAGGAATTGAATTAAAGATCATTTTTGCCCACTGTTGCAGATACCAATGCATCTTCTAATGCACCATTTGTTTCTAATCAACCTCTTTATATCATGTTCCCAATTCCTACCAGAAATACTTGACCAAAATATTGGTCAGTTGAAAAATTGTATAAATGTTGATTAAAAAAATAAAGATGCCTAGATTCTAAAGTGAAGTTAGAATTTCTCTCTCTACCAATCAGAAAGCTTTACTGACTCGTTGCCCTAGATGAAGCAGATATTGAACAGTGTCAGCATTCGTTTATTTGGAAAATGATGCAAGTTTTCAAATAAGCAAGTATTTCCCCTCCTTCAGTTCACTTTCAGTAGCAAAAATATGCTCTCCAGAAGTATTGGTTTTACAGGTGAGATCAAATTTCTGATCTTATTATATAATTTATAAAAACAACCTTAGAATAGTTTAAAATTTAAAAATGCACTACAGAGTAACAGTCTCTTCCTACACTCATGACAATTTCCTGACATGAATTGACCACAAATCATTTTGAGGCACAGACATTTCTTTAACGGGAAACTGGCAAGAGCAGGTTCATATCTCTAAAGGAACAGGAAGTTTAAGTATTGAATTCTACTGTACTCTGGGCAAAAAAAATAACCCTTAGATTACAGGTATTACCTACTATAAGTCACGGGATGGTCCTGAATTAGTCAAAATTATGATTTTTTTTTTTAAGAAATGGAAAGGGGGTAATCAAATTTAGTTTTGATTCCCCTGTCTATAGTTGTAAGCTATACCTGAGCTTTTTTATTTGTCAGGTAAAGGATGAAAATAATTATTCAGAAGGTTTTTTTTGGTTTTAGTGAATACCTCTTAAGAAATTGTGTTAAATACTTATATGACTAATACATTTCTGCAGCAGCAAGTAATAAACTGTCCCTAGAAAATGTTGTTATGTCTGATAATAAATAAAGTTTAAATTGTATGCTATACTAAGAAACACTAATATCTTGCTTGGTAAGGTTCTTCCATGTAAATGGCTCTTCTGAATACTCTGCATACTCTACACAGTGAGGAGGAGCAGCCAAAATTCCTTCCCCTGGGCAACACAGCTGCAGGATTTACATGCTGGACACATCCACCTCCCTGGGTCTGTATACCTGTACCAAAGCCAGTGTTTCTGCCCCCAGAACAGAATTTCCTCTGAAGTAAAACCCTTGCTGTAAGGGCCAGGCCATACCATTACCCCCCTCTAGATCCACACAGAGATGAATCCTGCAGATCTGAGACACAAGATCCTCCTTCACCTAAGTGATGTGCAAACAAAAGCACACATTATCCTACCTCTTTTCCTCTCAAGTACTACATGCATACATTTTAGCTACACATGACCAAAAATAAACATCACAGTAGATAACTCAGGAGATAGACCAAACCTGTTGCATGGGATACACACTGTGTTATTTCATTGCTTTCATGTGCAAGGAGATCATAAATCACCAGGCTAACTGGAAGCAGCAAACATGGTTTGGTAATTAGTAATACAAAGGCATTCTTTTCCCAACCTGCATTTAGTAATTAGAAATCAGTATTCCACTTAATTGAATCATCAAACACTTTTGTTCAGTAACTCTTAATATATTTTTAAGCATTCATCATTGGGATAGAATTCTCAGGAAACCTATCAGTAACTTGAGCTTATTGTTCTCCTAATGACATTTTATGAGCTGGCATAAAGTACAGTAATTTCACTATTATAAGCCGCACCATTTTCATTGAAGAATCCAGCCTAGTAGTGCAGCTAATCATCAGGTGCGGCTTATTTATGGACAAATCCCAGTGAAATGCCAACCCAGAAGTGAGAGCCGGCCGGGAAGGGCGGCTGGGGCTGCCTTTAAAGGCTTCACTGGTCTATGAAAACTGTTGCAACTTGAGCACCTGACACCAAACCCCGCACTGGCCCGATTCTGTTACTAGTTAGTTACTTTGTTGCGCATGGATCCTTGCTTAAAAAAAAAAAAAGAAAAAAAAGGCGGCTTATATTCGGGTGCGCTTGTATATGGACAAATCCCATGGTTTACCCGGCTACCCAGATGTGCGGCTTATAATCAGGTGAGGCTTATAATTGCGAAATTACTGTAGTTCAGAATACACCTTTCCTAAGTCATCTTAGGACAGCATCTGTTTGAAAATATCTACAATGTGCTTGCTACTTGCTATATGACTGCTCATTCTTCACCTGATAAATGAGCATTTCTGGGTGCAGAAAACACAATTACAATAATTTTTGCAATCCTGGTTATGAAGTAAATAAACCAATACTTTAAGAAAAGCTGTGAGAAACCAACAGAGCTGGGAACAAGGCAACAAAAATCAGAGCTGGACTACCTGGTCACGTGCCTGAAACTTGATAGCCAGAAACCAATTCTTTCCCCATCACAGGATCTTCCTAAAATACTTACTAATTTCTATCTTGGCAAAAAAAAGAGCCTGTTCACATTCAAATCTAGTATTCAGGGCTTTGTTTAATGGCTTCCATAATACTTTACCCCTTAATTATCTTCTTAAATTAAGTACTACATGGATCTAGATTCATATCACTATCACAGGCCCCAAGACAAAAAATCATTACACAAACTACTTTCCTATTTTATCACTGTCAATTGTCTCAGTGAAATGAAGGTGTGGGTCACATGCTGTATTATCCTGAAATAGTTTAAACATGACCAGGGAGGTGCTGTGTCCTCCTGGTATCACCTGGCAGAGAATGGATCATTTTTGCTGAGCTTCAGTAGCACAAAGCATTCAAACAAGCCCATAGGGCACGTATCATGTTATGCTGTTATTATATACTGCAACATTAGTGAATGATTCACTCCATGGTTTCATGCATGGCACCCATAGCAGAGTTAAATTGCAGTTTTAGGTATTAAATTTAAGTTGTAACACACATTCAAATACATTCTATAGCTCTAAAGACTTTAAAGCCAGAAGAGCTATCATACAAACCTTGTTCAATCTCCCATGTAATACAGCTTTCCCTGTTCAAAATCTACTGCTCAATTGATTCTTTTCTCCAAAGAGCTTGGAGCTATATCCTATAAAACAGTGACATGCCTGAAGTGGAGTTGTGCAGTTTCTGTAGAAGCATGCTTGGATAATGCAGTGGTCTCCGAGGCATCAGAATAGCTTCCTTGTAAAGTCAAAATTCACCTAAGCCTAAAAAAGCTTTCATTTTTGTTAATCCATGACATTTGAGAACAGCTGAGAAACCCTAAATTTTAATGGCATTATTTCTGCCAAGTTCATACATCACAGAGTGTTAAGGGTTTGGAATGGACCTTAAAAGCCATCCAGCCCCAGCCTACGCCCACCACAGGCAGGGACACCTCCCACCACGTCAGAATGCTCAAAGCCTTATGCACTGCCAGGGTTGGGCATCCATCACCTCCCTGGGCAGCCTTTTCCAGCCTCAGCACACTCACCGTAAAGAATCTCTTCCTGGCGTCTGAATTTCACCTCTTTCTATGGGTACCCATTACTCCTTGTCCTGCCACTGCAGCTCCTGATGAAGAATCCCTCTCTGGCTTCCCTGTAATGCCTTCCGAATCTGGAAGGCGCTGTGAGGTCTCTGTGCAACCTTCTCTTCTCCAGGCTGAGCAGCCCCAACTTTCTCAGCCTGTCTTCATCAGGAATTACTCCAGTCCTCTTACCAACCTTGTGGCCTTTGTCTGGACTTGTTCCAACAGTTCCATGTCCTCAGAATCATTTAAATTGGAAAAGACCTCCAAGAGTCCGAACATTATCCTAAAACTCCCATGTCCAGCTGTACACCTTGTCCCTAAATCCACATCCCCACAGCTTTTAAATGCCTCCAGGGATAGTGAATCAACTGCTTCCCTGGGCAGCCTGTTACAATGCTTGACAACCCTTTTGGTGAAGAAATGTTTATTATATCCAACCTAAACCTCCCTGATGCAACTTGGGGTCATTTCCTCTTGTCTTGTTACTTGTTATTTGGAAGAAGAGGCCAAACATATATCAGGAGAGAAATGAGTTCAACCAGGAATTTAAAAGGCAGCATAGGAGCATGCAAACTGCAATCAAAAAGATAACACCCTGTTGTGTGTAGAAAGGGAAATAGCCATGGTTTTACAAAGTGAAGGGAAATTCTGAAAATAAGATAATTTAAACACTAGAGCCGTCACCTGAAATGACAGAAAGGCAAAAGAATGTATAGGCTGATAAAATCTTAATTTCCAACTTTTCAAGCAGCAGCTAGGACATGAAGCCATAAGAAATTTTACCATCCAGAAGATGGATTCAAGTCAAACCACTTCAACATGGCAAACCTGAAAATGTCGATTTTATTTTCAGACTCAGGAAAGGCTTTTAAACTTTCAGCATTCTCGTTTGCACTTTACTAAAGCTTTATTTCTGGGGGTGTCTAGAAATACTTCACCCTTGACAGAGCTGGGCAGCTGGACTCAATCAGAACCAGCTCCTTTTAAGTGGTTCTAGGAGGGAAGTTTTATTTCTCATGACTGAAAAGCATGCTCTTGTGCTGGAACATGAACACAGGTGTGGATTTGAGGAAATAAGCATTAAAGAGGGGAGTTTTGTTTGTTTAATGGGGAGGTCTTGTTGTCTTTTCTCTTTTCACAAGGGGAAGGCACTTTAAAATGGACAAAATTAACTGTGGGATAGGATGAAGAGGGAATTCATCTTAGAAGAATGAAGGAAAGCTTAAGAAACCATAAAGTAGTTCAAATCTTACCAGTTTTCTTCTAAAAACAAAGGAACCAATAAAAAAACACCAACATGTATGACTTCAAAACCATACATATTTTCACACAATGTATTTTCGGTAAATCACAGAAAATCAGAAAAGACCAGGAATAAAATATCAGTAAATAAAATTTCATTTAAATGAATGAAATATTGTAATGAACAAAATGAAATATTCAGAGGCACTTAAATATTTTGAAGATGATCATCAAGTCAATTTCCTAAAAACACATCCTTTCAAAAATTCAGTTTCTTAATTTTTTGAGAACTAGAGAAGGCAGGGGAAAAAGGAGATGAATAAAATTATTACATCTAAACTCCAGACAAACTCTTGATATAGAAGGAAGAATTCCCTATGGCATCCCATCCTTTTTAAACTTACTCTGATGATTTGAAAAACTCAGAGGCAGAAATGGCATAGAGAATCCACCAGACATAAAAATTGAGAACTAAGAAAATGTTGTTTATTGCTCTTGCCTGAAGAATAAGAATGTTACTATGATTTCTTTTTTTTTCAGGTTAGAAACAGGGCAATTCCCCAGTACTGCTGAAAGTGTGGGCAGCACAAATGTGGTTTAGCATGTTCATTTCCACCCCTTATCCTAATAGCATATTTACAGTTTCCAGCTGCTATACATATTTTTTCCTAGTATATAATGAAATCTTATCCCTAAAATCAAGTTTCTTTGCTTTGAAATTCGTGGTATTGGATCAAAATAAAAATTACCAGACAATTCATGATTAAAACTACAAGCTAGGTACCCTGGTGATCATAATATTCAGGAAAGAGTTCTGAGGTTCAACAGATACAGGAACATTGGGTGAGTTAATAAAGTTTATAAAATCAGGTACTGAGGTTATCACAGAAAATAATTAATTTGACTAAGAAAGACTGGAAATAAAACCAGAAAATTAACTGATTTAGAATATGGTGAGCAGAGAGTCTTATCTGGACAGCAGCCATACCAAAGAAGAGATTAAATGATAAAACAGGACTTATCAAACCTACAGTTTAAAAATGTAACATGGAAGTGAAAAAATCAGAATGGCATTCATGCAAGTTTCAGGAAGACATCAACGCCATGTAATCTGTAAATAACTTTAATGGTAGCATATTTTAATATACTTATTGTATTTATTATTTCTCCACCAGTTCAAAACAAACAAACAGAAAAAACCAAAACAAATGAAGGTAGTATTTTATGAAAATTTAATTTATTTGAAATCTATGTTTTCATAGTCAAATGACCAGTACAGCTAGGACAAAAAGTAATGATGTACAAAAACATAAGTCAAAAGAAAAGAAACCAACTAAAATGACAAGTAAAAAGATGAAATAAGAGGAAAAATCTGTGAGATGTGTTATATTTCATTAGTCAGCTGGATGAAAAAAGGCCTGTATCAGCACAATTGAAAATCTCATCCAGCTCGAATTTCACTACATTTTCTGCTACTGAAAATCAGGGCTCACAGTCTCAGCAGACCTTGAAGCACCAGTAAACACAAATCAGAAATGTTGCTACGCTGGCTAAATGTTCTGCCCAGCAAACCTTGACAATAATTTCTTCGCTCATTTCAGATATTTCTGGGCTCCATTTCTCTCTGCACTTTCCCAAGACATTCAGAGTGCTGCGTGGTCAAAAACTTCTCACATAGCTGATCTGTTTGAATCTCTAGAAAACCTGGGTTAAACTGTGGCCACGTGGAAAAGCTGCACTGAGGAAACCATCACTAATTGAGACTGAACAGGAGAATCATTTGGGAAGCAGAAAGGCAGCTTTGGTAAATGAGAACATTCAGAGCCCACCTTTTAGCACAAGATATTTAGAGAGATGTCAGGTACCACGACTGACTGGTATTTGCTAAGCTGAGGATTGGCCCCAAGGTGGGAATCTGGAATAAATAACAATGAGAAAATGGCACATAAAGAACTTTTTAAACTAATGATGTGGAAATAAAGCTTTTTTAAAAGTTCATGCTGGATAGTTCAGATTTCTTCTTAAACTTTGAATGAGAATTCAAGGAGCTTTGGTGTGTCTGGATCTTATGTACTGAATGAGCAATGCATAGACATCAATCATTTGCCACCTGCTCCAGAAAAGACCAAGCATGGAAAAAAACGAGCAAACAAAAGATGCTTAATAACATTTGACAGATCTCCTCCAGGCATTTACTGCTATTTTCTTGCAAACACAAACCCTACAGAGTAACCTAGGCTTGTTGCTGCTTTTC
>VRYO01001366.1:7614949-7662433 GCA_009812075.1 Sialia sialis
TTCTTTTCCCCACTTGTTCTGTAGCAGCACATTCAGTTCAGTAGTGTTTTACATATGCTGAAAGAGAGGTAGCAAAAATGTCCATTTTGCGAGAATACTCCACATTTTTTTTCTGTTCCATAACTGCCTGAAAACCAGAAAAGTGGAAACTGGGAGCAGTAACACCTATAACCAGCATAGTTTATTTTCTTTCTGAAAGAGTCGTAGCATATTTGTAGATGAATATTGCTGGTTTATATAGAAATAGCTTTTTTTGTGTGTATTTTAATGTTTGTTTGGGTTTTTTTCCCCCTATTGAAGAAGACAAGTTTTACTATTTAAATCAGAATTCAAAGCCTGTTCAGGTTTTTAAAATATTAATTAAACTACTGAAAATGACAGAGGGATGAATTAAAAGCAGATCATTCTGCCAAATGCCTAGATATTGAGCTACTCTTCCTGCATAATGCAAACTCAGTTGGGAAAAATCACTTGATCATGAATAAATTTGAACATTAGAGATGCTGAAATGCAAGAAAGAATGCTACAGAGGAGCTACCATGAAGTTGTTATGACAGCAGGAACTTATGGACAGCAAATAGGCATTTATTTCCTCACCACTTTTCAATAAATTTCCAAGAGCCAAACATAATTTAACTACTTCTTAATTGTGATTTTAACAACCATTTACCTCTGAAGTTATGCACCGTACAATGAATTAACGCTTTTCAGTAACCACACCAAACCAACTATCCAACTAACCAACTATCACTTAAACATTGTCTTAAATAAGACCTTGAGTTGAATTCATCATGCTAGGTTTGCTTGCTAGGAATTGTTACTCTATCACAATTTACTCTGAAAAAAATTAGAACATCTCACTTCTGACACACATTCTGACTGCCGTGTTGTTTCTTTTAGAAATATGGATGAAAAAGCTTTGCCTTTGCGGGGCCATTATCTGCCTGAAGATGCAGACAGCTAGCTAGGGGGATTTTCAGGTGCTTAAGTGTCTTTAGGCATGTAATGAGCTCTGAAACCTGCCTAAACATTTTACTTACTGCTTACCTTTTTTATTCCACAGGGTCAGCTTCATTCGTCTTTCAAATTAATTTTCTTCTCCTTTTCCCAGCTTTTTCCCCCCCTCTAGTTTTATACACAGATTTCTCCAGAAAAGACCAAAACAAATGCCACATTGGTAGAATATTTCACTTCAGGATTACTCACTCATGTTCCCAACAGTGTTTTCCAAAACAGTATTTATAGCCCCTGAAACCACCAAACACATTGAAACTGTCAGCTTTAGATGCTTTGGATTTTTTTATTTTGTGTATAGAAATTCAACTCTGATGCAAATAATATAGCACCTCATAGTTAAAAAAAGATGCCCAGCTATTGGCATCCCCATTCTCATGAGGCAGTGCCTTAGAGAGCCCTCTCTCTGATTTCAGCATTCCCAGCAGGGTGTAGGGAGAAGGATTCACACACTTCACCACAGAAGAATCAGTATCCTTTTTACAGTTGTTCATGCTGATTTGAGATGAGAAAAGGTTGGTCTTAGGGCCAAAACATGCACAAAATCTTCCTTTTCCAGTGACTCCTATTAGAAGTTGGTTCTCTGCATTGTTTCTACACTGCCAATCCAGCAATCTCTTCCTAGAGTTCACTTATGTTAGTTTTTCCCTCCTGAAACCCGTTTTTTCCTAAGTAAGCTATAATTTCTCTGCTGCAGCTTCAGCAGCATCTTTTTCTGGCCTTCTATCTAAAAGAGATCTAATAACTTGTACTACATTCTGTCTTTGGTTGCCTTTGGGAAACCACTGAGTAAGTTTATTAGTGCGCAGAAAACTGCACATGGGGACATGAAGAAAAATTCTCTATTGCTCTTACACATGAAACTTGGCACACAACTTCTGGGCCAGCTCAGCAACTCCCACCAAACAAAGGCAACTGAGCCTTTCAGTGCCATGGTACATCAAAATTACACATCCTAGGGAAAAAATAGGACATTCAGAAAATTTCTCTCTCTCCTTTTAGCTTTACAGGGAGACCCACTCTATAAAATATTCCTGTCTCTAGAGTAAAAATAGAAAAGAGCAGAAGTGTTCTAAGATGTGTGACAGGAATTTGATCTCCTCTACAGGCAATCTTCCTAGCTCACAGTTTGGATTCATGTTGAGAGAGCTCCTTTGGTGGAGAAGCAGCCTGTGCTGAATTCCTGCCCTGCTGCAATTAGACTGCTTCTGGAAACTGAGTTTGCTTTAGGTATTTCCATGTAACTCTACAGATTTGTAGGGCAGTGTGACAGAATTTCATTGCAGCCCAAGTAGATGGCAAGCTAAATGTTTTATCAAAACTACTTAATGCTTGCTAATAATTTTTAAATACTATAAATATTTAATGTTACTTCCTGTTTATTATATTGCATTATCATGAGACAGTAACAAGAACAGTAGCCTTCAACCGTTTCTTTCTGTATTCCTGTACCACATGAAGGTACTGATATGAATGGCAGTCTATGTAATATGCATTTTATGAGAAATCATTTGTAACAATGCACAAAGCCATTTTATTGTGAATATATTAATTTAAAAAAGCTTACAGTACACAGTGAAAGAAGAATTCTTTCATAAAATAGTTTATAGCAATTTTTTCTGCATTTTCTTAACAGAGCAACATTAGTAGAGTAGCAGCACAATCTAGCTGTCATAGAAAATTTATGTATTGGAAATTTTCTCAAAACCCCGTAGTCTCCCATGTAACACCCTATTTCTAGGTGAAAATTATGGAAAATAAGAATCACAGATTTCTCTGAGGTTTATCTCTTGCTGCCAACCTTTACAGTGAGCAATGGCATCACTCAGATTTTGGTACAAACACAGAGGGATCCAACAGGGCGCTGCTGTCTCAGACATTCCAAACACAAACCTCTGCTACAGTGCTAAAGGCTGCAAAGAATTTAGTATCAGCCAATGTTTGAGGCAGAATTAGGGTGCAATCAGCAGAATAAGATAAATTGCAAATGTGCTAAATTCTACTGGAGTAAACTGAAAACAGTTGAAATTAAATCATATGTAGAAAAAAAAGAGTTCTTGCTTTTAAAACACAGAGAGGAATCCTTCTAACTTCTGTTCAACTGACTTCCTCTTTCTACATATATAGCATGTACAGTTTCTCAGTTTCCTAAGCATTACATGAAACACACACACTAGAAATTAGGGTGAAGGTAAAAACAGAAAGAAAAACCAACTATGTACCAGGCAAAGACAAAAATACTCTGTTCCTGACACTATAGGCAGAACTGTTAGAAAAATATAAGACAGAATTAGTAATGAAATGGGCAGCAGAGGATGTTTCAAAGAACTTTGCTTTTTGTAGTCAGATAAAATTCTGAGCCTCAGAATTGCTAATATAATGTTTTCTGGAATAACTAAAATTTAATTAATGTCAAGTTACAGCCTCTTGAAGTTTGTCTCTTCCACATCAAGCATAGTTTATATAAGTGAACATTTCAGCCATTTCTGGCAAGCTATTGAAAATTTTCAAGAACATTTTCTAGACAAAACAAAGGTTTCTAAAAAGAATAAGAAAGCATTGTGCCGGTTACATGAGAAGCAGCAAATGCAACAATCATTGCTGTTCAACAGATGCTTCAGGTGTAAAGCAAAGAGTGGTTTTGCAGCAAGGCTCAGGGGGCATGCAGAATTCTATCTGCCAGCATGACAGGCTCTCTGCTTTCCAGTCACAGTGCCAGTGAATATTGAGCTGGGACAGAGAAACAGATCAAATGTAATGAGGGATGATGTTTACTTGCTGAATTTGTAAATATTATTCTATTGCCACTGCTCAACTGCCTGTTAAAATTTCAAGGACCGTGTTAAATGACCTGGGGGTTTGCAAACAAAACAAAATGCCATTTATCCATAGAACATAAGCTGCAGCTGCATCAGGAAATCCATTTGCCAGAGGTATTACTGCAAGCAATTCTGAATAATAATAGGATGCCAGTACAGATTATACCAGGCCCATAGGGAAGAATAGTTTATTGAGTTTTATACATCTCTTACAAAATGCTTTGTCTTCCATAAATCCTGTTCAAAATAAACATTGTCTGACATTGTTTCACTGTATCTCATCAGACACCTTATATTTGAAATACCAGTTATGCCTCTGGGTAGATAATTTTTGAGGAAAGGATTTCTTTTTTTCCATTTAATTTTTCCATTTAATTTTTCCATGAGCACATTTCGTATTATTCCAATAATATGCAGGGAAGACATATTTTATAAGTCTATATAATTTTTAAATTAAGAAGAACATCTAGCTTAGAAAGGCTGAACAGTTTGACAAACATCTAAAATACTGTTAGACTATAAGAATTTTATTGAATTCTTTTTATTTGGTGCCATTAAACTGTTTAAATTTTTCTTTATTGCAAGTCACTCCCTTAGCATATTAAAAACAAACAACCAAACAAACAAAAACAAAAAAACCAAAACCAAAACAAAACAAAAACAACAATCAAACAAACAAACTACACCAAAACAAGACAGCAAATCTGGTAGAAAAAAAGCTGCAAAATTCAATGATTAAAAGAAATTAACTTTACAGAATTTACAAGATTTATGAGAAGAATGTCTGAGCCTTACAATCAAAGGAAAAGGAACCACAAGGTTTAATTTTGCAAATTCCTGTAGGATTTTAGCAGAGTTTTTGCTTTATCATTAGAATTTATTGCATTTAATGACTGGAAATAAAATTATAGCTTAGAAGCATACATCTGGCTTTAAAGATGCATGTGTACTGAATTAAGAATGACTTTTTCAGCTCTTCTGCCTAAGAAACATTTCCAGGATTTCAAGAGTTGGAGATGTTCTTTGTGCATTTTTTCAAAGAGTGAAAAGCATCTCCTATCTCATTTCTGCATTCTGGATAGTTGTGGTAGAGCTGTTTAAAAAACTCCCATTCATTTTCACAGCAGGTAGCTGCAGGCTGCACTAACCACAAGTCACCCAGCTGGGAGTTTTCCTGGGGCTCCAGTGCCAGCCAATATAAATCCAATAAAAGGGGTCCAGGGCGATCTCCATACCTACTGAGAAAATGAGCTGCTTTTTGTTTCTTAATTAATGACTCTCAGTCCTTAACCTGGAAAGTAATGCAAGCAAGACTTTCCTTTTCTTAAAGGAAATATTAACAGGATGAAACACTTTCCCTTATTAACATGAAATTTAAGTTTTGAGAAAACTCTTGCACTCTTGCAATTTAGACACCTTTCACAGATCATGACAAAAACTTGTGTTAGTTATTTGGAGCAGCGGACACTGAGATTCAGAAGCAGATCAAGTCAGTTTAATAGCATGGGTGTCCTGCATCTTTCACTATTCCAAGGATTATGTTGTCACCTCCACAGCAAAAAGCATTCTTGGGGTTTTGCAGCAGTGACAGATCAGGCACCAGGAAAACAAGGCTTTTCAGATTTCTAAGGTTTCTAGTTGCAACAGTAAACAGAAAATTTTGATGCACTCACATTCAGGTAAATAGGGAAGAACATGCAACATCTGCAGAGGAGCTTGAACAAAAGGTCCTGGTGAATTTCAAACATTGCATTAGGAAAAATGAGAAGGGAAAAGAATGCATTCATAACTGCTGTTCAAGTATTTTTCCATTTGATTTATTAATATAATTTTTGATATTAATAAATGCTGGCTCCTAGACACACACTTTGTACCACACACCTCAGGCAGTCAGCACTGGTGTTGAGTGTTACCTCTGCTCCAGAGTTAATCAGCATCGTTCCAAATAAGAAAATCTTTTGAAATACCACTTGAGAAAGGACTAAATTAAGCTGTCAGTGCCTTAAGAACTACAGTGTAAGAGTGGACAGATACTTAAGGACCCTTGCTTAAAGAAATGTATCATGGAAACATATTGGAGCTCCTTTTTTTCCTTTTTAGATATATCTGTCACATTGCATTTTGGATTTGTTTCATGAAATATTGAAAGTGAAACAGATAAGCTACATCTTCCCTGGTCATAGTCTGAATAAGAATCACATACCTTCAAATCAGATATCTAATGGACTCCTTAATGTACTCTCATATTTCACTGTCAAAATTATAGTGAAAAGAGGAGAAACAAAGCACCATCAATCTTTTTTGGCAGGAAATTGTGTGAGACAGATTAATATTAATTGTGTTTTGGAGAGTATCATGTCAAAATTCTCTCTGAATGCATAATTTGCGGTATGCAGCTGTTTACATTTAGCTTGAAACAAGGCAGAAAGAGCTTTGTGAAGAGAAAAGAAAGGGTCTAACAATCTACAGCCTCAGTTCTTCAGCAAGACCAGTTCAACCTGAGGTAGCAATCTGTTGTCTAGTACTGTATATTGAATGAGTTATCTGTGCTGAAGCATTCAGTAATTTTTCCACTGAAAACTATTGTTTTCTGCTGAAGAATGAAAAAGTCACAATTTTTGAAGAGGCAGATCTACTACTAAGAATTTAAGTTTAGAGTGCCTTTTCAACACAGTTCTTTTGACCTATTTCCCTTACAAAATAAAAACACTAATGTACATTACTAAAACAGAAGATGTAAAAAAGGAGAAATTAATGATAAAACCTGAAAAGAACTGTTTTAATAGAGACTGATTTCAGTGCTATTTGTGAAGCTCAGGAAACAACTTTTAGTGGGAAGCTTTCTCAGGGGAAGAAAAATAAGGAAGAGAGTCCTCAGGTGAGGTTTAGTGCAAGCAGGATGCAGGCAGCAGTGCAAAGATGTGTCCAGAAGGACTTGACATTTTCCATTGTGCATCCAGGCACAAGGAGAATCACAATGATCAGCAGAACAAGCAGTCACAGGAATGAGATATTGAACAAAGCTTTGCAGTCCGTGGGCAAGGGCATACCTTGCAAACATTGCTCCTCAAGTACAGCTTGGAGTATTTTGGCAAAATTCCCCCCCGATAAGCTTTGCCCAGAGCAGAATTTGAGCCTGCTCTGCTCGAGCTGAGTAGATTAACAAGAATTTTGGGATCAGGTGATAACTGCAGTAGGCACTTGAGTTGCAAAGGACAAAATCTAAACAAGCAGCAGCAATACAGATGGAATTAGGGTGGCTTATTTGTGATGCTGAATTCACTCACAAAGCCAAGCAGGAAAACATTCAAGTTCTGACACATCATAAATTGTTATTGAGTCAGTATAGAAAATAAAAAGGACTCCAGAAACTTGCATGAGGAATTCAAAGATTTGTGACTCTTCAGAATCCAAGATGACCTTGTAAGACAATTGATACTGCACAAGAATTTTCAGATATTTTCTACAAATTTCTTAAGGAACTTCACACTCTCTAAAGATGCAGCATTTTAAATAATGCATTAGAAAGTGACAGTGGAAACCTTAATGTTGAACAGGAATAGCATGTGAGGGCTTAATCTAGGGGGATTATGTGTCTCTTTTTTCCTGTTTATGAAGTAATCTCTTCAATGTAATGAATTAACCTTCAGTCTTAGTGATAGTGTTTGTGACACACATACACACACACACACACACACCTCCTAACTCTCCTTTTTAGGACGAGTTTAGTTATGACCTCTACTAAAAAGACAATGTCTGCTGAGCCCTCTGTTGCAGAACATACAGAAAACTGTCATTTCTTTTGCCATTTTGCAGCAGACAGACTGAAGCTGAGATGAAGTTTCCCACTCAGGGGGTCAGGTCAGGCTGGTCCAGGTGTGTCCCTGGCCACAGCAGCAGGAACCTGCCATTCTCTGCAGGTTCTGCATCTGCACACACTGCACAGACCAACTTTATGATCACACACAGATCAAGTTTATCACCTCCAGAAAATTCTGAGGCCTTACATGGGCAGTTTGACAACATGTAGAGGCTGAAGGGGATAAGCAAATGAGGGGAAGAGGAGGAGGCCCCTGGGAGACATTTCCAGCATCCACTGCAAAACATGAAATCCAATTTTATGGAGTAACATAAAAATGAAGTGGTGTAATTTGGTGTTTGTGCTTACTCCCCTGCCAGCACTCCTCAAATATTTGCCATGCAGAACAGAGACATACATTGACTCATTAACACAAACTCACAACTAGCAGATTCACACAGAGAAACCTGAATTTTAGCTATATAATAATATATCTTTCACAATTACATATTAATCTCCCACACAATTTATTATGCACTCAGTATGGTTTCTGATAGGGATTTTAGAAAGGATTAAATTTTCTCATCAATCAAAAGTCCAGCAATGCCTGTGTTATGGGGAGATAAGAGTAATGATTGCTTATCATGCACTGGCAATATTTTTTACACAGTACAATCTGAATAAATAAAACAAATTCAATAAACTTTTAAAAGCCAAAGCTAATTTACATAAGCTTGTCATCATATCTGTGTTCATCAATACAAATAAAATGACAGTGGCACATTGAGGGGGTAAGGATACTGGCAAAAAAGTGAGTGTGTATTCATACCTAAATAGACAAGGATATACAGACTGTGCATGCATGTAAGGATTTTATATAAATAGTGTATACATATTAGCATGTGTGTATTAGGTCTATTCTTACATAGATATTCAGCCAGATCAGAAGAAAAGGATTTTGACATTTTGTTTCCTATTCTGAGCAATTAGATTCCAATGGAATCCAATTTATATTCTATTTAAAGGTTTTATCAAATCTGTTCTAATTCTGGAAGACAGTTTGTGAAAGCTTGGCAGCATCAGCAAGTATCACTAGCAGATAGAAAGCTGTATTTTCTCAAACAGCAATTAAGTTTTTAAGAGGAAAAGGTAAATATTTTACATTTTCACTAGAAGTTATCAACGAGCTTAAAACAAAACAGACATTTCCTTGGCAGATCTCCAGCCTGGGAGAGGATCACCCACCCCCAAAATGGCCAAGTTTTGAATGCTCTATTTTGAGCAGAAGCTAAGAGGTGACTTTGATCAGGGTTAGTGTGGGGTTTCAAAGAGTTTCATTTCTCATCCATCTCTACCATGCAGGGAAAAAGCATGTTGTGTTCCACTTCTCCTGGGCTGACAGGTACACACTTGGAGATACTTGTTTGGAAAACATTTAAACTGCCTAACACACAGCTCCTTTACACTTTGTAAACATAGCTAACCAATGCTGCTAGCAACTCTGATCACCATTTTAAAATACTTCTAGAAGACTCATTAAAATGCCCAGATGAAAATACATAACCTAGGACCAACATAAACACAACAGACAATGATTTAATAAGCAGTATCCAAACACCCTGCCACTGCCAGCTCATACCCCAAGATAAAAGGGAAAGGGGAAGATGAGCTAAAATGTAAAGAAATGGCCCAGCTGTTCTGGCCATTCAATTTTTAATGCTATAAAGATATGAGAATTGTAGTGATGTACTATCAGCTATGGAGGAATTTTTACCTTTTTTTATTTTTTTTTATAAAATTGTGCATCAAACTTTTCCAAAGCCAGCACACGGCTGTTTTCTAAATGGGCATATTTTATCTTAGTTAAATTATGGAACCCTCACCACTGGCATCAAATCAGGAAGATCCAGACCAATATGCTGAAAACTATTATTATAGGAGAATTCACACAAAATGCTAGGCTTTGCATAATGCTATACCCAGATAGAAGGCTACTGGGAAAATCCTAACACTAGAAAACACAACTACCAAAAAACAATTATAAAATTTCAGTAAATGTTTTGTTGATTCTTCTATACCTCAACTTCAAATGTTTAACTAAATTAAACTGCTTATACAGAATATTTAATTTGCACCTATATTTACTAAGGAAGATATATTAAGTAGATATTAACTTTGCAGCAAGTTAAGGCTTAGTATAAATGTCAGTGGCAGAGCAGAGCAAATTTTCCTCTTTTCAGACAAAATCTCCACAGAGTGTAAAAGATATTCATATTAAGATATATCTGCCTGAGATTTACTTCTTAGTTTTGTGGCTCTCACCAAAGCAAACAAGGAAAACTCAAAGCTACATCAACCATACTTTTATGTACTGCATGAAATTATTGATGTGTGTGTCTGTATCTTTTATTGATCATCAAAAAAAAAAAAAAAAAGGCAATGAATGCCTTGCCTTCCTTGTCAGATGATTAAGGCAAGACTTCCATGTCTGCAAGTCCAAGTACTGCCCGTTTAACTGACCATGTTCCATCTGTTAATTGAGTTCAATCAATTTGCTAACATCTATTTAAGCACCTCATTTTCAAGATGGAATTGTGTCATTCTTGTTAAACAGAACATTAAACAGCTTTTGGAAACTACTGCTTTCTAAAATGAACACGCAAAAAGGAAATTTCACTATCAGTTGGGGTGCTGTATCCTAGACCAATACTCATGTAATCACCAGTTTCACAGGATAATGCACCATTATAAGTTTATTGGTGTAGGTGCACTTTTTACTTCTTGATCTTTGGCTTTCATGTCTCTGCTGTGTATATTCACAGAATGAGAACATGCAATCTGGATAACATATAGGAATCCAGGTACAGGATGCAAAAAAAAAATAAATCTAGTGCCCATATATTTATTTTATAGGGAATCTCATGTTGAAGAGTTATTAATATACTGAACATCTGTGGAAGGTTTAACACACTTGACCTATTATTCTAAAGGGAGTTTTATCCCTGATTTATTATTTCTTTTTTTAAAAAGGCTTATAAATATGCATAATAAAGCAAAGAAGAATTGAGTCTCTTTACAGCAGAAGTACAATTAGAAATAGATTTATCACTCAGAGGTTGAAGGAGGCTTTTATAAATATTTTTCAAATTTCAGAGCTTTCATGGCTGTGCAGAGAAGTTTTGCTTCAAAACAGATTCACAGGACCTTCAAGAGCTATAGATCCTTTTATAGCTAGAGCTGCTTTAAAAAGCCAATAAATGCTTTGAAAAGCTAAGAGATACTCATTTTAATAGAGGCTACTGAATTCAACTTAATCTTAAAAATAGTTTAAAACCTTTTAGGAAAAAAACCAAACAAACCAAGTATGTGTTCCTTTCAGCAATTAGTAAAAATAAAATAACCCCAAGTGAACAATGACACTTTAAATCCTGAAAATTTCAAGCTGGAATGAATTCTGCCCCATTGTAAATCCAAGCAATTTTAAGTTTTGATCTCCAGAAGAAACAAAATTGTTTTGCTGAGTCATATGGCATGAAAAAAATTCCCATCCTAGCATATCAATAATGAAATCAGATCAATAAATTTCCTGAAACAGGTATTAGCAATCAGCTGGATATAATAATCTATTTTAATAGTAATATGAGCAAAAGTAAAATCCGTATTAACAATATGCATTCAGCATTGGTCAGCTTGAATCTCTTGAGTACACAGAACCCCTCATTGCTAATCTGTAGTTGAAGATTCCTATGTGCATTACAGTCTTTTAAGATTTATTAAAGTACCAAATTTACTTATGAAGTTTTTCTTTTAAAAAACCCCATCGCGACAAATTAAAGCTTCTGTTTTATACCCTTAACGACTAATGGAATTAGAGTATCAATACCTCGGTATGTTCACAGTTATTTATGTATCTGCTTGAGGAAAGACGCACTTCAAAAAGGGGCAAGGCTACCAAATTGGTTCAGAAAGAACCATATCCTATACTCCTTAAGAATCAGGTAGAACCACTCTGAGTTAACTATTCCCTTTGACTTCCCAAGGGCTGCTCTTGATTGGGCCATGATTTGACCCAAAATCCTATTTACAGCATCATTTTGGCATCAGCTTTCAAAATAAAGCTTAAGAGATGGTATTTTCCAAGTTAAAAATAAGTTCTTTCAAGGATTTAAGTCCCTTAAAGTCACAATGGCTAAAACTTTGGAATAGAAAAATGTTTAATTAGAAATGGTCCTTGCTATTAGCTCCAATTAAAATAGGAGACATTAATTTCTGAGAGCCGCTGGGAATGATAGCTGTGCCCACAAGAGTCTGTAAATATAAATGTGCTACACAGCTACAAATGGCAAACACACTTGTGGCTAACATAAAACACTCTGGATAATGATTGTTTATGAGCTTTTTAAGCATCACTCTAGCAGCACTGTAATGACAAATCATGTGAGTGAAACAGGCCTTACATCTTTGACCTTGGAAATTTTGTTTCAGCAAGCTGTTTAAAATGTAGATTACCTGAGGCCAGATTACATCATTAATTTTAACCTGGTCACTGATATCAGCAGGGCTAAGCTTAAATCCATGTGTTTATGAATAAATTACTTTCCTTCAGGCATATATAATGTTTTACATACTGCATATTTGGATAACTGCTGTTAAATTCCTGGAACAAGGACTGCAAATTAATCTAAACATTGCCCAGTGAGATGAAGGTCTCATCTAGTGTGAACATTCACCTTTTATTGTCTAGTTTTCTAATAAAACTGATTAAAAATGTAAATTAATTACAAAAACAATCACATTTGGGAAAAAACATTTGCCACTTTCTTCCCTCAATACACAAAACAGTATATATCAGGACAATAGAATACCTTCCACTAGCTTAAAAATCATGGCAGCATTCTAGGAAAATTTAATGACTTTCAAGACAAAGCAAATATTTTGAATTTGAGTTGCTGACTCTCAGATCACAGAGCATCAAAGATACCTCCCATTAATTTTAGTAAAGTGAGAGTAGATAAGCAGGCAGATTGGAATGCAAGAGAATCAGCTCTACCCTAGACGCTGAAGAGTAAGCAGCAAAATAATTAGATAAAAACCCCAGAGCTTATGGTGTTAAAATAAAGCAGAATCTCTTTTTCCCCCACCCCAATTTATAAATATTGATAGATAAAGGGCGGGAAGTTTTTGTCTAAAGCAAAAGCTGAAGCAAGCCTTGCTGAGAAGGCAGCACTGCTCACAAGAAGGAACTTCAGCACTGTAACTTGTGCTACTTAAAAGATGCTGCTGGTAAACCAAGAAGCATTTTGTACAGAAGGCACTGCTGTAAAATCACGGGTTCTGCTCACTGCACAGATCTTACACCCAAAATTCATCCCCCCCCCCTTTCTTCTGCTCTATAAACCTAATGTGTCCCATCCTGCATGACAGCAGCTACCCTGTCAGCTATAAAGTCACCAAATTCAGGTATTAGCCCTTTCTGCAGAAGGGATGCAGGATGGGAAGCCGTGGGTTATCATCAGCACTGCTGTTCTCTGCCTGCCAGCTCAGCTCTAACTCACAGGATTATGAGGGAAACTTGCCAGTGTGTGCTCTAGGGACAGGATGCTCATCCCACAGTCCTGTCCTACTGTGCCTCATGAGCTTCTCACTCAGCTCCTCAGGGCTTCAGTTCCTCTCTTCTGCTAGATAAGAAAGTTAATGCACGTCACAGCTCCCAACCCAGCCAGCACAAGGACATCTACTTGATAAAAGATCAGCCACGTAATGTACAGCTGAATTCACTCCAAGACCTGCTGCAAAAATAGGAAAACACATCAAGTACATCCATTCCTGAAGCACCTTTGGAGTAATTGGCATTATTTATCTTTAGTGCACCAGGATCAGGACCTCACACCCATGTTCCCCAGGGACCTATTTTCTGGGTTTGCTGTGCACCTGCAGTAGCTTTTGGACCACTAGATCAGATGTTTTTTCACTTCATTTCTTTCCTCAATTAAGCTAATAGCAAGTTTTGCTTAGAGCTGCTGGAACAAGGTATAATTACAATGACAAAACAATTTTAGAAAGTTGCTGTAGCTGTATTGTGTGTGGTTAGCAAATTAGTTATCTCACAAATCAGAGTGCCCATCAAGTGTAAGCATTTCTGGGTTTTCTGCAGTAATTACCATTTTGTTCTTGCAGCAATTTTTTCCAAATATAAAAACTTGTCACTGGTGTTGCAATTATTAACATCAGGGGGTTACTTGAGTGCATTTCCTCCTTATTTATCATAGGAAATGAGTTGTGAAAGTTGAAAAAAAAAATAATTACTGATAATGGCAACAATAAAGACATACTATCTTTCACTCTCTGCTTTAAGTAAGGATTTAAGAAGACTCTTTGAAACATTCTTAATTCAGTCTTGTGAACATTGTATGTTTAGCTGGTCAATAATACTTGATTAAAAGTACTGTAATTCCAGGGAAACAATTGTGTTGCAAATCTTCAGAGACTGAGTCTCACCTGAAGCAAATTAAAATCATCAGTACCTTTCCAGTCTAATCTGTATTTTGGCCTTTTACTATCTCAAATTTTGCAGGCTGTGCTGCTCAGTTCTTTCCCACCAGTTCCAGATCAGCTCCAGTCCCAAGCAGGTTCACTTGTGAAAAGGCTGTCCTTATCCAAAACCTAAATTGCATGAATTTGCTGACAGCATAAAATCCTTGGTAGAGTGTTTAAACCTCTTCAGCACTTTTAAGCAGAGGATTCAGAGAAGGAATCTTTCTTGATATTCATCCTGTATTTTTATATAGATAAACAGACTATTTACCTCGAGATACAGCACATATATTTATGTGTGACAAAAGAGTTATGCTATGGAAGTCCCTTTTCAACAGCATATTTAAGATTTAATCAATGGGGAGAACACTAAAATATGAGGAAATTTTGAGGCCCATTTTTGACAAAGCAGTTGATCTTTCCTAGAAGAACTTAGCCATTGAAAGTTGAGAAATCATTTGCTTTTTGAATAACAGTGGAATGAAATCCTGCAAGTGGGGGCTGACTTCCTATTTTATGTAGTGAAGAGCCTGCATGAGATGATATGTTTATTGATGTCCATCACTGTAACAGCAAATGAAAGTAATTGGCAGAACTCCCACAGCAGTTTAAATTCACAGCCTTCTCAACGCTTGGGCAGTTTGGTCAAAGGCTGCCCAGTGTGCTGCAGTCACTGTTAATCCATGGCCATTCTCATCCAGCTCTTCTCTGACTGCTGCACCAGGGTGCAGGTGTCTCAGCCTTTCTTTCCCTCACATTTCTGGTGCTAAAACACTAATTAATGCATCTCTGCAGCAGATTATCAAAGCGCTAACTTTTCAGCATTCCCGTTTTCAGGCATCTGATGGAGGACTGCAGGGTTTGTTTCTATAGTACAAATCCAGGTTGTATGCTATACTGCAACATCTGGGGTACTTAACCTGGTTTCATTGTGCATGTCCACAGGAATATTCTCTGCTCACTGCTTTGTTGCCTCAATATCAGATCTGGTGCATGGTTTACAAAGAACAGATGATGATACAAGTGCTTACTGATTTAGAACATCACACATTTGCAGATTTGCCCATTTCTTTATAACTGCTTTCTTCTACTTTCACCATACTGCAGCTATTTTCACTTTGAAATTTTAACCTGCCTAGTTTTTTCCACCTCCATAGGAGACAGAAGAAAACTGTCTCCAGTCATAAAGCAGAAATCAATAACACCATGCCATTCCAGATGGATGCATGATGATGACCTTCAAGAACGTGTTAGACATCTTGATTTAACAGTCTCCCTTGGCTGGTAAATGAAGTGCTTTCCTATGGCTCTTTAGAGCTTTTCTCAGTGCCTACTAAAATTACTCCTGTTGTAATTCAAGCACCTACTCATTATTTGTATATATGGAGAGAGGTTTAATCCCTTCTTACCTTTCGCTTGCTGAAAACTGTAATGCCATGGACCAAAACTGTCTTTTTGTCTCTGGACAAATTCAGCATCAATTCCTGAAATCTTTCTTCATGAAACATTTTCTGGAAGTTCCATGTAGCTTTGCCTTTCTCAACAGCACAACACTGTCAGTATCTCTTCAACCCTTCCTCCTCTGTAAATCTCAGTCCCTCTGCACAAGTCCCATCAACCAGATTACCCTGGTTCAACTCAGGCAGGTGAAATAAAAGAAGCTAAGCAGAAAGGCTGGTGATTTCATAAACCAATCAAATCTCAGCTGCACTTACAGGGATTTTTACAACACATTAGGTGTCCTCTCCAGACTATACTCTTAGCTCTGCTTGGACAGTTTGTACACATCATTCTCCAGGAGACACAGCTTCATTTCAAGGTATCAATAGTATGGGGTAGTCAAAGTACACATCCATACACTGCAAAGACAGGTGGGTGTTCCAAGCAGTGCACTGTACATACAACAACAACAAAAAAATCAACTTTATTGAAGTGAAAAATAGAAAGCATGGAGATATTTTGTCTTGGAACTGAATATGTAGTAATAAAAAACTTTAACTTGAAAATGCATGTTGTAAGTACAATTTCAGAAACAGAATAAAGAGTAATGCAATTATTGATATTAAATAGAGAGACTGAAATTTTTAGTGTCTCTGACTATAGGACAGTTTTACCTGCGGAAAAAAATATAATTGCAACTTCTTGCCAGTGTATGTCATGGGCATCTAGACTTTTCTAAATTAAACATGTATTATTTCCCTCTCCACTTTAAAAAGGCTGGGTTGAAGCAACTTAACCAAGAATGCATGGACAAGTTGACAGATTGGCTTAAAAGTGAACCCCAGAGATCCCAGCTTCCTCATAAAATACTAAATAATGAAGATCTTGGACAAGAGCATGCAGTGTATGATATCTACAGACATTAAACATCTGGAAAAACCAAACTCCAGATAAGTTTGGCCAACAAGAATTTCTAGAAGATGCAGCCTGGAAAAAAATGTTTTACTTGTTTGACAGCATACTGAATCATAGTTTCCATTAAGGCTGATGAAAATGAGTTTGTAAAAATATATCTGCGCTTTGTGTTATTGAAATCAACACTTTCTCAGTATTTTCACATGAAAAATCCACCTTAACAGAAAATTCGCTGGTTGAGGAAAAAAAAGAATCTTCAACTAATTCAAGAGAAAAAGTTCTGGCCACTGCAGGCCTTGGGGAAAAAAAAAGTTTTCTGAAGCTTTAAGTCTGCCCTTTTATAGTGGATGCATTTCTCAGACTTTGAAATAGAGTGAACATTTAACTTTCTCAGAAACTCCACAGCTTGCAGCAGCATCTGATGGAAGTCCTGCAACTCACTAAGCTAACATTCAAGGTGGAACAGGATCCTTCCTACAAAGGAAATGTGGAATATCATTACATCTCTGCTGGTGCACTGCTCTAGCCAGCACAGGACCCAGTGGAAAGTTGGAAATGGACTAGATCTTTGAACTAGACCTCAAAATATGTCACAATAGATATGGGGGCATATTCTGCTTCCTGCATACAGTGTCTGCCTGTCAGCCACTAGGGCAATTATTGAGGTCACTGCTGTTTGCAGAGCATCCTTTTCCCTTCTCTCTTGCAGTGTCTATATGTGTTGATTTCAGAGTCATGAAGGACAAAAGAATTTTCTGTTTAATGTAGGGAAAACAGAGCCATTATGAGACTGTCATAAATCAAAGTATTTAGTAGCAAAACAGCAGCTGGGGGAAAATGCATATATGCACAGACACAATATTCAATTCCAAATAAAAAATAGGTGGTTCCATCACAAGTATGAATCACAAGGAAATTCTGATTTGTATTGAACTGATCAGCAGGAGTTTATATTGAATTGATATGAATAGGAGTTTTGTGCAAATTGGAAACACTGAAAATTTTGAAGTAAATGTATTGAGGTGAGTCCACAAAAGTATCTCAGTATAATTAAGCAAAATGCAACAATGATTTTTGGAGATCTTAACACATGAGGGAGAAACATTCTAAAGGGATTCTTTTTCCAGCTGAAGAAAACAACGATCATTATTTCATCCAGTCAGAGTAGATTTTGACAAACAAGCACCCCAAATGAATTTAGTCAAGTGTAGTAGAGCTAAGGGAACACAACATGGTTTAAATGCATTGCACTAACTAGCACAAGCGTCCTTTTCAGTTTTGTTTTTCACTCAACTGCAGAAACTATGTTAAATGGAAATGATGCCCAAGCCTGTCAGATGTCACCCAGAGGGGAGAAGAGCAAGAGAAAAGTCACTGATGCCTGAAGCCTTTTGTTTAGTCAAACAACTGAATTACCCTGAGATAAGTACCAGTGAGCCAGGCTTGGGCAATTTATCCTTTGCATTCTCATACTGTGCTAGAAACAGCACTGAAAATCAGGTAAAAGCTAAAACCCCCCCTTTGCAACAGGGTTTCAGCTTTGCACTGATAATAGCTATTAACTCCTCAGGCTGTGCAGCATTTGCCAGAGCAATGCTAACACTGCCTCACTCAGTGCTGGCTTCAATACATGCTTCAAAAGGCAACATCTGTTCTGCCCCATGGATACACCATAAATGCTTTTATATTGAGATTTCAAGATTAATAGCCTGGCTTGAAAATGCAATTAATTTCTTACTTAAAACACAAGTATGTCTTCTCACTTCAAACCTCCTAAGTACAGCCCCTAAAACTACTTCTTTGGAGAGAAGGACAAGGGAAAGAAATTTTATGTGGCTCAATACAAATTTATCTGTTCAATCAACTATAAAGTATTATAAAGTATTTTTAACCACACTGGTTGTGAAGTACTTCCATGATTGGTCATATTTGTTTCTGCAACATAAAACAGTCCTTTCATACCAAAGCCTAGATACTTCTAGATAGTCACAGTAATATCACGACTGGAAGGCGCACCCTTTTGACTAAAATTTTGATCGAAACCCGGAAGTGTGCCTTATAGGCCAGTGCGCCTTATATATGGATGAAGTTCGGAAATTTGCCAACCCAGAAGTGCGAACCGCAAGTGCCGCGCCAGCTGGTTCTGGGGCCAGGAGTGCTGGGGTCCATGGCATGGGGAGGGCACCTGGGGCTGTGTTTAAAGGCAACGCTGATCCGTGAAAAACGTTTGCAAATTGAGCACCTGTCAGTAAACCTCACAATTGTGCGATTCCATTACTAATTCGTTACTTTGTTGCGCACGGATCCCCGCTGGGAGGGAGGAAGTGCGCCTTATAGTCCGGTGCACCTTATATGTGGACCACGTTCAGGAAATTGCCGACAACCCGGAAGTGCCTTATAGTCATGAAATTACTTTACTTAGAAACTTCTATAAAAACTCCCTACTTCTAGTTTTCAGGGTTTTTTCTGGATGCATTTGCACTTATGGTCTGTTTGAAATGATCACTAGGAGGAGGAAGAGAGTGATGACAAAAGGAGGGAATTTTTCACGTATCAAGCATATTCAAAGTTTAAACTAATCAGTCTCCCCCACAGTGGGATACATCAGTCTGGCCATGTCAGGTTACCCTGGATGTGCCAAGTTCACACTCATTGCATTTCAAAACAATAATTTTAAACAAGTATCCTCTTCATGCACACATTGTTAATGATTCATAAATACCCACTGGGTTGCTTTACAGCTCACTGTTTTTTTATGCATCTGCAGGCAGTGGTAAGTTCAGATAATAGACAGTATGCTGAGGCATAGAGCTCCTGGCACTGAGCAGTTATTGTTCGAAATTGGCCATAAAACTCCAACAGACATAAAACATTCAGAATTAATTTTGTTTCATGCTTTTTCTTATTCTGCCATTTTAACTTGAAATTAGTCTCCAAAGCCATTTCCAAAACCCATACAAAAAATGTAAATTGTTGTAGAAATGTCTGTCTGAAGGTCTGTTGTGCTCATCATCTCCTGCCCAGGATTTTACTTCTGTCTACTCAGTTTACCCTGCACACTGAATAGTGACAGTTTTAGAAGGTGCTGCAGTGAGAAAAAATTCAGACAGCAAACACAAATCAATAAAATTGAAGAGCTCTAAGAAGAGAATTTTAAGAATATTTCTGAAAGCAGGGAGCTTTCTGCTCTCCATTTCACTACAAGCACACACAACACACTAAAAGATAAACATATCTGTCCAACAAGGTCCAGATGAAGACAGGTTCATAACTATGAGAGGTATAGTTCCCATAAGTCAGTGTAAGGAATTTACGTACTTCAAAATACATAACTTGCACAAAATAGTATTTAAGGAACAAAAGAGTGCACCCAATTCCAGCTGCCTGAAGGCAAAAAGTGAAGCATCATTTGTCTCTGGTTATTCACATGGTTCATCCATTTTCAACATCTGTGTCTGCTGGACTGTAGGACAGGTAGTCTGAGAAAGATCATGACTTGAAAGAACAAACCCACAGTTTGCAAAAACACCATATATTTGGGAATTTAAACTCAGTGATAACACAGTTTGGTACTGGCTTTCAGGCATCAGTCCTGTATACACACAACTCTCCTGTTACCATCTGTGCAGCCACATCTCATTTCTGTGTGCAAACTAACAAATGGAGATATGCATACATGAACAGGGCTGACTATTGAAATTCATCTCCATAATCATGTTCATCATCACAGTCATTATTAATATAGTAAACATGCCACATTAACTTAGCATACATTTGCATTAGTTTAGGGCTTTCAGCATCTGGATGGAAATTTAAATTATTGCCCATCTTCCTTCTACTTCAGTGAATTCAAAGGCACCTACATGCCTTTTTCTGGAGAGGAAGAATGTAAAAATGCATTCAACTTTCCTAATGGACAACAAGTGTCAGCAAATTTATAACCAATAGCAGCTCTGGCTACACACTTCCATTAGCACTGAAGAGATGTTATCATCTGATATTTTGGCCAATATTCTTTTCACTAAGCTATTAGTCATTGCTGCCTTAGGCAGATAATAATTATTTTCAATATCTATTCTATTTAAGCCTGAAATACCAAAATAAGTAGAAAAATGTCATAAACCAAGAAGTTTTCCTAAATAAATTAGTTTTTCCATATGCACTTTATTAAAAAATTTAGAATTTCAAGATCTAAACAATCTAAAGGCAGTTCTTACTTTCAGAAATCTTGATAAACTTTTCCATTAAGGATATTCTCAGTAACGCATAATAATTTGCAAACTGTTTCAGAGGAACATTTAGGATTTTATGAAACAGGTCTGTGAGATTTTGAAATCTATATGTATTTATGTATGTGTGTTCATTATATGCACATATAAGATCAAAATTACAGTAATAAGCTAAATAGTTCATATTATATATAAATTAAATGGTTATAAAATACTGTACTATCTTAGCCAGGCATTGCTTCATAACATGTAAAGACTTCAAAAATTGCTCAAGAGATTAGAAAAGTATTTACAAATTCCTTGGGTGACCTAAGGTATTAGTAGTCACAGGTCACCTTTGCAGTCTTGGGTCATTCTGTCAGTACCTCAGAATGTTTTGAAGTGGTTTTGGATGTGTCTTAGCTGGAATCACACTTCCCATTCCCCTGCCACCTTAATTCCTTCAGCAGCCATTCAGAAGGCTGTGTGCAAAACTGACACTAAAGACAGGCAACGAAAAGGCTGGAGAATGGATGAGAGTCTGCTTTTGTCAATTGGGTCTCATTGCTCATGCTGATGGAGAGAAAGTAAGAAGAAAATACACATTTGGAAATACAGTAATTTCATGCCTATAAGGCGCACTGGACTGTAAGGCGCACTTCCAGGTTGTCGGCAATTTTCTGTACTTTGTCCATATATAAGGCGCACTTTTTTCTTTGCAGTGAGGATCTGCGTGCAACAAAGAAACGAATTAGTAACAAATCACGGGGATTACTGGCAGGTGCTCAATTTGCAAACAGTTTTCATGGATTGGCATAGCATTCAAACACAGCCCCAGGCACCCTCCCCGTGCTGTGGGCCTTGGCACTCCCGCTCGACCCTGGCACCGGCTGCTGTGGCTCTTGCGGCTGCTGCCACTCGCGGCTCGCACTTCCAGGTTGGCAAATTTCCGAACTTCATCCATATAGAAGGCATATCAGATTATAAGGTGCACTTCCATGTTTCGATCAAAATTTTAGTCAAAAGGGTGTGCCTTCTAGTCGTGAAATTACTGTACTTGAAAGTTTTTAAGGACATCAGTGAAGCCATTCTTCCTGCATTAAAGAACTTGTCTTTTCTTCAGAGAGATTTTAGTGAAGTGTAATTGCACTTCCCTTGCTTCAGCACCAACAGTAAACCCACCATGCTGCATTGTTAACACAGCAATGACACTTTACAGTTGCTAAAGCAGGCTGTGATCATCTGGAGCTCGATGCCATCTGCAGGGCCAGCTGACAGCAGGGTCACCTGGGAGCAGCAGGAACCGAGCTCGAGCCAAGAACAAATCTTGTCAGGCCATTCCCAGTGCTGCTATGGAAAACAAGTTCTGTCAATTAAAGTATAACCATGAATGCACATTCATCTAAAACAAGAAATTAATTATTCATAGTTGGAACATTCCTTTTTGCAGACCCTTTGTATCTTCTCATCTAGAATGGATAGAAGCAGCCTCATCTCCCAAGTGAAACACAGCCTTGCACATAGTTATTCTTTTGGTATTCCTCATGGTAAATATGATTTTTGGAAATGATCTGCTTGATTTAGGAACTGAAACCACATCTGAAATGGAAACAGGCACACAGAGCCTGGAACAATTATATATTCTGGGTTATTATATGCCTTGTCAAAAACAGTTCTGAGAAATAATAATGCATCAAAAGAACTTATATCCCACCTTGAATCCCTCCCCAACTTGGCAATCTTCATGTCAATAACCAAAAATTAACATGCTGAGAAGTTTTGAATCCTGCTGTAAGACAGTTTGACATTTCTGTATTTTTTAATAACAGCAAGAAAAATTATCATCATAGCTACTTCCCAGTAGGATAAATCAATTAGAAACTAAAAATACAAAATCAGATTCAGAATTTATCAACTGATGCCTCTGTGGAACCCACACACTCTGCAGCATCAGCTGTTATAATGCATGTTCTGGTAAAGCAACTAGATTTCTCTGAATATGACAATATAGCTTCTTTTTTATGTCCTCCTATACGAGTTCTACACAAGACTAAAAAATATTACACTGAATAGCTTTCAGCTGGATAATTCTCTGATGTGTGAAGAAAACACTGTTCAACCTCAAGTTGCCCTTAGTTCACAACAAAATTTATACTTCAGATTTTTAGAAATGATGCTATGACTGCATCTCATCAGGGCAAGAAGAGAAATCTGCTATGACTCTCTTGGGCAATGCCACTGGAGATTTATGCCTTATCTAAAAGCCATTACAGCATAGGAACCATCACTGAAGGCTGAATACTGTAATAAATTGATCTTAGAGCCACCAAAATGACTTAGAAATTTTAAGGTGTAGGAACAGTTCTGGTTTGAGCTATCTGTACTGAAGAAGTACAGTTGTACTTATAAAATAGTTGTGCACAATGATTCTTTGCCCCAGATGACTTCCAGCTGATTAACATCAGCAAAACTACTCTTACTTTTCAAGCTTTACTACAGACCATCCAATTATTTTATTCATCCCAGTAAGCTCTGGGCTCTTCTAAAAGCCTGCAAAACATCTCAACTCTAACTGTGCAGCTTAAACAAATACAAGAAATTATCACTACAAATTAAGTGCCTGTGAAAGCAATATTTTAGAACCAGGAAGGTTGGAATTACATTACAGATAGAGCTCTATACTGGGACAGGAATAGTGCAATATTAAATTGAGGGGAATATAAAAGAAGTGGCAGAGGCTTACTTAGTAAAAATAAACCACCAAGAAGAAACCAAGCCATGGTAATAACAGTTTTGTCTGCATACTTGCAGCTTCATTAGGAGTTTAGTGAGCACAGCAATATTGCTCATGATTTACTGTTTCCCCTAGGGAGCAGAAATTAAAGAATTAGAGCATCATCACTCTCCTAGTGTCACTCACATGTGCAGATAATTCTCTTGGCTGAAGGGATAACTGTTCCTGCAGAACTCACTGCAGCAGTTTCATCTCAGGATGTCTGCTGACCCCTTGCACTCCCCTCTGATTCTCAGAGTTGTCCTAAGAACAACTTCTACAGCTCTAAGACCCCAAGGCCAAGAAAGAGAGGAAACCTGTATCTCTTGCACACAACAGCCCTGAAAAACAGAGCTTGTACTCTTTTCAAGGGAGAATATTTCAACTTTTACTAAGCTGTGTGAATAAAGTTTCTGTGAAGCAAATTAATTTCTTAGCATATGGATTTCCTTTCCCAGCCTGCTACTGTGAATAAAGCTCCTTAAAAAAAACCAACAAAAAAGCACCACTCCCAAAAACCTAAAGGAACCCACATTATATAAAAGCAGTGAGCTGAGTCGAGGGAGATTTAGATTAGCTACTATGACAAATTTCTTTTCCCAGAGGGTGTTTGGACACTGGAGCAGGGTCCACAGGGAGGAGCAGCAGCAAGTGTGGCAGAGCTGAAGAGGCTTTTGGACAGCACGCAGGGTGGTATGATTCTGGGAGCTGTCCTGTGCAGGGCCAGGAGCTGGACTTTATGATGTTTGTTGTTCCTTCCAACTCAGGGCTGGATTCATGTCCCCACCAGTCCCATTTCTCAGTCTGCCTTCCATCACAGACTCAAATCAGAACTTTTCTGACCTGCTGGAAGCGAGCTGATGTCTGCAGTACACTCTGCCTGAATATCCATGGCTGAGTGCTCTTGGGGACACTCTCAGGGAGCTGCAGGGCTGTCTGCTCCCAGCCCACAGTGGTACACCAAAAGCTTATTGAAGAGCAAAATGTTTTCATTTAAGCTGTTGTGATCCTAGAAATCTTTCTGCTCAATGACTCCCTTGAATACCGGAGGTGCTAACTGAAATGCTTTAACCCGATGTTTTCACTCTAAAGAAATTGTTCAATCTGTAATGTATGGGGAAAAAGGACCACTATAAAGGATAAATAAATGGTGATAATTCTTTGGGTTTTTTCCTTTTCTTATTTTTGTTAAGGGGTTTATAGAATTGTGAGATGAGTACTTTAGAAAGCAGGGAGTGCAAAGGCCATCTAATGATGTTCCCAAATACCAACCTCTTGATTACAGACTTACTCTGTTTATTAACAAGAGTCTCAATCAAAGGCAATGTTCAGAAAGAATTCAGTTATAGTGTGATAGAAAATAAACAGTGAGTAAAATTTAGAGACCTCAGTCTTCCAATACATTCACTAATAGTGATATTTCCCATAATATTTGTTCCACTAGCACAGGGCTTACCTTCCCAATAAATAACTTCTGTGTTCCTAATCTTTCTTTGGCATCATATTTAGACAAGCAAGAGTGCTCAGTTATTATAAAGAGAGGATTTTAGTCTTTGGCAGAAAGTAATCATTATATTTAATATATTTTCTCAATATTCAAATCAAGAATAAGGTATATGACAAGGTAAGCATGAAATACCAATAGAGATTAAAAAAAAAATCCTTAGAAGTTATTGATATCTTGCCTTTTACTGTGTAATTGAAAAATCTAAATTGTTCATTGACCTTTACTGGTCCAGGCATATATATTGAGAATATCCATGTAAGTTAGGTTTGGTGAATTTTTATCACTGACAACTGTGGTGAGAAGAGATTACTGGGGAGACTTAAAAAGAGGTGGGGAGATGATCCGGAAAAATATGAAGCCATTAGATATTTTCATAGATTACTTCTTACGTTGTAAGTAATGTCTTCCCAATGCAATACCACAGGAAAATCACATTACAGCCAGGTCCACACATTCCATTAATTAAGGCAGTCATTACTTCACATCAGTAGACTCTTTTCAGAGAAATAAATACTTGGATAATGGATGAAAACAGCCTTAAATTACACTGTAGGTTTTTTAAATAGAGTTGTGATTTGCAATAGTAATTAAATTTTAAAGAAAAACATGCTACATTTTACAACTAGATGGCACTGTCCAAATAAACTGCTCTGTTCATGCTCATTTGTCTGCTCATTAGACTGAGTTTTCTGTTTAAGCAATTAGTTATATTTAGAATAACAGTTGCCGATCTTCACAAGAAGAATTTAAAATAGGGGCTTTTTTGGTAAAAAGAGATCCTTTGCTAAAACAGAGCCTCAAACAAATTTTCTCTAATTTCAAGTATTGACAGAAATTCTAGCCTGACAAAACTCAATGGCAAAATTCCCAGGTGACTCAGGCAAATATGAGGCTTGATTCATGATGCCAGCATTCATTAGTGGGATTATATAAGTTTCCCCAAACTTTGGCCTCTTTTAGTGTCTCTCCCCACCATACTAGCACAAATAAACAATTATAACATAACATGCAGAGCAAGGAAATGATTGATTTTGTCCACAGTATAGTGGAGTCTGATCATATTCTCTCTCCAGAAGTAGGCAAGGGCTCCAGGTATTTTACTGGCAGTAATTTTCTGTGTTATGGGAACTCACTCTTAGCAAGAGAGAAGACAATGAATGAACTACCAGAGACAATTTTCAAAAGCCTTCAAGCAGTGATCTGTACAATGGGATAGGAATAAAGAAAACCTGACATTTCTGAAAGGGCTGAAGTTAGATCATGTTAGAGGTAGTTTTGAAGAAGGATTTTCAGTTATTTTTCATGCTTTGCTTCTGTTTTATTTACATATGCACTCATGTATCACTTAAATCATTGCCTAGTGAGTAATGCAGCAGATATAAAGGCGAGTGTTTGGTGCCTACACACAGGACTTGGGGGAGCACTCCAGAGTCGATAGTGCTCCTCAGAGGCAGGCTGGCTGGCTTGCTCTGGTCCATCCTGTTAAACTGGCAACTCACATCCTTTACTAGCTTCCAACTTATGTGCTTCAAACCACAAAATGCACATGAGAGAACTTGGCCCACATATTAAAACTATTGACATGCTAAAAAACTTAAACTCCAGTTTAAATGTTAAAAATAAAATAAAAAAATCAGTACAAAGCCTATGCAGGTAAATTATGGCCTCAGTCCAGTCTGTGTTGCTTGCTTAACTGCATCTCCTGCCACAAACCTGCTGCAGAGATGCACAAACCAGGTTCCCAGAACACAAGACAAACAAATGGGCTTTGTTAACAGCCCTGATTTTCAGGCACAGGGAGAAATCCCAGCAGCAAGGAAGCGCCCATTGCATATGGTCAGTACCCTTGTAGGAGAACACAGGGGTGAAGTGCACCTAATTCAGTGAGATGAAACAAGCAGGGAAAAACATACAAGGGGTTATACTGGTAGTGTTACAATTGTGTGATAAATTCATTTGTTCCACAGTCAAATAGAGATTGGTCAGTTTTGAGCAGACAACCCTTGCTCACCTTAATCCTGCAAGGACCACTGCCAGTGGCAGGCTTCCCAAAAACATGGGGCTGCTTTTTCCAAAGGGGACAGCAGGGATAGTGCTATCCCCAGGTACATGGAGGTCCCTTGAGTGAGGATGCCACATTATTGATACAGGTGCAAGTTCAGCTCCCTCCTGCATTTGGCAGGATTTTGTCCCACACCTTGCTTATCCTAAAAATACCCTGAATGCAGGGAGGTGTTCTGGCAAAGTATCCTTTCAGTATCAATGCTTTGCCTTTATGCTTGCTTACCTTCTCCAAACATACACAATATAGTTTAATGAGAAATGTTTCTCCTGTACATAAGCCAAGGTCTGCAGAGCAAAAAAACAGATAAGTAATAAAATTACTGGAGCAGAGAATAAAAGTTCTGTGTCCTAGCTGGAGAGCACATCCTTGCCGGCAGGCTACAAACCTATTTTTTTCTGGTTCCATCTGATTGCCTGTTTAATTTTTTTGTACAAGATGGGACAGGTCTAACAGGAAGGTAGGGCATCCTCCCAGGCAGTGGAAGAACATGATTTCAAATCTCCCACTTGTCAGGTAGTCACCTTCACTGCCAGATGATTATGAAACAGAGCAGCCCATTCCTCCAGCATAACAAACACATCTTCGTTGTCTTTTCTTGTACATGTAACAACATAAGTTGTCCCACAATTTATGGTTTTTCACACCAGCTCTGGACACATACACAGATTGATTTAAAATCTATTTTGAGTGAATGCCTTTGATTCCTTTTTCTTCATCCACAACAGTTCTAGGGGTAGTGATAGGATTGGAAAATAAAACTATTTACTCCCATGGACTCACAGGACCTAAACAGATTGGGTCTGCTGAGGTCTCACGGGAGAGCTGTGAGCCAAGGACTCCAAGTGCAGTGAATAGAATTTCATGTGAAAGAACAGGCACAAGCCTGTGAGCTAAAAAGTTCTGTGCACATAGAGGCCACACAAAGGCTCAAACAAACAGCTTGCCCTCTACCAGACAAATCACATCACACTGCTTTGGTTCACTAATCCTTTTATAAACCACATGCTTTCGGATGCAAACACAGTGAATGTTTCAGAACTTTGCTAGAAGTATCCATAAACCAAATACTTCAAAATACTATGCAGATTGCAAAATTACTTGCATTTTGATTGACCAATCAACTTCCTGAAAAAGAGTCCTCTATATACCATGATTACTGTCTTGATTGGAATTCAGCTTTGCCAACCTCCTCTATTTATTTTCATTAACAAATATTCTGGAGCTTTTTCTTTTGTTGTGATTGCTGCGATTTTTTTTTTTCTCCTTAAAATTAGTTAAAATAAGCATTGTCCAAGATCAGTAAAACTTTTATGTGGTTGTGTTTAAAATGAAACATGGTCATATTGAGACTGACAACTCCTGCAACACATTCACAGTTTGGAAAGCATCTGAAAGATTTTATTTAAGAAGAGTGAATTTTCACTCAATGCTTGCTTCTGCTTACAGCCTGATTCTGAAGCTCAGCTGAGGCACTTTGGCTCAGCTCTTCACAGAAAGAAAAGTGTGTTAATCCAGAAGAAGTGTTAGGTCCAAATTACTCTTTCCTTCTTGAAAAGTAGACAGAGCTAACAAAGGAGAAATCTCAGGGTTCCCACCCTTCCTTTTTTGTGAGAAATACCAACAAACAAATATAGGCAAATATATAAAAAACATGGATTATTATCAGAAATAAATATATAAATCAGATCAAATCTTCCTGTGTCATCTGTTTAAAGTCACATCATAGATGCTTCATTTTCTGTACCACAGCTACACCACACTGTTGAGGTAGAAAGACAGCAGTTAGAAAATGACATTCTAGGAGACAATTCAAAAGGAGAAAATATACATATGTAAGGAAAAGCCAATTAAATAAAAACTGGGAAAAATAGAAAAATGGTCCATTCTCAACAATTTTGAATATTACACATGAACACTGAACAAATTAGTCACAGAATTAAAATGACTTTTTTTGTTTCAAAAGAGCATCTCACCCATCTATTGTCATTATGTGATCACTTAAGCTGTTCTGAACCCTTCCAGAATAGTTTTGCTACATGGAAGTGAAATTCTACAGGGTATTTTAATTTTCTCCAAATATCTGATTCTAATAGGAATAAAGTTGTCCCTGAAGTAATTTGTGTTTGGGTTGTTTGTTTCCTTTGCTTTTAGTTTCACTATTAACACTTAAGTCTTTTCCCTTCCACAAACTGAGGAAAGTTTTCATAACATTTGCACAGCAGGTCTGCAAAGGAGCATGGCAAATTAAGTACAAAAACCTTTTTGGATGACACCAATAATGGCATGGAACAAAGCAGCCAAGAAGGCAGACAGAACACTGATTGTGGAAGCATAACTTGTGTGAAAAAAATGACAAACTTGTATTTATTAACACTTGTCTACACTTGGAATTTTATCAGAATAGTTATCACAAGAATAACATCTCTGATTAAAACCAAAATGATTACTCCAGAATAATTACTAAGAAGGTTCCTTCAGCATTTGAACTCGTTTAACATGATAAAGGAGATACATTATTAAAATTTATTTTCTTTTTAGTTCACAGAATGCATTTGCACATCCCCCATTCTACCACAGCCTATTTCCACCCTAAAATGCACTATGGTCAGAGGAATGGACTCATACAGGGTCAAAGCACTGCAGCCAAGGAGACAAGAACAACACACCTTCTGTACCGTAACAATTTATGGCATCATCTCCAGACAAAACAAGGGCTGAACCAAGCATGCAAAGGTTTCACAGAAAATAAACCAGACCCTTGGAAAGACAGGTGAGGGGTAAAGAGTAGAAGAAATTTGGGGCTCATCTGTCTAATCTGGAAATCCTGATTTATTATACAGAATCAAACAAAGCACATTGAAATGGCCTTTGGGGAATGTCACCTGAGTGAGGACTCATTAGCACTGTCACAGCTTGTCTGCAGCTCATGTGTCTGTCCCCAGAGAGGTGTCCAGACAGGGATCTGGGATTCCATAATTGATGGCAGAAACAGTAAGAGGAGGAAGGCAAAATTCCATCAACGAATATCAGAGTATCCATGCTTAATTTAGAATTTCAGAATTGTTTAAGCAGAAACATAAGCTTACTTAACAGATTCACAGAGGCAGCAGAGCTTCTCTCATGTCCTCACTGAGGTCTTGACCTACTTTTAATATAAATATTCATGTTCCAGTCTAGTGGTAATAGTCAGGCAGGCTATTTCAGGTTTCAAGGCCAGGCTGAATTTGTCTGGGACACTGGTGAAAGCCAGCTGGCAATCTACCTTGTCTATTGTTGTGCTTCCCTTTGCAGTTCCCCTTTACAAAGGGGGATTTAAAAAAAACAAAACAAAACAAAACAAAAACCAAAAAAAACCCCAACACTATCACCCAGCAGTGTCATGAGTGACTGGGGCCACTGCAGCTTAAAACAGAAAGAAACACAGGCAATGTGTAAATAAATGCTTGAGCATCTTTCTGATTTTGTGTGCCCATTTGTTTGTCTGACACACGAGGCTGCTCTTGTTCTCAGAACATTTTCTCCAGGTGGAGCCTACACATTTTAGAGGCGCAGCCTTGGAGAGGTGTGAAGCACTGTGCAGTTGGGGTAGAAAAACAGACATAAATCTCCCAGCAACAAAAGTAGAAATAATCTGCAGTTATGTCAGGCCGAAATTCAAAATGGAAAAACAACGATCTTTATTTTTGTAGTCTCTATGGAAAAGATTGAACGCTGTCACAGAAAACACATTCTCAGAAAAACAACAAAAACATTGGATAACTAAAAAGCTCATAAGAAAACATTTATCTCATTAAGCATAGCCATGAAAAGTAATTTAAAAATTTATAACTAAGAGACAAGTGGAAGTATTTTGGAGGAGTCTGGTGTACTCTGTTTAGAGGGAAAGGGCATGACTGGGGTCAGCACGGTAAAAACTCACATTTTATCCCATTCCCCCACTCACATCCACTTAACTCCATTGTCTCTGTAGTTCTCTTTAAAGAGAACTTTTTCTTCAAGCCCAATTACATCTTTGATACCTTTTACTGTTACTTTTCAGTTCTGTGGCAAGAGTGGCAAGGCATCAACCACAAACAGAACTCTATTTTGTGAGGCACCACAGACAGAACAGCAGGTCATATTTAAGTGCTCCCAGTACAAGCATATGGGAGGAATAGGATAGAAAAAAGGGAACTCAGAGCAACAAATATAATGAGAAACGACACATGCAAGACTGGAGTTTGCTAGATTTGGCCGAGAGGTGTGATAGTCATGGGAAATGAACACAACTGGGTAGAAATGGGGAGAGGGAAACAAAGTGAAGCCAAGGTGAAGCGTTCAAGTCCTGGCAATTCTTCAGCACATAAACATATGGGCTGTAAAACTGCAAATAGTGACTATAAAGCTTGACTGCAAACAGAAGCTCAAATCTCAGTTGATCCAGAGCTCACATTAATCTCACCTCACTCCACATCTATGCAAGCTCACCTCTGCTGGGCCAGTCTGCTGATAGCTCTGTTCACAGCATCTGTGATTGCTTGGTGAATTTGCTCAAACAAGGAATCTTTGAGGAACAATTTAAACATCAATATAACAATTATTTTCCTAGAGTTTTTACAGTTTTTTCCCTTATGGAGGCTGTTTATCAGAAGTGAACTGCCTGCCTCTCACTGTTACAGCTGTAGAAATGTAAACAGATTATAGCCTGTAGTACTAAATAGAGACAAAGAATCATTTGCACCTAAATTCTGAAACCCCAAACATTGTTTTGCTGTCTTTGCTGAGAAAAAATACAAAATAAAATAAAGAATGAAAATTAAAAACCCTACACACACACACAAGAGCTAGAGAATGGAAATGGTGATTAAAGTATTTTCTATGTCAATTTTAAAGCTTGAATGAGAATGGTAAAAAATTCTTCCTGCAATCAACCTGCTATTCTACAGCTCCCTGGGGAAGGACTGGAATAATCCAACTAGTTTCACATCTGTGAGCAAGACCAGCTTGCCTGCATTAGCCTTTCCTCAGAAGTAACAGTTATCAGACAAGACAGGAAAAAGTCATCTAAGGACATACAGTAGTTTCACAATTATAAGCTGCACCTGATTATAAGCCGCACATCTGGGTAGCTGGATAGACCACAGGATTTGTCCATATATAAACCCACACCGGAATATAAGAGGCTTTTTTTTTTTTTTAAAGCGAGGATCCATGTGCGACAAAGTAACGAGTTAGTAACAGAATCGCACTAGAGCGAGGTTTGGTCTGAGGTGCTCAATTTGCAAACAGCTTTCATAGACCAGTGAAGCCTTTGAACGCAGCCTCAGGCGCCCTCCCCGTGCTGCTGGCGCCGGCACTCCTGGCCCGGTGCTGGCTGCTGTGGCTCCCCGCCTGCTCGGTGGCAGCGGCGGCTTGCTCACCTGTGCAAAGGCAGCGGCGGCAGTGCGCCTGCCAGTGCGAAGGCGGCAGTGAGCCCGCTCACCACAGCGACAGCAAAGGCGGCAGCGCCTCGCTCGCGGTGGCAGAGGCGGCTCACTCGCGTGAATCCAGCAGCAGCCCGTCGCCCGCTCGCCAGGGGCTCCGGCTCACCGCCCACCTGGCAGCGGCTCTGCGGCAGCTGTCTCCCCTGCCAGCTCTCACTTCCGGGTTGGCATTTTGCTGGGATTTGTCCATAAATAAACCACACCTGATGATTAGCTGCACTACTGGAATAGGCTGGATTCTTCAATGAAACAGGTACAGCTTATCATGAAATTACTGTAAATATTTCTCTGCCTACTTGGTACATCAATTATTCTTTAGGTTTGGTGCTTCCTATTTCAATGGAATGCCATCTACATCAAGTTACTGTCCACCTTTGCAAAGAAGGGAACTTTATAACTTACCAGGATTACAGTAATTTCATGACTACAAGGCGCACCCTTTTGGCTAAAATTTTGATCGAAACCCAGAAATGTGCCTTATAATCCGGTGCGCCTTCTATACAGACAAAGTTCGGAAATTTGCCAACCCAGAAGTGCGAGCCACGAGCCAAGCAGCAAGAGCCGCAGCAGCTGGTGCCGGGGGAAGTGCCTGGGCCAGCAGCACGGGGAAGGTGCCTGGGGCTGCGTTTAAAGGCTACGCTGATCCATGAAAAATGTTTGCAAATTGAGCACCTGCCACTAAACCCCGCAATTGTGCGATTCCGTTACTAATTTGTTACTTTGTTGTGCACAGATCCTCGCTGGGGGAGAAAAAAGTGCGCCTTATAGTCCGGTGCGCCTTATATACGGACAAAGTACAGAAAATTGCCAGCAACCCAGAAGTGCACTCCAGTGCGCCTTATAGTTGTGAAATTACTGTAACCGCTTTTCAAACACATGCACTAAAATGAGCAAGAGGAAAAGGCCACATCATTCTCATGCAGAGCACACTGAAGCTGGAATATAAACCAAGGAAACAAAACAAAGCAGAGTAATAAGCTGCTTTTTGAACCAAAAAAATAATTTGAGAGACCAGATCTGCATCAGCTAACTCTGAAGCTTGTTGCTCTTGCTTTTAATAAACTACACTTGCCCAGGGTTACATTATTAAGGTGCACAAAATCAGCTGAACTCTTCAGAGTTACTAGCTTGCTGTTTGCTTTGGTGTTAGGTTGTTTTGTTTCATTGGATTGGGTTTTATTGCTGCTGTTAATTTTACATCTGTGTTATTCAAGTATCATTAAAAGACCAAAGACATATATCCATGTTCAAATTCTCTAAGACTACAGCTGCAAAAAGTAAATTTTTCCCAATCAAATGCATGAACAAATGGTGTTCCAAATGCCCCAGCTGAATCTGACTTAATGGAGAAACTCACTCAGTAAAAGTCCTATGTAACAGAGTTTGAGGTTATCAATTAATTTCACAGTGAGACTCAGTAGAAAAAGTACACTTAAACCAGAAATGGAAAAATAATTTTCCAGTAAGTTGCATATCCAGACAGATATCCAGGCATGACCAAGTGATATTTGCTATTATAATCCCATCTCCTTAGAGACAGTCCCAATAGAGCAGAAAATAACTTATTCCAAGTTAATCTTATTTAGGCAACACAGGTTAAAGTTAACTACTAATTAATACCCCAAGAATCTTCCTTCTGCTCCATGAATTGATAATCCATAATTTATTATTTTTCACTAGAACAAATTGCTGTTACAAACCAGGGTGAAATACTTAATGTCAGATTTTTCCACGACTGCACTACTGAAAGTGTTGATAATGAAATTAAAACTTCTCATTCTATTTTTCAGTTTCGTAACTTTTCTGACTTTTTTTCTGATGATTTTATAAAAGTTTAAAGTCAGCCATTATAAATTTTGTCATACTCTTGTCTGGCCACAGACCAATTAATTAGAAAGTGTTGAAAAGTTGATAATAGTCTAAAATTATAATACATACAGTAATTTCACACTCATAAGCCGCACCTGGTTATAAGCTGCACTTCCAGCTAGCCGGGAAGACCATGGAATTTGCCCATAAATAAGCTACACCAAGTGATAAGCCACACTTTTCTTAAAAAAAAACAAAAAAAAAAAGCGAGGATCCACATGCAACAAAGTAATGAGTTAGTAACAGAATTGCGTGAGCGCAGGGTTTGCTGTCATTTACTCAAATCGCAAACAGTTTTCATAGACCAGGGAAACCTTTAAACACAGCCCAGGCACCCTCCCCGTGCCGCGGGCCCCAGCACTCCTGGCCCTGGCACTGGCTGCCTGGCTCTGCAGCTGCTCAGCAGCAGTGGCAGCTGCCCTGCCACCCGCCCACCCCGCAAAGGCCGCTCCCCACCCACCCCCTGTGGCTCCACAGCAGCTTCCTCCCTGGACGCCTCGCACTTCTGGGTTGGCAATTCTCTGGAATTTGTCCATAAATAAGCTGCACCTGGTGATTAGCAGCACTTCCAGGATCGGCTCGATTCTTCAGTGAAATAGGTGCAGCTTATCAGTGTGAAATTACTGTAATTATAATAGATTAAATTCAGATTAATTATTTTGTTTGTTTTTAAAACACTATTACTACTGATTATATCTATTTTTAGGTGCTCTGATGTTCAAACCAAAGCTTTGCTTAAAATCATTGTGCTTTATTGGAAAAGGAAAGGGAAAAATGGGGGGAAAAAAACAATGGGGGGAAAAAAAAAAAAAAGGGGCAGGGGAAAAGGTGGGGGGAAGGGGGGAGGAGGGAAAGGAAAGCAAAATAAAAACAAAGCCACACTAAAATACCAGACATTGACCAGAAACACCAACCAAAGCGCCCCAAAACCAACTGGAAAATGTCTACCCAGGGTAAACACACAATTCATCTTCACATTCAAAGGCAGAAAACACACCCCTGCATGGAAGCAAGATTCCTGTTCATCAGAGAATCAGGTCCCAGAAAAAAAAAAGTCTATAGACTATAATCTCTTATTTTTCTTTTCTTTTCAAATCCTTTATATAGATTTGACTCATTTTCCCAATATGTTTCCTAAACACCTTCTCCCGCATTGTTGGAAGGTTTACAATTTTGGAGTCATTTGCTCAGCTCAGCTGTGCAAACTTATTGTATTTCGTTGGTTATTTTCAGCAACAGAAATATTCTGTGTTTTTTTCTTCAAAACTCCAGATAAGAGGTTGGGGAGTGTTTGGCAAAGTATATTTGTCAAGATGATGACAAGCATAGCATGATCTTTTTCCACCTCCCAACTCTTGAGCATTAAGCTTTCATCTGATATCACAGAAAACAAAAATCCTAAGTGTATTTTCCATTCTCTTCCAAGGGAACAACTTTGCCAAAAACATTGCGAGCCATCAAGTTTAACTCAGAGGGTACACCCTGACACTTTCCAGATGACTGTAGTAATCTGACAATAGGAAATCTGAGGTGCTAAGTGTGACATTCTAATTCTGCACAGAGTTAAAGACAAAAGAATACCTTTATCAAAGCAGCTATTAAAAGCAGGTTATTGCAGTAGTTTTAAAAACTATTTCAGTGGGTTACAACTTTCTATAATCATAAAGCTACAAACCTGTAGGCTATAAACTATAAAAACTATTCCTCGCTGACAGCAGGCCCAGTTTTCTCTACTTCATGGAATACAGATGGCATCACACTATTCCTGAGTGACAAGAATAAGGCAACAATAAAAAAGCCGGACCAAAATTCACCACAAAAACACCTCATAGCATCACAAGACAGGTGGAAAGATACATTTTTTTCTTTGTTCTTAAAAGAGAAGTTCATTGTAGACAACCTACAACAGTAGTCACAACCTTCTCTATATTTTTTTTTTTTCAATGAGAAAAACTTCAGAGACCTTTGATCTCTTGTTATGTTGGTCACAGAGAATGAAGGACGAAGGATTTAAGCAAGCCTTAAACTTCCATGTTTTAACACTTACTCTGAGTAGGTTCTCTTGGAATGGTTCTGTGTTTGGGTTCTTAATTCAGCCAACCAAAACCAGGAGACTAGAGCAGAAACGATTTCCTGAGAGGAATTTTCACATTCTTCTGTGTTTTCTGCTACTGTTTCCAAGGAAACATAAAACTGTCCAGGTAAATAATTATAAGCTCTCACTCAGAGCTACTAAGTGCAAAAAGGGAGAGTTAGCAATAGCAAAATAAAAGCAGCTTGTTTCACAGCATCACAGAATATCCTGGGTGGGAGACAAGCCTCACCAAGAGACAAAGGAAGGAGAACAGGAGGAGAGAGGTGGAAGAACAGATGACTGAACCCAACAACTGAGAAGGGAAAGGAAATTACTTAATGCGCAAAATATGGCTGGCTCGGAGGCAGAACAATAAGACTGATCCCAAGCAGCAATTGTATGACCATTTCCACCTGCCAGGGGTTCCACAAATTTGCTGAAGGCAGGCACGAGAATATTGGCAGACCCTCTATTTTAAGATGGGGTGCTGAGACATCCAATATTACCTGTTGTACATGGAGGGCCATTGGTTGAATGTTTGCTTTTTCATGTTTAACTTTTCCATTCATAACCTGCTTGTTTTAAAATAGTCTCTGTAACCAGAAAACTTAAAAGCTGAGCCCTAATATTTGTGTCATATGCTTGGAATAAACGTCCATTTTCCCAACAGAGACATTACTTCCCTCAACTCAAGCAGCACACAGGCACCACATTCCCTTTAACTTTTCAGGGGAATCAGAAAGTTAAAGGTTTGACCACTACCCTAGAAAGATTTCATTTTTTCCCCTTATTATTAGTATTCTGGCTCATCCCTATTACAGTTCTACCAGACTGAGATCCAGCTGGCTCTGGACTTGTCTAAAGCAGAAAAAAAATCTGTAGTAGCTTCCTATTATCTCAGAGTGATTACTCACACAAATTTTGGCCCTAGTACTTTACTCATCTTTGATAGTATTCTTTCACCTAATTATTTTGCACCCATTTTCCAGTTTTCATGGATGTGGTCTGTTTGTCCTTGAAGTGACAGAGCTGTCTCAAAGAGTTAACTCTCACTGCTAGGATCTAAGATTTAAAATAATGAGATGTGTAGGAGGGAGATGAAAAGAAAGGGAGTCTGGAACAGCAATATGACAAATGCTTTAGAACATCTTATTGCAATTGATACTTAATTATTAAAAATAGGTAACACAACAACATATTTGCATTGCTACTTTTTATAGGTATGTACAAAAATGGAAGTTTGTGATATTTTATGATTTATTTATTGAGTCACAGAGCCCCTCTAATAAGTACTTCAGAACAAGCGAAAAGAACAAATTAAATGAGTATTCACATATGGTAATTATGCAAGTTGGCTCTTTGTGCTATTATCTCCTACACAAAGATGAAGCAGAGGTGGTGAAAATTTCTGTTAAGTTAAGAATGGAGAACATTGACAAAGTGGCAAAATGTTGAAATTTCTGCGTGCTGAGTATCACACCTTGGTGCCAACAATGTCACATCCCCAGAGTCTCTTGACAGGGCATTGGCAGCACGGGAGCAGCAAGCCCTATTCAAGTGGGGCAATGTGGTGGATCAAATTACTCTGAGGTAGAAGATATTTGAAAGGGATATTTTTAGGCTTTGTTGTTTGTTTTCTTTCTCCCCTATTCCTTTCTCAGAGAAGTTGAAAACAGCTCAGCAAGTGCACAAACCTACCAACCTGCTGAAAATGGACACAAAGCCACAGGCTGAGTCAGAGTTGCGTTTGCAGTGTTCCTTTTCCAGCTTGTAGGTCTTGCAGAGTAAAGTAAACAGCAATAATTTTATTGGCATGACAAAGGCATTACAGGGCTAAAGAACAAAAAAAAAAAAGGCAAGACTTCAGTGCTTCATCTTACAAGTGGTACAAATGCTATCTATATAGCATAAATGTTACGTACAGTAGTAATAACTCATTTACAGTCTCCTGGCTGGGGCTGACATTCCCACCTTGTGCAATGGCTTTAAAGGTGATTTTCAGACTGAAACACAGGACTGTGAATAATACTCAATACAGGAAAAATTGTATAAATTAGAGAAGACAGGATAGAAATTCCATGGCAAAAGAAAATTGAACCATCATGTTATAAATAGATATTACTTGGCTGACAGAGCTGCTCTTACTCAACAGGGCTAAAATCCAGAGTTGTGATAGAAAGCTTCCTAATTGAAAGGTTGACATGAGTCAAACTAATAGGTTACACAATTGTACAGAGCATCCTTCACAGGAAGAGGAGATGAATATCACTGCAGAGCCCCTTGGTATGACATGTCTGGAGCCCAAAGGATTGCAAGAAAACACTTTTGACTGGCAGGCAAAGCAGTACTTCCTCACACATGCAGGGTTCCTAGGTTTAAGAATGCCTGGAAACAGCAGGGGAGAATACTGGTGAGACAAACATCCAAGGAAATGAGCTCTGGACACTGACAGGTATCATGAAATCGTCATTTTACTTAACTCCACAGGCTCAGCCCTTCTGCTTCTCCTCTTTTTACCACCTCACCACTTTTTCCTGATATGCACAGGATCCTAAGCAGAAATCCCTATGGATATATGGTAAAGCTACTCCTGGCATGAAACAAAAATTAAATATCTTATTTCATCACTCACTTTAATAAGACCAAAATTCCACTTTGTTTAATAAAAATTAATTAAAAACTTATCAAATAAGACCCAGTTGAAATTCTGTGGTGATTGAGTTTAATGTTAGAGTAGTCACTGCATAAACTATTCTTGTGCAAATTTGCCAGCTATTTTAGCCAAATTTTATTGGGAGCGTTCTCTTGTTTTACTTCAGCAGTTTCCATGATACACCCCAAATTATGATTTTTTTCAAAACCAGTTCAATTATTATACATTGAGTACAAGGTGGTTTCATTTTCTTTTAGATTCCGTTTTATTAATGTAAATGAAGACCAGCTGTGTTGCTTACACCAGATTCATTAGGGAACATAACTTTACTTAGGAGGAAGTGAGCACAAAAAACAACTGAAGTTAACTGATAAAACTCAGTTTGGAGAGTTAAATTAGGGAAAGAGCAAATGAGAAAGTTTACAGGGGCATTAGAGAGCTGTCACTGCCCAAGAGCTGGCAGCTCAAGTCTCTCAGTAGAAAGGTGTTGCTGCAGGAGGAGTGGGGGAAGGATCTCTTTGGTGGAACACCTGCAAGTTCTTCCACAGGCTAATGCACACATGCTGTCATCTCTGATGTTGAGAGGACCACGAGATTATGGTGAGACAAGCAGAAGAAACAAAGCAATCCCCTATTCCCCTTGTTTCTCTTCATTTGGAAATTTTCAGACTCACTCTATTTTAGATCTTTACTATCAGCTGCTTGGCATTCTAGCTCCCTGTGTCTCACACAGATGATAAACTTTACAGCTTTTTCTCCAGCTTTATTGCAAATAGTGCCAGTGATGAGCAACGAGTGCTATTATACAGTACTAATTTGCAGACAGATAATCAAGAAAGGGGTTACTGATATTATCTGAGCAAGTCCATCCCAAGAGGAAATGCAATCAATATAATTCCATTTCCTAAACTTAATTAGATTAATTTTGTGTTTACTAAGAATATTTTAAAAGTGCACCTGCTTAATTCTCACTAACAATCCCCAGCAAAACCACATACACATTAAATACGTATATTGTGATAATCAGGAAGTTCTGTGTCTTCTTCTACCCCACCAGCACACTTGAAGACACCTTTATTTAGCCCATCAGTTGTTTTAGAACTCCTGTCATGCACATTTAGATGCACATTGGTATCCAGGTGAAGAGGAAAGGACACAGGCAGAGAGCTCAGGTTAACTGCAATGTTAAAAAACATCCAAAACCAAGCCAAACCATAAACAGTAACTCTAGGAGTCAATTAGGAGTATAAATGATAAGTAGCAACAGTAAGGTGAAGTATCCTTTGGAATCAGAGCTGTGAGAACTGCAGTTACCTAGGCAACATCCGCTGCTTCTTCTATTTAGCATTTCATCCATGTACAGGGACAGGAAAAAGAAAGTAGTTTTTAGAAATTATTCAGGTCCCATTAATTAAAGCCATAATATAAGAATACATGTCTATGAGTAAGGTGTTGTCTTAAGGGGCAAATGTCAGATTTTATACATGAAAATATGCTTTTAAAAACCTAAAAAATTATTTCATGCATTAAGGACAACAAAAAGGTTAAGGCACCTAAAATTAATGTTTGGGCCGAAATAGGCATCACAATTATTTCAGTATAGTGAATAAAATTTGAATGATTTACATCTTGCATACCTAAATCCAGTTGGTGAATCAGTTTTATTCATGTCAGCGTTTTAGATTTCCCTGAAGAAAACTCCAAACAGGAAATAAAATTCCCATATCACAAAAGCCTGTTAAGAGCATTGAGGAGCTTGTCAAATTGATGGGGACTACTCAGCTTAAAAATCCAATGGAGCTTGCAATGAAATATTTCAGAGTTAATGGAAGAGTTAAATCAATCACATCTTGTAACTTATGTAATGGAGTACTCCAGGCAGAGAAATAATATGATTGAATTTAGTTCCTTCAACACTAATATTTACTACTGTTAAAATCCTTCAGCCTAAAAAGAAAATCCTCAGAGGCAAATTTGTATCCAGGAAGATAAATTGCTGCATTAACTGAAATACACTACTTCGCTCTTGATGCAAAACGAAAATAGCAGTTATCAGATTGGAGCAAAGAGCAAAATGACATTTCTGAGACATTAATCTTTACAAGATGTTAAATTACTTGTAAAAATCTCAAGAAAAACAAAGGAATTAGTCAGACTATCATTTTCTCATGGAATGAGTGACTGAGCTAATTGGATCATGTAACATACTGAGGACATAACTCCTCAGGAAGTTTGGTGAGTTAGTCAGTAAGGTTCAGTAAGGACAGCTAACTTGCCATGGACGAGCAATGAAAATAAAAATTGGAAGGTTTTTTTCACCTGTTCATTTTTTACTTGCAGCCTGGTCTTAAGCAACAACCTGTGACCCTGAAGAGAATATGAGTTGGACAGTGTATAGGCTTTTGGAGACAGGTGAGAGAAAGATTTGACTATATAAACTTGTAGAAAAATCACCCTAATTATGTGGAAAATGGAAGCAGATAATTGCACTGATACTAAAGATGGATAAAAACTTGTCTCACACCTCTACTGGTCATATCAACCTATTTGAATGATCACAGCTCTTAAGATAATCAATTTCATTGTCTAAACCTCAATTATTTAGAACACTCAAAACCTATTAAAATCTTCACCCAATCACTATGAACTGGTTATATTTTGCCACTACAAAGAGATGACACACCTATCCTTTTTAACTCTTTGAGAAGCTACCTAGTTTGTTCATTACCCAAATGCAAATTATAGTTTTGAAACTGGCTTGTAAGCATTTTCAAGGAGTCCTGTTCCAGTTTGCTGAACATTGAATGATTTTTTTTCTCTCCTTTTTTTTCCCCTTTCTTTTCTTTTTGAATGCTTTAGGTAGCCTTTTCTCACCAGGTCTGCTTTTTTTACTTGAGAGCTTTTGTTAAGACTTTTCCTCTCATAATACTGTCGCCCCTAGCCACAGCAGTGAGCTCTGTATGAGAAGAAACTGGTGGCTTTAACACTGGACTGGAGAGTGGTGGTCAAGAGAAGCAATTTTCCCAAGACACCAAAATCCTGTGTACAAGGAAACCTGAGCCAGGTGCTGAAGGTGTCACAGCTGACAGCACAACCACCCCTCCCAAGCACAGCTGTGTCTGAGAACAGAGGCTTGGTGCCTTTCCCTATACTTCCTTGCTACTCTGCTTCGTCCCCCAGCCTTCAAAAGTTCTGCCGTGCCAGCCTCCATGGGGATTTCCACAGCAAACACAGTGCTCCAACTTGGAAAATCCATTAACATCTCAGAGACACAAATCATGTCTATGCAGACCAAACGCCAGCTCTCAAATTACAGCTGCATCTAAAATGCTTTGTGCTTACACAGAAAATTCTTTGGCCCTTGTTAATGAAGCAGGCAGCCCTCAGGACCAGCCAGGCATAGTTCACATTACTGAGCAGTGTAGCCATTAAATAAGAGTGCAATTGTCACAGCAGAGGAGAGATGGAATCAGTCTCTTCAGTCAGAGATGAAAATGTGTACAAGCAAGGTGGGATATTTCTGAATCACATAAAACCCACATTCCGACCTTTGCATTTGAAACTCACACAGAGCAGTGACTTCCTGGATGTATTTTCTTTGCAGAAGTGTTTAAGGCTTACACTTTTCAGGGGAAAGAAACTGCTTTAAGAGGTATCTAAACAGCATTATTAACTAAAAATTAAGGGTGCCAAGTGATTTTTAGTATATTCCAGGGTAGTAAGTTCAGCAATATGTGAGTAGAAAAAGTACATTTCCCTCTGTGAACTCTGGTCTCTTTAAGCAACTGCTGACATTTCTATGCCCATGTTCCCCACCCACAGAAATAAGCCTCTATACCGATAAGCTTCAAAGTCCTGGTGGTTCCCACAGTGCCATCAGCCCACTTTACAGCAATTACCTGTCATTACATCTGAAGTCCCACTGATCTGCACTTTAACCACTGAAGATCTATAGGAGGCTCACCTCCACATCTCTGCAGTGAGGAGCTGCAACAGATGCTTAAGCAAAACCAGCTGAGTCTACCATGCAAAGCACATAGCACAAAAGCAGTAAGATGAGACCCTAAAGCACCTGATTTTATCTGAGTCTCACAGCTCTGCCATACAACCCCAGCTGATCTGACAGCACAGTAACACCCAATGCAAACAGAATTACAGTAATTTCATGACTATAAGGTGCACCCTTTTGACTAAAATTTTGATCAAAACCCGGAAGTGCGCCTTATAATCTGGTGCGCCTTATATATGGACAAAGTTCAGAAATTTGCCAATCATGAAGTGCAAACTGCGAGAGCCGCAGCAGCCGGCTCCGGGAGTGCTAGGGCCTGCGGCACGGGGAGGGCGCCTGGGGCTGCGTTTAAAGGCTATGCCAATCTGTGAAAAATGTTTGCAAATTGAGCACCTGCCAGTAAACCCCATGATTGTGCAATTCTGTTACTAATTTGTTACTTTGTTGTGCGCAGATCCTCACTGCAAAAAAAAAAAAAAAATGTGCCTTATAGTTTGGTGTGCCTTATATGTGGAAAAAGTTCGGAAATTTGCCAACAACCCAGAAGTGTGCCTTATAATCCGGTGCGACGTATAGTTGCGAAATTACTGTACTTGCAGGCTACCTCTTTGGCTATCTCCACCTGCAGAGAGTGTAGGTAAAGTTGTGCAAGTCCCTGTGTGTGTTCACATTTTCAGATGTTTTGTGCTTGCTGAAACCAGTGTTGTGAATAAATTTCAGCTTTTACCAAACCATGACTGCATTTAATGACAGAATTTAAGCGGATTTAAGCAAACAAAAGGCCTTTTGTACTGATAAGTAGATAGAAAAAATTGCAGGCAAAACCACCCTTCTGTCAGAGCCAGTTCAGTCTCTCCATGGCATTTCAGGGAACATGCTACTGCTCACAGCTGTATTTCCTCCTCTTTGTACCACTTCACATTTCAGACAGGTTCTGCTTTAGCCACATGCTAAAATTACCATCCACAGGTGTCCCAAAAGAAAAATAGCTAACAAAGATCAGAATCCAACCAGAAACATCTGATTTTATATTGGCAGGGCTCTTACTGACATAAACCAGAGCTACAGAAAGCAATCATGCCTTATTGAGCACAGGTAGAGCTGTCCCTCCTTCCCCATCCACCAAAAAGCTTTAATTCCAGGTCTTCACTGTTCTTTTGCAATTTAGTTCTTATGACAATTAATGAAGAATTGTACTCCTCATGAAAACTTAGTACATTTTGGCTAACAACTTGATATTTCAGACTGTCACATTCCGAGAAAGCTCCTTATTACTCCCAGCCTGGACTGCTTGCAATGTGAGTCAAAGGAATTACAAAATCAAGCAGCTTTGACAGAATTCTCAACAGAAAAATCACACTCAAAGTCAGCTATGGAACCTCCAATCCCCAAAATAATTTAAGTGTCATGCAGTTATTTTTGTCCTGCTTCTCTAGAAAATCATTTAGTTCAGGTGTGGTCTTACAATTTGTTTTTCTGAGCCATTCTTTATACAAGTAATAACATGAAGTGATTTGTCTGCTCACACTCAGCACAAGGTAGTTCAGCAAAACTCAGGGTTTCCATTTCAATTAAGTGAGAAAAACCAAAACAAACACTTCTGTTTAATATTTGGTTACATGCAAATGTTTTAGGCCTTAACAGAACCATAACATTTACCTACACATTTATTTAAAAACCTGCTAGCTAAAACACAGATAAAAACAACATATTGCACTTGTGAAAGCCCTAAGATTAACACAAACTTAATGGAATTCTTAGTCAAGTATTCACTTCCCCAGCACTGAACACACAGCCCAACAAACCAGAAAAAGCACAGTCTTTTCAACTGCTGCAGAAATAACTGATCTTTAAAACATTTACTTTAGTTCTTATGCAAGCATAGCACTCTTTGAAGTGAAATAAAGTATTACAAAACACAGACTAAATCAAGATCAGAGAATCTGAAAAATCTTCAGTATTTTTATCTCTTTCTGCACCACAGAAGATAAAGTCTACATCAGAAGTCTTCTTCAACAACCTCTCTGACAAACAGCACAAGCAATTGAGGCAAAGCATTAACCTTTTTAGATCTGATAAAAGACAGAAAGAACACAAACATCCAGCACTTACCTCTCAAGGAACTGAAGCTACAGGATTTTTCTCCATGTCCTGAGCAGGCAGAACTTCAAATTGCTCAATAGTGCAGAGCAGCACCTGCTCCTCAAAGTCTTCCTTTCCCAACCTCCACCGCCAGGTTCTTCCCCACCAGACACCCCTTCTCTCCAGCCCCAGAAAAACTCTCTACCTACTGCTTTCAGCTGTCCTTAATACATCTCAGATCAGGCATGATCACCAAAGCCTGAACAGCTCCTCATGCAGCAAATTACCCCTGCAGAGATCCCTGTGAGCTCTGACACCTCCCATCAATTTACCTCCCTAAATAATGCTGCTGACAGTCAGCAAGAAATCCTAGCTGTTATACTTCCCCCTTGAAATTTGTGAAGTGAATGGGACTTCTTCAACTTTATATGATTTTCTGTAGTCAAAGATATAAACAGAAAGACTCCACCTAAATCACAAACACCTCAATCTCTAAATATGCTGCACTTTTAGGTAGGCACCATGTCCAGGCCTGGCCACTGTGGAGCCAATTTAAGCTGCACTTTTCTGGGTGTTGATGAGGCTTCTTTTCAAACTGCAAATTCCTCTAGTCCTTATTACTCCCACTCAGGGATTGCTGAATAGGATTGTTTCTAAACATTTTCACATCACCGAACATCTTCTGTGGCCTTTTACCTCATCTTATGGAGCACATGAAACATCATCCTGTGCTGCCCTGTGGTGACATTTTGGGTAACATTGAACACATGTACTGGCAGCCTTTGCCATTTCCCTGCTTCAGGTTTGAAGGGATCCGAGGCCAGCAGGGTTCGTAAGAAGGTTGACTGATCCCCTTGCAGTCCCAGATTTCTTGGAAATTGTTTAGAAGAGGTCAGGGAATTTAGTTGAACCCATTAGGATTTATTTTTTTGGTTAAAACATCTTTTTTTAGAAAGGCCTGAGCACATTATGCAGGGAGTTTACCTGTTCCTGGAGATGTCCTAGAAACACTTAAGCTTTCTAAGTCTAAAAAGTGGTGGCCATTTTCCCATTTGAGTTGCCTTGATCTCTGCACTCCTAAACACAGGTCCTGAACTTGTCATTAAAAACAACATAGTGGTGTCTGATCTGCAACCCTGCAAAGGTACTCAGAAACACCATATTCCAGAGGCATTCCTCCCTTCGGTAATCATGAACATCTAACATTTCTGCTAGGTGCTGAACTTTGCATCAGAATCCGTCTAACACACATCTCAGTGAAAGGGCTCAGCTTAGCTCTGTGATTCACCTCTCAGCATAACCTAAAACAAAAGCACTGTAAAATATTTCATATACCTTTGTTCTATTTTTTTTAATAAACCAGGGTTGTCTCAGCATTGGTCTTTACAGCTTCATTGGAAATAATGCTGGTTTATGGCTTTTGTGGATCTGCCAGTCCATACACCATTTCTCCTAGGTTTTGCTCTTACAGTGCTACGTATTTTTGGTTGGTTGTTTGGTTTGTTGTTTTGGTTTAGTTTCTGTGAAGTAACACAGTGAAGTTCCTGGATTCTTAGAAATTGCTTTGAGAAACACTACTGAATAGCATCTCTAGCTGTGTTTACAGTCCATAAGAGAAAGCCTCTTCATCAGAATGTTCTTTCTTACAAAGCACATGGGTGTATTAGTATGGGATAAAATCCATAAATGAGAGGCATCTATAAACTCCCACACTAAAATATTCAGCAGCTTAGTGCTGCTACCTCTGGGAGTGTCACTTAGGGCTGAAATTATACTGCAAGTCCTACAAGCACTTTAACAAAGGCTTTTTACCCAGTGATGATTTTGGCTTCATGACTAAGGAAAACTAGCCAATGTACAAGGATGGAGTTTAATTTCTGTGCCCAACACACTCTTGAGAAGTTACCCACCCTCCAGAAAGGATCACACAGGCATGGGGAGACCAGGCTGCCTCCAGGGAGGTTGGAGCTTGGCACAGAGAGACTGAGCATGGGAACCCAGTGCTGGAGTCCTGGCCATGGCAGAGACATCGTCCTGCTCCATGAATGAGCCAGGTAGCTTTTCGTGGCACAAGAATGTGCTCTGGCACCAAACCTTGGTGAGATACATTTTGGGAGACTGTCTCTCAGCTGTGAACAGCAACTGCTAGGCTGATCAGAGGCTGAATTCAGGGTTGATGTTTCCTCTGCTTGGAGAATCTGCTTGGCAAGAGTGCATCAGATGAAGTCTGATATGAGGTGCCAAATGCTTCTGTAAATTGC
>VRYO01001366.1:7663433-7709945 GCA_009812075.1 Sialia sialis
ACATTAGAGATACTCCCACAAAAGAGTTGATAATTCCTTGGTGCCCAGGTCAGAGCCAGAATGTGACTGACTTCTGTGCCCTCAGCCCTGCTCAAGATGATGGAAAGCAGACATATCTTCTCCTCCTTGCCTGGAAAGGTGTAAGCAGCAAGCAGGACAGCACCTATTTCAAGAATTTCCTCACTGACAGGCAAGACTTTCTGTGGCTTCAGAGAAAGATACCCTGCAACAGGCTAAAGCCCTCAAAGAATCAGTGTGGAAAGCACAGAACCAAACCAACAGAATATGTCTTCTGCAAATCCAAAAGCACTCAGGGACTGTTTGAAGAAGAATCAGCAAAACCAATTTCACACTATGGAAAAAAAATCATGCACTGCTTGTGTCTTCAAACAGCCATTCATTCTCATAAAAGATCCGTCTGCTGTTTCTTGCATTTATGTTTAGTTTGAATTGTACTTTGACTGTTTAAATTAAACATGAGGGAAATTTCACTCATTTCTCAGATCCCCATTTCCAAATGACCAAGACCCTATCAAATGTAGAGACAGCACTGACAAGAAAAATACAGTTTACAATAGAGCACCTTGGAGTGCATGAAATAAGTATTTTTCCTTTCCCTGCACTTTTACACAGCTACATATTACAATGACAAGATATTTAACCAGCTTTTGTAATCATCTTTGTCCAAACACTCCATGAGACAGTCTCCATAGTTCTGATGTTAAGGCCAGCAGAATTCCACACTAGGAATATCACATCAACATTTACCTTCTCATTCTCACAGAGGGCCTGCCTTCTGTGATATGTTTAAATATAATTGTTTTCCCAAAAAAAAACCCCAAAACCCCCTGACATCTGTATCTGGAATTGTTGACAAAAGGCAGACTCAGTTTCAGGATTCTCAAATTCAGTGGTAAATAATGAAATGTCATAAAATGGGAGTTCTAGATGTTAAAAAACCCACAAAACCAAAACATAAAACATTTGGAAAGAAACTTTTCAAACTCTGTGGAAATTTTAGCACATAGTTACAGCCCTTTTCTAACCATTTACAGCTTATTTTGGGGTCAGGCTGCTTTTCCCTATCCTCCATAACTTAGAGGGGAATTCTCTTGAAGATCCAATTATAGCATATAGCGTAGCAGCTATAATTAAATGAGAAGGAATTCGATCTGTGCTCAACGACATAAGGTTTTTTAAAGGATTTGTGACTAATTGCTTTAACTGAGAACAGCTGTAAAATTATGCTAACAAATCAGACAGACCAAAGATTTGGCTACCACAATCGAATTTGGAGTTTAAAAGTATTTTTCTTTCGCCAATGCATATGCACATGCATTTTATTCTGTTTGGTTGGTTTATTTTATACTGAAACATCCTCAAAAGTAAAAAGGAAATCCAAAAAATCAAATTTAGAGAAAATGTCAATAAATCTTACCCAGAAACTGCCTCAGATTAACTCCTTTGGAAATGTACATGTTCTCCAAGTATCCTTCGTTGCACCTATTAGTGGAAATCAGGAAACTGAACTCAGTGAAGGAGAAAGTTTAGCTGAGATTTGGGATGCCCTTAGATTTTTAAAAGATGGCCTGATGTGGGTTTTAACTAAATAAAATTAAAATACTGTCAAAGACAACAAATGATGCTAAACTACACCACACTTCTTGTCTATTTTTTGACCCAAAGACAGATTTGGTCCTGTTTTTTATAGGCTTTTTAAGAGAAAAATATTTACCAAGGTGGACACCTCAGCACACATAAGATTATAAGGGAATACATAAACTGTGTGAAGACAGAGGTGAAGCTGCCAATCCAGTGTAGGGCTTTGCATCAAAATTTTGTGTATCACTTGAAACAAGCTGTCAAAGGGGAAGTCAAATGGCCTGAGATGGAGGTAGAGCCATGAGATTTTGTGGAGCAGCTTTGTGTGCAGTTAAGAAAAGTGACCAAGGTCCACATTAGGGACAGTTGTGACCTGCATGAGCACTTTCCACAGGCACTAAGATATTTGCTTTTCGTGTCCTCAGCCTGAGTAAAGCAGCAACCATCAGTGTCTGGGGACAGGGGACAGTGCTTGGCTCTGAGCAAGGCACAGCAAGGCACTTCCATTGTCCTTCCCACAGCTCCAGCAAGCAAGAAGGAAACCTGTAACCAGGACTAAAAAGGGGTGTTTATCCCAGCCTCAAACACTGTAAGAGGGCAACCCCCCAGCCCAGAGTTACCAGGCAGTGCCAGCAAGAGTTTCCTTGCTCTGTAGATACTTCATCTAAAGCAAAAACTGCATTTGAAGGAAAGGCTTTTCACTGCAGAATTTAGTGCAATTTCTCTCTTTTTGCATTGCTGTGGTGGAGGAAGCACAAGAGAAAGCTCTTGATTTATGGCCAGTGTAAATCCCCGAAGGGACCAGTGATGGGCTGCACAGAAACTAATTTGCCTGGGAGCCTCAGAAGAGTTTGCTAAACACCAGGAGATTAGCAGCTCTCACTTGGCCTAGAGACAAGAATGTGCCTTCAGCACTGATAAATACTCAGGGACTATCAGCTGCTGACTGCCTGCTGTGTTTTCACAGAACTGTTGAGATTCTCTCCATAGGGAGGCTGAGAGGGACAGAAGCTTAAACTGTATGAATTCTGAGATTTCAGCAAGCTGCAGGGACTGAGCAAACCACAGGTTCAAAAATTCAGTGAGATTTCTCCCCAAAACAGAGCTATAAAGGGCAGTACAAACACTGTACTCACGCAATAAACTGCCTGAAGCTATTCAGAGGTATCCTTTACCACAAATCTGCAGTTTTCATTGTTTCATTGTTACATTCCTATGTTTATAGTGTTTCTATACACCTATCAATATATCAGTGTTAACCTGAGGATTTAAGTGTACATGCTGTTATGTACCTCCACCTCCAGAAGTATTGCAGTTCCAAGTACACCAGAAGCACACTAGCTCTTCAGAAACATTAATTTATTAACCATTTATTAACTGATAATAATCATGCTAAGATTTTTTCCATAGTTCCAACTCTCTCCATAACACCTCAGGAGACAAGGGCACAATTAACCATCGACCACCAAGAAATTAAGAGCAAAAATTTTATTGCCTTTTTTATGTGAAACTGGTACTGAAATTCTAGTGTGAGTCAATTCAGATATCTAGATAGAGACATATAAACGAAAAAATAAACTCAGGAATTTAAATTAAGCTAAGCAGAAGGTGAAAGGGCAGGCATAATAGCCTTATAATAGCTTTTCAGGGCAATATTCTTCCCACTATGTTTGATACACCATGCTAAGAAAAGTCTGGTAACACTAGAGGGGTGCGTTAGTTTCACTGAAAACATGACTGGTACAGGGAAACCCCATATTCCTCCTCGCCTCTGGCTTTTTCATCCTCTTTGCATTTCACACCATTTGTTCCCCCAACAGACTGCATGAATTTGGCTGGATGTGCCTCCCAGTACAGTGGTTTCTGTGAAACCCCAGCCCTAGTTCAAACAGCAGAGTACACACGCCAGACACTAGAAAACACACTTGCCATCCATTTCATCCATCCATCCATTGCTCCATCCATCCATCCATCCATCGCTCCATCCATCCCATCCATCCCATCCATCCCTCCACCCATTGCTCCATACATTGCTCCATCCATCCATCCATCCATGCATCCATGCATCCATCCATCCATCCATCCATCCATCGCTCCATCCATTGCTCCATGCATCCATCCATCCATCCCATCCATCCCTCCACCCATTGCTCCATACATTGCTCCATCCATCCATCCATCCATCCATCCATGCATCCATCCATCCATCCATCCATTGCTCCATCCATCCATCCATCCATCCATCCATCCATCCATCCATCCCTGCACCCACTGTCATTCCCCTGTGTTCTCAAATCACCTGTGGGCCCTGCACAGCCTGAGCTTATTCCCTAAATCAGCAGAACCCCGCTCCTGCAACAGTGCCCACAGTAGCCCATGAGATGAAACCTCTTCAATCTCAGGGCCAAACCAGGATTTGCTCTGGAGGAGCACATTGCAGCTGCTAAGACGTCCACAGTTAGCTCATTCTGTGTTCTGTGTTTGAAAGCAGAAACAAGAGGCTTGTAATGCTGCTCCATCATCTGTCTTCAGCTGTTCACTGAGGTGGAATATTGTGGATAAAGACTGACATTAGTGAGACAAGTGACTGGAACTATAATTAATAGAATAAGCTTGTTCTGTCCTAGAAGAGTCTGATAGCAGCATTTCCTGACAATTTATCTTTTTTTCTGATGAAAAAATTTACTTCAAGTTTTATGTGCCAGCATGGGAAAACTACAGGTGGAGCACAGCTTGCAACAATTCTTTTTTATTCTCTCCACAGAGCAAAATCATGCTCCAGTTTACACAAAGTAAAAATCCATCTCTTGATAGAGAGAATTTTTATTATCATTTATGGATTTTATTTACTGTTATTTATCCCTGGAGAGCCTGAAGTCTCATAGTTAAAAGCAGATGAAAATTACTCTGTTAGCTTTTTCCTTACAAACACATAAATCTCATTACATATAGCAAATATTTGTCTCTAGAGAAAACAGATTTAAACTTCCCCTGAGATTATAAAAGCTCCGCTACAGCAAGAAGCTACACAGAGCCAAAATGACATCTAAGTCTACCCCAGTTCTCTGTGAAGTGGCCAATTCTGCTCACTCCCTCCAGGTTTGGCCAGTGCCCCTGCTGCACCACGGGGCAAGTCAGCCTCAGAGCCAAAGACCCTGATCCTACTCACCCTTTCTAGCCCAGTGTGTCAGCACAGGTTACAGGACCCTGGGAAGAAACTGGTGGCAGCCACCTCCAAATCAGCCTCCAGCCAGAGGCAGTCAGCAGCTGGGGAGGCAGGTGGAGCTGGGGCAGGATGGAGAGCAGGAGAACCCCACACATATTGGGAATAACAAAAGGAGAGCACAGGGAATGAGCAGACATCTAGAAAACATGGTCTTTCAAGAAAGCCTGAACATCATAGAACACAAAAGATTATCTTTAAATGCATTGAGGTAGTTATAAAAGGTTTATATCCTGTGAGGACAGAACAAGGAATAATGAACTGATATTGCAGCAAAAAGATCCAGAGGGCAGAGAAACCTGAGGGTGGAGAGTTCTTGGACTACATTTCCAGAAGGGTCTGGACTCCAGTTCTGAAGGGCTTTGGTACCAAATTGGAGAGACCTGATTGTTGAAAAAACCAATCTGATCCAATCCAATTCCAGTCTCTTGTTACTATAGCTTATTCTTTTATTTTCCCTTTATTCAAGATCTTTTGACTCTACTCAGTAATCCTTTCCCTAACTTTTCATGGAGGTAACCCACCCTATTTTCTCTTTAATTTTCTGTTGTAAGGCTTACTGAAACAGTCAAAATAAAACAAAAAAAAATGTACATGAAAGGCATTTAGAGTCAGCAAGATCAAAACAAATGTGAAATGTTTATGCCTGGATATTTTCTGAAGTTTGTGTCATTTAAAAGAGAAAAATAATTCTCACAGAGATATGTAATGTAGGGCATTTTCTGGGGATTGTTTCCCACAAAAGTTGACCGCAACTTTGTTGAAATTTAGAATTAGCTTTATCCTTTCCAGCGACGTGCTACTCTCTTGTGATTTTGTTGTACCCCTCAACCGAGAGAACACCTGACAGCCTGCAGACACTGCTAATCCCTATTACAGGAAAATTACATCAGACTCTGATGGGCAAATTAGATAAATACCATCTCAGATTTATAGCTTCACATCCTTATCTTTCCTAGCTTCATGGATAAATTCACAGCTTTCAGGGAACGTTTTTGACAGAATATAGATCAAACTGGGGAGAAGTGTGAATTCAGATTTCTGCCATGCTGGTTTTTGTTCCCACTGGCTACTGATGAGTGAGGTTTCTCTCATCCTAAAGGCACTGACACCATAACTGTGTGCAAGAGGAGGTTGATGCTAAATTGTGGAGGCAAACTTGAAAAACTGCTTTTTATCCAAGATTTGTGATGTTCACTAGGGGTAGAAGGCTAGAAATGTGGCAGTTTTCCTTAATCTATTATGTTTTCATCCCTTCATTATTTAGAGTTCTACAAAGAAGCAATGCAGAGACTAAGCACCCATCAATGAAAAACTATTTAAAATATCTGAGGTAGTCTAAGCTTTATCCTTCTGCTGGTTTGAGGCTCTGCTCTTCATGGCAGCTGCCAACAGCTTCTCCAGCTCCCTGTTTAACTAAAATCACTTTGTCAGCACTTGCCTGTCAATGAATCTCTGGTAACACTAGCAAGAATTCAGTACTTCAGGAGCCTTTTTTTGATCAGCATCCATGAAACCATAATTTTTTGTTATTTTGGCATACTCCAAGCCACGCATTTTTTACTTTTCATTCCGAACTCATAGGCTATTTCTCCCCAAGTATTTTCTTCTTACTGCAATCCCTCACGAAACCACAGGGATAAATTGTGCTTGCAGGCAAATGTCCACAGAAGCCAATCCAATCACATAAAATTGCACTGAAGGACAGATTTTGGCACACTGTGAGAAGTCAGTCAGGACAGCTGGAACAATATAGCAGCTACAACAGACATTTTATTTATCACACAGGCAAATTGTTCCAATCTGATTTACAAATAAAATCAATTTCCAGGCTGGGACAGGATTTCCTAACAAAAAGAGGTGTATGCTCCCAACACAATGCTAGAGTCTCTGCTTTAGTCCTTAGTGTATGTGTATGTGAATGGCAGCAGTGGAAAGCAAATCTGTGAGGTATGAAAGAATGATTCCATTATCTAAAGTTGTGCAATTGCTGCATTCTCATATCAGGATTCTCTGCCAAGCCAGGGTGCTTGGCTGATATCCAAGTACCTAGGGTAATACTACTTGGATATCCAAGAGAACAAGAGGCAACAGGCAGAAACTGATTCATAGGCTGTTCCACCTGAACAGGAAAAAGAACTTTTTACTGTGCAGGTGACCATGCCCTAGAACAGACTGCCCTGAAAAGGTTTGCAGTCCCCTAAAAATGAGGTTTTTTGGAATGGCCAAATATGGGGGTGAATTTTGGGAGATTTCCTAAAAAATTCCCTAAAAAGCAGAGGTGGAACCATAAAAAATGAGGGTTTTTTTGGAATGGCCAAAGATGAAGGTGAGTTTTGGGGTCAATGGTTCCATGGCCAAGGTCAACAGTCAATGGCCATGACCAAGGTCAATGTCAACTCAATCCATGGAATTCCACCAAAAAATTTGGGGTGGGATGGGAATTTTGGGGTCAATGGATCCATGGCCAAAGTCAACGGTCAATCCCAACCCAATTCCTAGAATTCCATAGGAAATTTTGCGAGGCTGTGGGGGGGAATTTGGGGGATTTTTTGGGTATTTAAGGCATTTTGGTGGGTTATTTGGGGAGGGATTTGGGAGAATTTAGAGGGAAATTTTGGGGATTTTGGTGAATTTAGAGGGGATTAATTAGCGTTAATTGATCAGAGTTTAACGGGGTTATGAATTTATTTGCAGTGATTAATCAGCGTTAATTGTGCAGGGTTAATAAATTAAGGGTGATTAATTAGCACTAATTTATTTGGGTTAATGAATCAATTGGGGTGATTAATTAGCACTAGTTGATCAGGGTTAATTAAACAATTAGCAGGCCATGGAGCTGGAGGAGGAGAGTCATGAGGAGACCCCCGAAAAACCTCAAAACCAAAGAAAATAAACCCAATAATAACCCCAAAAATAACTAAAATAAACCCAAAAACAACTCCAAGAAATCCCCCCCAAAAAACCCCAAAATAACCCCTAAAAGCCCCCCCAAAACCCCAAAATAGCCTCTAATAAACCCCTAAAATAATCCCAACTCCCCCCCAAATAAACCCAAAAATAACTCAAACCCCCCCCAAAACAGGCAAAAATAAACCCACAAGCAGCCCAACCCCCTCCAAAAAATACTCAAAAACCCCCAAAATAATCCCAAAATAATCTGCAAAATAGCCCCAAATAACTCAAAAATAGCTACCAAAAAAACAAACCAAAAACCCCCGATCCTGGAAAGAGCAAAATTCCCTCCAATCCCCCTAAAATCCTCCAAAATTCCCCAAAAATCTTCCCGAAATTTCAACAAATTCCCTCCAAACTTCCCTCAAAATTCCCTCAAAATTTCCCCAAATCCCTCCAGACCCAGGCTGCCATGCTTTATGACGTTCCCCAGCAACTGACTTTCACATTTTACGACCCTCCCCAGCAACTGCTTTTACGACAGTTTCACGACACCCCAGCTGCTTTGCTTTACTGCACACCCTAACAACCGACTTCATTGCTTTATGGCACTTCATAGCAACCGCTTTTGTGACATTTTACGACACTCTTACTGCCGCGCTTTATGGCACTTCATAGCAACCTACTTCCACGCTTTATGGCACTCTCTAGCAAGTGATTTTACCACACTTTATGAGAGGGAATTTTGAGAAAAAACTGGCAATTTTGGGGGGGGAAAAAGGGAATTTTTGGGGAAGGAAAAAGGGAATTTTAGGCTGGAAAAGAAGGAAATTTAAGGGGGGAAACTGAGAATTTTTTGGAGGGAAAAGAAGGAATTTTTGGGACGGTGCCCTCAGGACATGCCAGGATTCGAACACGTAGCCCCACAGTTCTAACGGGAGGAGGACGCCACGCCCATGGAGGATTTGATTGGTGGAGATGGAAAGGGGGAGTGGTTTTGGAGGAAGCCACGCCCCTGTATTTGGGATTTGGGGAATTCCCAAATTCGGAGTCAGGAGTGGGAATTTTGCTGTCACATACACAGAAAAAACAAAAACAAAAACAAAAAGAAAAAAAAGAAAAAAAGAAAAGAAAAAAAAAAGAAAAAATCAGGATGGGCGGCGGAAAAATGGGAATTTTGGGGGGGAAAAAAGAGGGGAATTTGTGGAGGGGAAAGAGGAGAATTTTTGGGAAAAAAAGAGGGAATTTGGGGTAAAAACTGGATCTTTTTTGTGGGGGAAAAGAAGGAAGTTTTTGAGGAAGAGGGAATTTTTTTTTAGAAAACCAGAAATTATTTGGGGAAAATAATGGGAATTTTGGGAGGCAAAATGAGAATTTTTATGGGAAAAATAAAGGGAATTTATGTGAGGAAAACCGGGAATTTTTTTTGGGGGAAAGAGGGATTTTTGGAGGGAAAATGGCAATTTTTTGGGAAAAAGGAGAATTTTTGGGGCAGGAAAGAGGGAATTTTGGGGGCTGAAAGAGGGAATTTTTAAGGTAAAATCCATGGATTTTTGGGGAGGAAAGAGGGAATTTTTTGGAGGGAAAGAATTCCCAACCCCTCTGAGGAGCAGCTCCCAGTATCCCCCAGTAATCCCAGTTTAATAAAGAAATAAATTTAATTTGATTTAAAATGGAATCTTTATTAGAGGTTGGACACAATAGATGGCCCACTGGGGTCCTTTCCAACCTGATCTGTTCTTTTTAGTATTTCCAGTGCCTTTACTTAATGCAAAAAATCCTGACAGCGACCAAGAGAAAAATATGTCAAAAGAAAGAAAAAGTAAAAGGGAGTTTTGAAGTTCTCTGCCTACTCTTTTAATTCAATTCAGTGCTGTGCATGTGGTAATAAATTAATCAGCTTTCAGTAATTCGTGTGTTGACATAAAAAAAAAATGCAAAGGCTCATTGGATCTGGATCCCAGTTTTTGAATTTAAACAATAAGATAATTTTGTTAACTAACAGAATCTTCAAAATCTCAAGCATTAGATGTTAAAATAAAAAAAAAAAGAAGGAGAGCTTTAGCAGTAAGATTTCTCTCAGTAAAGTTAAAAACAAAACCAAGATTGATATTTTGATTCTGCACGTAGGCTGGGAGAAAAGGTGTGAATAGAAATGATGTTAGATCAAAAGGGAGCTGAGAATATTCAGCTCGTTCTAACTGTAGTAAAATGGACCCTCCAGCACTGATTTACTGCATATGATACTTTACTGAACTGTAAAATCAAAATACTGATAAAGAACATAAATCTTTATGAGAGAAAGAATAAACAGAGGAATAACACTGCCTCTATTTCAGATGCTGTGACATATTAGAAAACAAGCAAGAGAGGAAATGAAGAAAGGGCAGGCAAGATGCCCACTGAGACTTGTTTGCTCTCAAGATGACACAACTTCAGCACTTTACAGACATCTACAGGAGCAGAAGGACCTCCATCAGCTCTGCAGCGATTTCGGGTGCCGGTCAGGAAACATCAGCCCAGGCTGAGATGTGTGCTGGTGAGACACCTGCACCTACAGCCACAGGACAGCTCCACCAGCCAGAGGGGAGAGTCAGCTCAGCCGTGTCATTGCTCACATCAGTCAGGCTCAGGGGTCCAGGGCACTGCTGCCACTCTGAGCTGCAATTGCTTGGGGCCACAAGCTCAGGAGAGCAGCCACCGCCTGGCTGAATGGGCACTTGCCTCTCTGGTGCTCCAAAATCAGCACTGTGATCTCATGAACCAAAGGTTCCTGGAAAATCTTCAGGTGCTGACCATGCTGTAGCTGCTTTAATTGACACTTTCCCTAGTAGCTATAACACTAAGCAATGAGGTGAGAAAGGTCATTTTACTCAGGTTTTTGAAACTTTCTTGGTGACTAAAAATGAAACTTCTTTGTGGATTAAATATTTTAGATTTGTTTTAACCAAGCAGGACATTTAATTCCTGTAAATCACAAATAAAAAGTAAATATGACTTGCATGAATTACGGCTTGCCTATCTTTTACTGGAACACAGATTTCTACCTCCCACAAGACTGAAATGTGTAAGTTACAAAGAACTTTGCATTTTGGCAATATCTGTATAACAGATATTTCTTTCATCAGTTATGTTTATTACATTAGTAACCAAGAGTTACTCCTTAAGGGAAATTCAGCTCCAGGATTTTTCTTTCAAAAGCTGTCACGAGAATCAAAGAGACTGTCTGCACTTGCTACTTAAATTTTATTACTTATTTACATCACTAGAGTCTGACTATGTTTATGAAATTTAATCTACAAGGAAAACTTACTTTGTGTGAGACTGTCCAAGTGTTTTCCTGCTGGGAAATCAGTGTTCCAGCTTTGCCTAAGCACTGTTTTCAGGAGTCAGCATTTCACTAGATGTTCTTCATAAGCAAGATTATTAACAGTCAATATTAGTGATGAGAATATCTATCTGATCATCTTGACATTATCAATAGATGCCAGTGAAAATAAATACCCTGTGGTATTTCACACATCGACATTACATGCTTAAAGAGATTAAAGAAATTAAGCTCAAAGCATTATATTCAGATTTATTTTTTTTTTCAAAAGTTGAAATTGTTTTTTGGAAAACAAGGATCATTCAAATTTACAGTAATTTCACAATTATAAGCCGCACCTTTTTTTATTGAAGAATCCAGCCTACCCCAGTAGTGCGGCTTATATTCAGGTGCGGCTTATAATCGTGAAATTACTGTATTATTTGGATAACATGTTTTAGCTACCTAAACCACTTGGGAAAAAAGACATCCAGAACATCTTGCTCACAGAGTTTCCACAAAACCTTCACTTCCCTAATTTCAAACTTAATTCTTTGAACCACCTATAGCAAGCAGCCCCAGACTGTTTCTTGGTGGCTGCAGAAAGCCCAGCACTCTGGAATTTGAATGCGTGATTCGCACTTCAGAACAGGAAAACTTAAAAGGGTGACTAAAAGATAGAGTCTTTCTCCTGACCTCTCATCACAATTAAGGGAAGTGAAGCATTTCCTGGGACATTTAACAGGCATAGCTGTGTCCTTTTCCAAAGAGGACCTGCATGCGCATCACATTTAATGCTATCAGATCAGGGCTATATTCCTCCCTGCCAAAAGGAGTAAGCTGTCACAGTACAAGCTGGCTTGTACTGTACCAAATATGGAAAATACTGTACCAAATACGGGACAGAACCCACCAGGGGAAAATTCGGGAAAATTCAGTATTGGTCCGATGGATTCCTGCTCTGGCTGCAAGAAGCCAAGTAGGGTTAAAAGGAGGCTGGACAGCCAGACTCTAGACCAATCACAGGAGCTTAGAGAGATACATTTACGAGGTTATAAAAAGAACTGTTTGGAACAATAAAGGGCTCTTGGTCGAAACCTCATGGTGTGTCAGTATCTCTCTCATGGGGCCGGGCACAGGCACGCAAAAGCAACAGTAAATGACTTTTTCAAATACTTGTGAGCACAGAAGTGTCTCTGTAAAACCACTTTCCTAAGGAATTCAGTCATTGCCTCTATTTCAAGACCTAGAGTTGCTCAAAGCATAAAATTCCTTTAAAGTCACTTTTCAAAGGCTTCCCTATTACAGAAGCAGCATGCTCCTTCTGTAGAGAGTAAAGGAATGGACCTTTTTATCTCTTCTCAGAATATCTCTTCCTCGTGAAGATCTTAAATCCCAGACACAAAGATAGAGATAAAACATGTTCAAATCCTCATAGTGATAAAGTCAGAGCTTCTTGGGGGAGGAAGGGAGAATGCCAACCTATGCAGCAGCATCCCAACCATCACTGAAACCTCCTTTCCCACAGACAATCATAAAAAGTTTCTTACAGTAAGGAAAGACTTGGACTGCGATTGTAGTATTTCTTCCAAAGAAGGAGGCTGTGACCTCATGTTGAGCAAAGCCTGAGACCTCCAAACACTTCAGATGCAAAATCTCAGATCCAATGAAATCATGTCTAAATAATTCATCGAAACCTGAAAATTAACATCATGTTAAATGTTAAAAGGCAGATGTATCTGGGAGTAAATGTAGGTAATTTTATTCCACCTATAGGCAATAGAGAGCTCAGAGACTTTGTAGAAATGACAAGCCAGCCAGCCAGTTCTGTAGCCAACTACTTTGCAGTGCTCACAGTCTGGCTCTTGCTAAGAACACTGCAGCTGCCCAGAGGGCTGAAGAGAGAGAGGAGCCAGTACTGTTGTTTGCTAGGAACTTCTGCTAACAAAAGAGCACTGCTGGAATGAATTTGTGCAGTAATAATGTCTCTTGCCCTCATCACCGCACAGAGCAGGCTTGATGGAACTCACTGACTACACGGTGTCTCAAAAAATTGCCAATTACTTTGTATAATACCCTACAGTCACAGCAGTTAAGTGTCAGAGGGTGTCAAACTGATAAAACTGCTGTTAAATGTTCAATTACTCTTTTGAGTGAAGGAACTTATCTTCCCTGCTGGTGTGCATTATGAAAATGCACACAAATAAGTTTGATAATCACCAAACACTGACCTTTTTAAAAGGTCAATTCAGTAGCCGAGGAGCAAAAGTAAATACACTATTGGGAGGCGGGAAGGTGTTATACAGTGGAAACAAGTAATTAGGCTGTTCTCATGATGAAAATGCTGTTAGGAAAAAAACCAAAAAACAACTCCTCTGTGATATAATCACATATAAATATTAGATGTATGTGAAACCCAATAGCATGTCTTGTTCTAGATTGTTCACTACTGTGCCCCTGCCTCCAATGTCACATAGTCAATAACTTCCAGATTTCTGGAAAGGGAAAATCAGCTTAAGTAATTCACAGAGTGCAGTTAATCAGAGTCAGTTTCAATTGCCTTGTGATCATTTCAAGTTACAGTGTTTGATTTTGCAATCTGGTCCTGAGTCACACTGCTATCTACTGGAAACATTTGTCCAGGTCTCATTAACACTGGAAGGAGATAAGAGCTTTTATCTGATTAGATTATTTTTTTCTACATACTTTCGCCTCCTATGTTAGTATTATTTTTCCCCCTTTTCAGTGCTATTGTAAAACCCTAATCAAAATAAGTAACATAGTTGTAGCACACACTTTTCTTAGTGGAATAAAACACTGATGCATTCTCTTAGAGTATTAAAACTTTTGAAACCTGTTCCTCAGAGAGTTCAAACAGTATTATATTGTAACTGTTATATGTGGAACAGGCTTAGAAAACCCCAGAGTGGCTAATTTCAAATGCATATGCTTCTATAAATTCCTTGGTTTACTACTTGTGTAGTAGCTGCCTGTCTCTCTTGGGAACATAATTCTATGATCCCTCTTGAGATCAGTGCTAACTTCCACATTGGCATTTGCATGAGGAAGTGTCTGATTAACACCAAGCAGTTAAATTTAATGAGATACTTAAATACTTTTTTCACCAATCCTTTTTCCTTAGAACACAAACCTTGATATCAAAAGCCTGCAAGCAAGGAAAAACTAATTTGTACAGCAACTGCGATTCTCTTTTCTTCAGGAAATAAAACCGTATTCTACTGCCAGCTGCTTTGAAGGCTCCTGTCAAACACTCCTCAAGTAACTCACTCATGTCAACTTACTTCCATGCTTCTATTCTTTAATTGAATGTGTAGGAGATTGCACAGGAAAGCGTTGCCAGCCAAGAACCCTTCAACTGGCTCATCTGACTAGTGTCAAAAGGTGTTAAAGGTCTCTGAGGGGAGGATTAGTATTTGGTGTTTTGCACAGTGCCCGTGCAATCATTTCTGGTGCTGCTTTGAGGCACAACTCATAGCAGAGCAGCAGCAGTTCAAGGGATATTGACCAAAATCTCTGTGCCGCTAGCTGTGTGTGTGGGCAGGCAGGAGCGCTGGGGCAAGAGGATACAGCCCCGAAGCTCCTTTGCGAGGCTCGATGGGATCGGGTGGTTAAACCAGACCAAGCAGAGCCCGCAGCCCCTCCGGGCGGCTCCCGAGCCGCGGTGTCCCGGCGCCACCGAGCGGGGGCTGCGCTCCTCGCACAGAGCCTGCGGCCGCCTCCGCGAAAAGCACCTGTACTGCTCCTCTCACAGCACCGATCAGCTTTAACCACGTTCAAATACCTGCATTACCGACTGAAAGCTGTCCTATTGCCGAGAGATCATCCCCAAAATATTGTGCTCCCTTTTTCACTTTAACTCAAGAAAGCCACCCCCATTTCATCAGCTCTCTGATCAAAGGGTGCCACTGGTTCCTCCTCGATTTAAAGACTTGACCTCTATGAAGTAGTGTCCTCATATTTCTCTACCAGAAAGCTTTACTTTGTCTGTAACTGGAGTGCCATAAGGATGATGAAACAACAACAAAACGCATTTGCCAAAAAGGAGCTGAGGCAATTTTTCGAATATCTTGGAAGAATTTAAGGATATACAAGTATCAATGTGTACTCATTTCTTTCCACCCAAAGGCACGGTAGATAGGCTGCCTGAAAAAAAAGAAATTGAAACCATTCCATGCAGGCATAGCTCTTACTGCACAATGAGTAAGTTATGAACACTTCCAAAGGCACTGTTCCTGGTAAACAGAAAAGTTTCACACACAAGGTTTTTTGAACTTCTCAATTTTAATGGAGTCAGAGCAACTCTATACAACTATATACAGATTTTGAAGCATGACTAAATATCTGTTGCTTCATACATACAACCAGCTGGAATAATACAATGGAAATAGCTCCAAGCTAAGAAATATAAACACACTTTTGCAAGGTTATTTTGCTATTCTTGGTCGCAGCTGTCGCTTCAAGGCTTGATGATAGCTTTCTTTCACTGTTTGTTCTACAAAGATCTGAAAATGATGGATTAAAAGATAGTTATTCAGCTTTTCTTCAGAGACAAATAAACATTCCCTTTCGAGACCTGTGAGCCCAACAGAATAGCTTTTCCCAGAATCTGTTTCCAGAGTTTTACTTGAGTCACTCTGGTGAAATTTAGTCATTGACTGAGAGGGTGGTCAGTCAGTGGAACAGGCTGGGCAGGGATGGGGTAAAAACACCAGCCCTGGAAGTGTTCAAAAAATGTGTGGATGTGGCCCTTGGGGATATGGTTTTGTAGCTAACTCAGTGGTGGGTTAACAGTTGGGCTCAATGGTCTTAGAGATTTTTCCAACCTTAACAATTCTATGATTCTATTACTCTTTTTTGTCAGGGGTCTCCAGGATAGACAGACAATCTTAGTGCATCATAATAAGTAACACATTCCATCAACATACAAAATCCCAGTTTTGCTGGAACAAATACCAAAGCCCAAAGAAAAATATTATTTGAATGCAGCTTTCATTTCTAGTCTCTAATATTAATTTTCTGATACAGGAAGTGTTCAGAAAACATTTTAAGGTTAAATTTCTCTAGCTTTCTCTGACTCCCCCAGGATTCAGCCTTTCACATTTTCTTTCATTTCCAAGCTTCTTAGCTCATTTTGCTCAGCACTTCTGCCATTTTCTTCTTCCTCCTACGGACAGCATTTTGAGTTCTGCTGCATCCAGTCATACAATTTACAGAAAACTCAATAGGCTGCTTTAGTATGGGCAAATGCTTACTATAGCATAGGGAAGATAGGATGGAACAGAATGAAGAGATGTACTTCCAAGAGAGCAGAAGAGTTACAGTCTAAACCATAAAGCTAGATTTCTGAAGCAACACATGAAACCCCGGCCTGAAAGACTGTTAGACTGGCTTAGATAGAGCCACAAAATTAAAACACATCCAGAAGGCTAAGAGACTGTGCTTTGAAAAGCATGGATGTATCCACATGCTATTATGCCCAAATATCACCTGGGCATAAATTGAATTGAAAAATACCTTTGGTGCTCACCTGTAAAGTTAATTGTATGTGCAGACCTTTATTGTGTTTCAGTCATGCCATTCCAAATCTGTGGATGCCTTACTGGTCCCTACTTCTATTCTCCCTTTATGCTATACTTAAATGAACTGCAACTACTGGAAAAGCAAATTAAGACTTCACTGCTGTAGCAGAGAAAAAAGCTGCACACACCACAACTAAGGATTTGTGAATTCAGATGTGAGGGTATCTCCATGCTTGCTGTTTCATCTATACAGTCAGTCAGCAGACAAAGAAAGGCGGGTGAGAAAACAGAAAAAAATAAGTAAAACAGTAGAAAGAAAAGACCAAAAGGAATGGTTAGGGAGAATAAATATCTAAGTTGGTATTTTCAAATCTCTTCTGCAACTCAATTAGACCTTCAGATTTGTCTTTTCCCCCTAACAGTTAATTTTAAGATTACAGAAAAACATTACAGTGGGCAAAGCAGGAATCCTAATCACTTACTGAAGAAGCAGGGATATCCAGAGGGCAAGAAATGTTGGTTGAATATAGCTTTCTCCTAGCTCGTTTTGGCCTGAGCTCATTTTCTTTGACATTTTCTGGTTCTGGAGACTTGGGAGAGCTTATTGTCTCAATAAGCTTCTTTGCTAGAAGACAAATTTTATCATAAATACATGTCATGGTTTTGTGAGCCTCAAAATTCATGAATAAAGTAGGCTTTATTAAAACAGTTTTAAAATTAAACCAGTGTAGACCAAAGTTCAAATAGAAAAATTCAGAAGTGGAATTTGACTACCAGTTTTCTGTAGCTGGATGAAGTTTTCTGTAGCTTCAGGTGCAAAAGCTTAAAGGACTCATTTAAATAGCACATTAAAAATCAATTAGGATTCAGATCTCACTGAAATTTCACTTAAAGACTACTAAGCTACAACAGGCTTAACTTTTGTGCTGACAGAAGTATAGTGTACAGTCAATTTTTTCTATACCTTTTTATAGTTTTATCAAATTAGTACCAACTCTTATAAAGAGAAGACTATGTGCACTAGAAAAAAAAACAAGAAATAAGTAATACTGTTAATACAAAGAGCAAAACCATACAGGACATGGTAATAAAGGTTATAAAACAGAACTAATTTGCTCAAATTAAGTATTCAAATTAAGGATGAAGTCTTAAGTACAGTAATTTCACACTCATAAGCTGCACCTATTTCACTGAAGAATCGAGCTGATCCCGGTAGTGCGGCTAATCACAGGTGCAGTTTATTTATGGACAAATTCTGACAAAATGCCAACCTGGAAGTGTGAGACGACTAGCCGGGGGAGAGCTGCCGCAGAACCGCAGCCGGGCGGGGAGCTGCTGCGGAGCCACTGACAGGTGGGCGGCAAGCCGGAGCCACTGGCGAGTGGGCGGCGAGCCTTCGGCGCCTTCGTCGGCGAGCCGCCACTTTTGAGCGGTGCAGGGAGCCGCCGCCGCTGCCAAGAGGCTGGGAGCCGCGGCAGCCAGCGCCAGGGGTGGGAGTGCCGGGGCCTGCAGCACAGGGAGGGTGCCTGGGGCTGCGTTTAAAGGCTTTGCAGTCTGTGAAAACCGTTTGCAAATTGAGCACCTGACACCAAAACCCGCACTCCCACGATTCTGTTACTAACGCATTACTTTGTTGCACATGGATCCTTGCTTAAAAAAAAAAAAATTAAAAATTGCAGCTTATACCAGGTGCGACTTATGTGTGTGAAATTACTGTAGTCTGACTTTGGCTTCTGATGATAATAAAAACTGTGCTCCTGGAACCAATATGATAAACACAGAAATTTTTAAAAATTTCACACAGTTATTATCTAGACTGAATTATGTCAGATAATTTAAAATGCATTCTGTAGCGGGACAAGCTTTCAAGGTGGTACAGGAGTTTATTTTAACTATCCACAGTAAAAAATAACCAACTTTGTTTTAAACAAATAATAATATCTTGTAGAATTAAATACTGGTGATTCCTTGTGCCCTCTGCTAATTTTAATTTTTTTTTAAAGCACAGTAACCCAGAGATCATTCTTAATGTAGGAAAGAATAAAAATATATCCTTCAATGGAAAGTCTAAGCAATTAATCTTCACAAGGCCATACCTAAACTTCACAATTTCAAATTAACAAATCCATTAATTGCTCTGTATTCAGTACAAGGAAGATTTCCAAATATTTTCATGAGTCACTGGCTTTCAGATTTCATAGAATTAACATACTTCAAAAAACGTTAAGAAAGTTTCCAGAGCAACAAGGGATTGCTTCTAGAACAAGTTAAGATTTGGAGTTTGGATTCAACCCTTTATTTTTTTAGAGCAGCATGGCAAGTTTCTAAAACTGCCTTTACGTGTAAGTAAGTACACAGAGTAACTCTTACATTTTGGGCTTAACAGTTATCATTGCTTTTATGATAAATATGCACATACTTCACACTGCATCTTTCATTCCACCTGGTTTATAATTCACACTTAACCTAAGTTTTAGAATAATGTGGTCCTCACAACCAAGATAATCTTTTGTTCTCTGCTGTTCTACAACACTCAGAGCATAGGAAATAAGCCTTATTTATAATGTACAAACCTTTAGAGTGAATCCTAGTAGGAGAACTTTGGAAAAAATCACCAATTTTCTGTAGTGTTCTATCTTTCTTCTTTGCTGACTTTTCATTTAGAGTACAATCTTGCCTTCTTAAGGGGTATTTTTTCCTAAGAGATTGTGAAGTAGCCATCTGTATAGAAATACAGGATCATTGTTTAAGCTGAAAATTGACTTAATTCTCAAATTTCATTTCATTTTACTTCAATGTAAAATTATTTTCAAGCTGACACATGGAGCTTCACTACTGACACCTTTGTTCAATTTAGTAATGATATCACTACAGCAATACTGTAGACAACCTCATTTTACACCTAGAAGAAAGAAAATTGCTGAAGTTTCACAGAATACGTTTAAGCGCAGGAGTCATACAGGAAACAGAGGGTTTTTTTTTTTAAAGACAGATTCAAAGCTGTAGAGTATTTTACTAGACAAGCTAATTATAATTATATTACATTAATTCTAAATAAAATAATCTGTTGGGGTAAAAAAATCTCTTGCTTCCCCTCCTGCCCTCCTACTACTATGGTCTAAAATAATCTTTTCATAATTGCCATATATATAGATAAACTAGTTTTACTTCAAAGGCATTGCTTATAACATCACACTTTAATAACATGCTCAAACTAGTCATTTTAACTCCTCAGTATGCAACATCCTTCCCCTTTAACTCACTGCACACTGCAGCTGGGACACTACACATTCTTGGCCAATACAGACCCTTTAGCTTACAGTTCATTAGAAAGACACAATAAAGAATGTTGAAGAATCCCACTGAAATACATAGTTAAGGATAAGATACTTCTGGCATAACAATATTTGCTCTTTTCACAAGTCTACCTTTAGAGAAAAGGCTAAACTGACTTCAAAAATTTGAACAAAATCAAACCATTTTTTTGTTGCTTGGAGAAGGTGAATCAACTATAGGAAGTTTTACATTTCTCTTGTTCTCACTCTTCACAAAATCCTAAAGAAAATTAGAAGAAATTACAATTGATACCAATGACCACCTAAACCAAATGACATGATTTCATTATAGAACTGATCTGTAATCCTGCAATCAGAGCTGGAGACAGAAAGAAATGGCACTATCTGGGAAGAGAAATGTAGAAGGTAAAGAGAAAGTGAAAATGAGGCACAAGGAGACTGAGTTTGGATCAGCTGAAGTCTGTGACCTTATTCAACACAGGCCAGAGATCCACCACTTGGGAGTGATGAGGTTTAAATAATACCCTACATATATCCCTGGGATTCCAGCAGAAAATAAGAAGTTAGAATTTTAATAAATGATCAGAGTAATAAACTGAAAAGCTGCACAACAGATTTTGTCAGTTGATCGAGTTCATACCTCAGTTATCTCTACACTCTTCCTTTTCCTTCTTAACTTGCACATTTTAACTGTAACTGGTGAGGTGCTGCCCTGGTGTTTCACCTCCATTTTATGGGGCTGCAGAGGTGTGAATTGGATTTCCATCTCTGGTTTTGGGAAACGACTTGTTTTTCCATCCTCTGTGGACACTTCAGTAGAGTCAAGGACAGTTTCAGAATGGTCCTGTAAGAATATGAAAATTGTAAGAAAACAAGATAAGTAGGTGTTCTATTTTCCAGCTGCTAGCTTTCAATTCACTTACAACAGAAGTGAAGAAATCAACTACAGCAGTGTTTAAGCTTTATTATCTAAAATAACTTTTGTTAAATTCTAAACTTTTTTTGTATCTATAAAGACAGAATTTTCCTTGCTGAACTCAGCCTGATACTTTGTTCCCAAGTAATTTTTCCTCAAGGGCAGAGACTCTTAGTGATTGTCTCAATCTTTACTTTGCTGCTCCTTAGGAACTAGACAGTAACAGCAGCTTTTGTGAGAAAAGTAAAATAGTTCTGTAGCTTATCTTTAGGGAGCTGTCTTCCCCTTCTAGAGGATTCCAGCTGTTCCTCTTTATGTTGGTTCACCCTGAAAGGTGAACCTCCTTCCTCTTAAAAAGGAAAATGATAAAAGCTCAAGGAAAGCCAAAAGGTAGTTCTCCAACAGGCTCTGCTGGGATTCTGAGGGGGAATCACATTCAGAATTCCAGCAGAACTGCATTCTCAGGAATGGAGCAGACTGATAAAGTTGCCCAGGAGCAGTCAGTGTCATTAGTGAAAAAAGCTACACACAGATTTCCTACAGTGGAGGGAAGCAAAACCCAGTCTGCCCTTCTATTGGTCACACATTTAAAGGGGTTTATATTTTTTTCCCAGGTGACTTATGTAATAATCAGCTACTTTATATGCATCACTGAGAGGTAAGTTTTCAAGAGCACAGGGCTGAAGTCAGATATAATTATTCACATGATTATACTATACAGTTTGTATGTACACTGGTTTAGTTTTGCTTTAAGTATGATGCAAGATACTGTTTTGCTCTTATGAACTCCCATACGGGCTGTTTAATCACAATCATCTCACTATACAATAGGTGACATCATCAAAGTGGTTTGAGTTGAAATCTCTTTAACACTGACATAATCAAACTGAGATGACACTACAAACATGTCTCCAAAATCTCTAGAACCTGGACTAGTTAACTAGTTTTTGTCCCAGCTATAATGTTCTATAATGTATAGAGAGGTAATATTAATTTAATAAAGTACAGTAATTTCATGATTATAAGCCACACCTTTTTCACAGAAGAATCCAGCCTACCCCAGTAGTGCGGCTAATCATCAGGTACGGCTTATCTATGGACAAATCCCAGCAAAATGCCAACCTGGAAGTGAGAGCCAGCCAGGGAGGGTGCCTGGGGCTGCCTTTAAAGGCTTTGCTGGTCTATGAAAACTGTTTGCAACTTGAGCACCTGACACCAAACCCCGCCCTGGCGTGATTCTGTTACTAATTCGTTACTTTGTCACACATGGATCCTCGCTTAAAAACAAACAAACAAACAAACAAGCAAGCAAACAAAAAAAAGCGGCTTATATTCAGGTGCGGCTTATATATGGACAAATCCCGTGGTTTACCCGGCTACACGGATGTGCGGCTTATAATTGTAAAATTACTGTACTTATTTTCTGAGAGTTGTGTAAGAATGAATAAGAACTCAGAACTGAAGATACAGATAAAGCATAAATAAGTTTTGGGAGATTTCCAGAGCTATATACAGAAATATATACTGAAAAAAAACAACAGAACTATTAACATATCCTTAATACATAAACAAACATACATCTTTGTTTACAGACTGATCAATTTTATCTTGTCCTGCTTCAGGTAAAGGTACTTCTGCCAAAGACTGAGGATTTTCATGGTTAACCTGCTGTTTTGTTTCCTTTATAAAGTCATCTTTCTCTGCCAGGTGTTCTTTTAGATCTTCTATGTCAGTTTCCTTATCCTAATAAACATAGTAAAAATTGCCACAAGTTTCAGGACTGTCAAAAGAATGTAATATATATTCACAAGCATCATTATAATAATCAGTTTTATAAGTGCAAGCTAAACCAGTCAGGTATCCAATACAAAGCCAATAATTTAATGCCTCCATGCACAGCAAAGAAAAGTCTTACAAGCCTCTGAGGAAACATAATGCAAAGCTTTTAATTTGACTATACTTATTTAGAATTCTAAGTTCACCTCCCATTTAAAGTTCTTGGTGCTTTGAAAAAGACAACAAATGAGAGAGTTGTTTCAGATATCCAGTCCAAATTTACAAGATCGTTTACTTGAAGTACTAAATATTTTCAAACTCCAATTACTACTACAAAATCAGTTGCAACCAAATATAAAGCTTTTCTTTTTAAATGAGCTGCAAATGGTTTCAATATGATAGTGTTTAAGAACAAAAAATAGAGCTAGAATGCAAAGAGCAACTCTAGTATTTTCCAAAAACGAATGGGTAACAAAAAGCCCTCAAAAAATAACACAGAAGAGAAAATTGACCTTTTCTGAAGCCATCAGTGCAGCCTGTTTCAGCCTGTCTATTTCTTTATCTTTCTGTATGGTGCTAGAAGCCAAAGTCTTGAGCTGTACTTCCAAAGCTTCTACAAGTTCATCTCTTTCTTCACGCCACTTTTGAAGATTGCTGTCCTTCTCTACCAGCTGCGCAGCAAGTCTTTCCTAAATATTAAAAACGCAGGTTAGACTAGAACACTACTTCTACAGAGTATCTGAACTGTTCTGCTAGTTTTGTTTTGCACAGTTAGTACTATTTTACAGCTTTGGTAAACTTAAGAGCCTATGCAGACCTTAAAAAGTTCACATAGACCTAATTTCAGTACAAATATGCAAAAATCATGTTTCAACTAGAAAATATGTATTTATACTGTTTGTGAAAAATTCTTTCTGAGAGGTTCTTTTTGAGAACCACAGCTACTGTTTGCTCATTTGAAGATTTTATTAATTACAATTCTCAGGCAAGAAAAGTCACAGATAAAAGTAGTTGTAAGCTCCTAACATCCTCCTATACTGATTGCAGGTCCACAAAGGCATTGCTAACTACTTCTAGATGCAAATGCAGTTTTATATTGCAGAGGTTCATATAATAATTTCATCTGATTAAAAAATTACAATCTTGATGCAGTCCAGTGAACAAGTAAGGTGCCTTAGTTATAACTATCAGTCTTCCCAATGCTAGCATGTATTACCACAGAACACTGATCAAGTATTTTCCAAAGTAAGCTTTCTTAGCTTTTAAGGAGCAATTCACTTAAGTGTAGATTATTATTGGTGTTTTACACACAGTATGAAATTTAAAGACTTCATAGTGAGGTGGTAGCGATGGCATGTTAACTTCCATGTTTTCTGATCTTCCTATTCTTCCTTTTTCGTTTAGAGAACATCTCATCTGGGCTTTGTGATGTGAGAAAGTGAGGGAACTGACAAAGGCCAGCAGCTCTCAAGTATCCCCACTGTTGAACACTTGACATGTGATTTACTCTGTACTAGGGACACTACAGGACACTGCTGAGACTAAGTCACTTACAATTTCTGCTTGTTGCTTTGCATGATGTTCTCTATCCTCCACAAACTTCCTCATTTCCCTGTTGCGATGGTTCTCAGCTTCTTTTACTTGATTTATGAGTGCCATTTTTTCCTCGAGCCACTTTTTTCTATCACTTTGATACTTTGCCTCACTTTCCTAAATCGATGAAACCAGAAATAAAACGACAAGTAGAGAAAAAAAGAGACTTAAAATTCAAAATATCATTGGATGGTTAAATTTCAAAAACAACAGAAACAGTAGCACAGTTTTACTCTAGCATACCCCCAGGTACAAATATTATACTCATTTGTTCTTCTGTATTGCAAAAAATTATCAATTTTCAGCATTTCTTATTCAGACTTGGCACATCTTCATGGAATGCAGTTTCTTTTTCCTCAAAGCATTCTGGGTCAATCACAGACATATACTGCAAAAGTACTGGTAAATAGACACTTCTGCTTTACAAATCCCCAAGCTTTTATGCTGCCTTAAAGGACATGTTAGAAAACTAACTCTGCTTCTCTGCTTCCAGACTGAAAGGGAAACAATGTGGTACAGTTTGAATGGTAGGCAGAGACAGCATGTACCTAAGAATGTCACTTCAATCCACAGCAACTTCATCTCCTTTTCTCTCACAATGAAACCTCTTGTCAGACATTCTACCATGTAAGTACCTGTAAATTTGCTTAGAAAGTAAGTCTACTTTCTAATCCAATGAGAGTTAGAGCAAAGTTCTCAGCCTTACTAGAAGAGATTACAGGCCATGCAGCAAGCGCAAGACCTTGAGAGAGAGTTTGATTTAGCAACTGACAGGAGAGATCCCTGGAACTGATATCAGGAGTTGGATTAAGACAGCAGTAAGAGGAAAACAGCTACAGAAGCCCTGTGCATAGCAGTAGCATAATGTAGGGCAGGGTGCACTCTGTTATGGGGCATCAATGGTGCCCTATGGAAAAGATGCATCAGTGGAGGTTTCCTTTATGAAGGTAGTAACTTGCCATATCATGTCCTGGGCTCTTGAAGACATTGACCCAAAAAAACCCCGACACTCCTAAATGGGCATTATGGCCTTAGATTTAAGTATTAATTATATCACTATGTTTTACCTTTAGTTCTTCTTGCAGCTTTATTAATTCCTCATTTTCATTTATGGTTTTCTCCTCATTTTTGCGGTTACTATTGCACTGGTTGTTCAGCTCTCTATATTTCTGCTTCCATGTCTCCAGTTCTAGGCAGAACACAAAATGAGTTTACATAATGCATAATTTTAAACATGTATTTGAACATGTTCCTATCCTTCTATTAAAGTTGCTTGGCTTTATCAGCTATGATCACAGACAACAGAAGCCTCTTAGGAAATTGCTATTTGTTACATGAAAGTAACACCTAAATAGCAATGGAGAAGTAAAACCAGAAATGTAAAGCAACTATCACAATACACATCCAAAATAGTTTTCCTTCCCTGTTCCCTTTCCACGGAGAGATTACCCAAAACTAATCTGTTGGTCTCTTCTAATTTGGCTTCAAGTACTTGATCTTGTTCAGTCTGAGTCTGTTCTTGTTCTTCTAATGTCATCCGCATATCTTCAATTATTTTTTCCTTTGCATACAGATCTGAAAATTTGAAAATTAGTTTACAGATGAGCCTCCTTCTAGTTCCCACCATTCTCTCCCAAAGTGCCTCAGTTACAAGTCATTTCTCCATTACCTGAGATCCAAAATTTTATTACAAGGAAATCGAAATACTGGACTATCCACATCCCAAATTCTTAAGTGATTCTATTCTCATCAATTTAACTTAGATGTGTGTTTAGACTCTGGCTTGTATGGCTATGATGAACTAACTACTTCTGAAGCACTAAATGTTTATCAAATCCTCAGAAATTGGTGCTAGCACACACCATAGTGTGTTAGTTCATACTTTTGCTAAAAAGGACAACTAAAACAAAACCAAGTAACTCCCAATATTGACTAAATGAACGCTAATACTTTCTCCAATCACATTTCTTAGTCTGAGACTGTTTCTTTGCTCAGAAATATATCTACTAACAATTCAATAAGAATTACTTTCTGACATTAAGATTTTAATGTCCAGGCTGGTGTGTCTCGGTACTCTAAAACAGAAATATACGAGACTTCAAATTTGTTATTGACACGATCACTCATTATGTTGCCATTGCACACACACAACAAAACTGGAACAATAATAGTTCTCTCTGACCTTTTTGTGTTTTCTCATACTGTTTGGAGATTTCTTCCAGCTTTTCTTTATTCGATTGCTCCTAAATATCACATTGAAAGCAGATTAAAGAAGTTAGAACATGCTGAAAGAAACATACATAGGCTAGAAATTAATAGCTTTTCATTTTGAATTAATAAATAATAAGTACAGCATTTAAGATGAATTGTCCCAATGGATAAATTCTTCATATAGTACAAAATAGCATTCCAGCTGTTTAAAAAATAAAAAGACACTACTACTAGGATATCTAAGCGTCACTAATCAGAAACTCTGCAGGTACTAAGTATTTATTGACTAGACTGATTGTCAAATTGTTTTAAATAAGTCCTGCATGAGAATTTCTTTAAACATTTTTCATTCAAAATTAATTTCAGCTGGCTACTCTTATTTTTACCCAGCTTCTCCAGTTGTAAGCTTTCTCCAGTTTCTTGGAAAACACCTCGTTAGTAGATTAGTTAAAAAATATTAAGAGCAAGTAAAATTTTATAAAACACCTTTTTAAGTTGCAGGATTGTGCGCTGTTTCAACTCTAATTCTTCACTACACTGCTTTTTGATTTTCTCAAGTTCATCGACTTGTTTCCTCAGGGACTTCTCCTGAGTTTGCATTGTACACACCTGCAACAAGACAGCAAGCAAAACTTACATTTAGTTATACATCTTTTACAATCTCTGTGAGTTATCTAGATAACCAACTCCTTAAATTAGAGTTAAATTTTTGCAAGCATCTTCATTAAATTTCAGGGACCAGTAGTGCACAAAAAGGATACTCTGAATGTATCACTCAAAATAGCCTTATTGTGAATCTCTTTTAACATCCATAGATTGAGATTTGTGAAAACGGGTTTTAATAACAAAAGCCCAAACTTGCAGAAGAAACATTTTGCCTATGGTTACCAACCTCTTTTTGTACTTGCTGAATTTGTTTCTTGGCATCAGAAAATTTCTCTTTCAAATCTGTGTATTCTTCCTCTTTCCTCTGCAAATCTTTTTTCAAACTTTGTACAAGGGCAGAGCTTTCAGAAAGATCTTTACGTAGCCTTGGGTTAGAAATTAGGAGACATAAATAACATTAGTCTTATATATTAGGTCAGGCTCTTTACTAGTTTTATTTGCAAATAGAATCTCAGCTCTATCAGATCAATGACAAGCTTTATAATGTTACACTTGGATTTCAATGTCTTACTACATGAGCCTGAAGTAACAAACTGCTCAGATTCACTTTTGAAAAATATTATTTTTTAAAATATTATCTTTTTAAGCATAGTAGAGCAACCATTTTTATCATTAGGCAGCCTTAAAAATTAGAAAACCCATGCTTAAAATCAAATAAGTTTAAAGTTGACAAATATATCCTAGTTCTTCTAAGTATCAAGATGAATAAAAAGAAAAGTGGAAAAAAACCCGTAACATTGCAATAAACCCTGCCATTACAAGCTCTGCAAAGTAAAGAATAAGTTTGATGGGGTTATTTTTAAGCGATCAGATTTATTAAAAAGCATTTCCAGTAAGACATCTTGGCCTTTTAAACTAACTAAAGGAAGGTTTTTCAGATCCTACAAATTACAATGATCACAAGGCCTCACAAAAAGAAATCCTTTCAAAGCTTCTCCAGCAGAGGGTTGGGGATCATCAGACGTTCATGCTAAACCTTGGAATATGTGCAGTACCCACAGATATGGCACTAAAGAAACCATAGTCAGGAGAAGGGTCACAGAGCATCTTAAAGTTATTTTTACATAATTGCAATTTCCTTACTATATAGCAAATATAATCTCTCAGGTGCATGTAATCTCCTATTCCTTACAGATTTAAAAAGTAGAGGGTGCTGAGGAAAGTTCTACCCTCTACACCCATTATTCCTTCAAGGCTTGTAATAGATTGTTCACCTAGAATAGCTGTTACCAAAACCGTCTGTTTACTCCCTGGACTTTCCCCACCTCCCTCTCTTCCTTTCATCATTCAGTCCTTTCCAAAGATAACATGTCCTAGAGGATATAATACTGCACTATGCCATTTCTTTCAGAAAAGATCTGCAACAAAATTGTTAGAAATCCCCAAATAATTTATTTCATTGTATGCTCCTGCACAATAATATGATTTAGATGTATATTTTTGAAAGACTATACAAACAGGTGAGGAAAACGTAGCCAGCAGAATCTGCAAATATAAAATTTGAGTAGTGTATAGAAACTTCTCAAAGAAGCAGTTTGGTTAATCAAGTTTATAAATATGCAAATGTGGTATATCAAAATAAATGTTGATATAAGGGAGTTTTAACTTAATTTTATTCTTAAAGGGTTAGGAGTAATCTCATTATTTACTTACAGTTCTATAGACTGTATTTGCTCATACTCATTTTTCTCCTTTTCCTGAAGAGCGTGTTTCATAGTCTCCAAGCTGTTCATCAGTTGCCCAACTTCATCCTTCAAATTTGCTTCTCGGTCACTAAGTTCTTTCAGTTTTTTGTCTACACTGGTACATTTCTCTTGCAGGGCTACTGTGTTACTTTCCAGATTTAAAATAGTAGATTCTTTTTCTTTTAGTTCTTCTTCTAACTCTTTCATCCTGTCATCATTAGTCCTAAAACTGTCCAACAGGCATTCAAGATCTCTTATTTGTCCCTCATAGCTGGTAACTTTCTCCTGAAACTGTGCAATTACTCTCTGATTTTCTGCAGTCTGTTTTTCAAAATCCTGGGTTTTCTTCTGGATTTGCTCTTGTAATTGATTCATAAGATCTTTTTCCTTTACAGACTGATGATCTTGATTTGTAATCTCATTTAATTTTATTTTTAGTTGATTATTGTAATTCTCACTATCATGAATTCTTTTTTCTAAGTCTTCAACTTGCTGAAGCAGTTGTTGAATCCGATGACTTTTTTGTGAGGAAGCCTTAATAATAATTTTACATTCTTCCCAAATGCTTTCAATACTGCAGTGAAAGGAGCTCTCCTGTCTCAGATCTGCTGTAGAAGCAGTTTGGAATTGCTTGGATAGAGGATGCACCTGAGTTTTCTCTGGTTCATCTTTTTGAGGGTCTAAGGAATCCTTTACACTAACTAAATCAATATCCACAGCATAAGATTCCAAGTGACATTTATACAATTCATCTACCTGGGACTGCATTGTTTTAATTTGTGAGACTTTGTCAATTATATTTTGTTTAGCAGCTGTTACTTCGTTATTCAGCTGAATAATCTTTCCTTCTTGTTCCATATTTATAGTTTTCTGTTTGTCCAATTCAGAAACAGTCTCCTGGTATTCAGCTTGACATTGTAGAAGTTCTCCACTTAAGACAGAAGCCTTTTCTTCCGAAGCAGAGAGTTTGAGCTGCAAGTTCATTAACTGCTGATTTAAGTCTTCTTTTTCATTTTTTTCTCTTTGGCATTGTTCTTCAAGTGCAGCTATCTGACCTTTCAAGGTTTCAGTTCTTTCCTTTAGTGCTAGTATTTCCATGTAGGTCTCAGAATTATCAGTTCTCTTCAGATCAAGACAGCAGTTTCTCCAACTCTCTCTCTTATCTCCTAAAAACAAAACCAAAACAACATCAAGAACAAACAAATCCCCATAGAGCTCAGGTTAATTAAAATCAACAAGTCACTAGCAACACCAAATTGTAATTGCTGTATGGAAAACAAGCATAATCCAAAACCCACTCTCATAGCATTTTAGAAGTCTGAGACTTCCAAAGCCTCAGAAGTCTTGAAGTCTGAGACATGTTATATGCATTAAAATGCCTCTTGGGCTTCTAGGCATAACTTGCTGAAAGAGGTGTTTAGAAGACTTTAAAAAAGTTTGCTACAGTTTTATTCCAACCTTCTATTCTGCCCCACTAGCAGAAAACTATAGCTAATTTCACTAGTATGTGCAACATCTATGAGCTAGGTAACATTCACAGTGATAACTAGTTTCTACACCTCCACTTATTCAACAATCCCTTTAAATAGAGCCAGCAATTACCCATACTCCATTTAGGGGAGCAATGGTGTCACATACCTTCACCTGAGAAGTTTTATGCATGCTCTATATCACCTTACTTTAAAAACAAAGCTAAAAATCCAGCACAAGGCTTTTTTCTTTGTGTCTGGAATCTTCCTTTTGTATTCATTAGGTTTCTAAACTAGACAAAAGAATAACTGTTAATGCTCACACCTAATACACTGCATGTCAAGTTCTCCAAGAAAGACTTAAAACATGTCATTCCAGCCCAAAATTTCCATGCTTTATTAAGACTGTTTTCCCGAAGTATTGAGGCATTTTAACTAAAATTACATGTATCTCATCACCTTCAAAACTGACTCCAGCTATATTTCACACTAGTGTTCTAAAATCCACTTGTGTTCGTTTAGTAACATGCGTGCTATATTTTACTGTTAAATCAAGCCTGACTATCTTTAAGGATTAGATTATCACAACTATGCACTACAGGGAGATAGTATGAATTCTTGTGAATGCTGCACCTACAGAAGAGTTAGGCAGTCATCTCATTTTGGGACCACTAAGCACACGTGTACTGCAGGGAAACATCCTCTTAACAGATGCAACAAGCTGTGCAGTCAATTTGAGTCACTAACAAAAACATTAATTCTAAAACATTAGCAACAGTATTTTGGTTTTTGAAAGTTGACAGGACACTTTGCTCCTGCTTGTGCTTCTGCTAGCTCAACCACAAGAGTACCCTTATTATAAGGCACATAAGGTCACACTTGTAAATGAGAAATTTTGGATTTGGAAATTGTTTTCTCTGAAAGTCCAGTTGCATAGTCCTAAGAACACAGATCAGACAAAATACTACATATTCCTCTCCCTGGATTGGAGTTTTGCAAGCTTCACTAAGAGGTGCTGAGGTCTGTCAAAACCCCTGGTCTTGGTTTCAAATGACACTTGAATTTGTACAAACAACAAATGCTCTACTGATCAGCTGACCTAGCCTAATATTTTTACCTCCTTTAGCTACTACTGGCAGGGCCAGCCATTTTCTATGGACCTTTTTTACACCGAAGAACTGAGACAATACAACCGTGCTTAAGTCTTTCAGTATCCGTAGATGCACGTGTTTGCTGCCAGCTTATCTAACCACACCTGCAATCTGAGAATTATCTGCCTCTCCCACATTCCAGGGCAGCAAACATCAGAAGTTCAACACTCTCTGCATGAAGTGCTTTGTTAATGGAATCACAGAAGATCCTGAGTTTGAAAGGATCATCAAGAGCAGGACTGCTCTCCAGCCTCTCATGCCCCAATCTGTACCTAAAGCTAGGGTTACCCTGTCCTAGGTGGAGAATCAGGCATTTATCTTTGATAACTTCAGAGGGCTGGTAAGTGCCCAGCTCTGTAATTAGTCTAGATCTCTCTGCAGGGCTTCCCAGCCTTCAAAGGAGTCAACAGCTATCATTAGCAAATTTATGACAGTTTTGGTCCTGCATCCAAGTGTCTTATGATGATGTTGAAGAGAGCGGGGCCCATGATAGAGCTCTGGGAAGCCCCCACTAGTGCCTGGACACCAGCCTGATGTTCCCCATTTACTAGAACACATGATAAACTTAAAACGGATTTACTGCTGTGAGTGCTCCCTTGTTCTTTCACAACGTAATGAATGACAGTTGAACATTCAGTTTATTCACTGTATCCTCATTTTTCTGTGATCCTGTGAATTTGATAATTCTCCTTTTACAGAAAGGAAAGGCCTCCCACCTTCCTTTTGCATATGCTTTCCATAGTTCTATGAGAAACCAAAGCCAAGCTGGGTCCTGAAGTCAAGTTAGAGGCAGAAAGCTCTTACAAATAGCATTTTGCACAAGCCCCATATAGTTCAGTCTCACTTAAGATATTTTATTCACTTGATAAGCATACAGATAAAGCAAGAAAAGCAAAAAGACTGAAAGTGCAAGCATAAGAGCTGTAGAAAAGACACTATTTGTGGACTTAAGCTTTCCACTTGAGTAAGAGTAAAATTAGTTTATTTTGCCAGCAGAGTCCCCTTGATCAGAGCTGGTGTGTTCAGAGCATGCATACAGAATGAGATGTCAAGGTTCACAGCACATACTGTATGACTGAACAATCAGTAAGTCATTGACACCTCTGCTGCTTGCTCAGGAAATTTTCAGAAACTTGAACAGAAGATACTGCATTCTCAGAAGAGCAGCTACAAAAAATTTAGTACAACAAGGGTTAAGAAATTGCCTAAGAACTACAGTTAGGCATGCAGGTACATACACAGATGAGAAAAAGCAGGAGAAAGGAAAGAGTCTAAAAACTTTTATTTACATCATTTAGGAGTAAACAATATAGAGCCCTCTACAAAACAGATGACACAGAACAGTTACTTCCTTTTACAGTTTAACACAGCAGATTTCTTCCTCAGAGCATAACTTTTACGCTTCCCAGCTTTTTTCTTCTGTTCTGGAACAGTAATCAAGCCTTTTTTGAAGACCCCCTGTTGCGTGATGGTAGAAATTGTACCTTTCTTTGGAGGTGGCTCCTCTTCTGCAGTAGGTTTATTTTCCAAGCAACGTTTTCTTCTCACTTCCAATACCGTTTCCTCACTATCCTTGAACTGGCTGCTTTCAATCACTTCCTTAGAGTTCTTGTCTGCTAATTTTCTTTTAAGGGTAGTCAAAGTGTTCTCCTGTGTTAAAATAGAATCAATTGCTTTAAAATTGTACAGATTGAACACTTAAAAAGGCTTAGCAGCTTTTTCTATACAAATGTTTTTACAAAACCTTAAGGGTAAGGTGCATATCAGAGGAAAAGTCAGTGACAGATCAGCTAGTTAAACCAAGAGCTCCTGCAACTTCAGATACAAAGAAACAGCACTTCTGCATTACACAGGAATTAGGGCAAGAGTCTAGAGAACTACAAAAACCAAAATTTTCATTAAGAGGACTTAGTTTACCATATGGAAACAATTTCCAGTGTCAAGAGTTGATGACACTGCCAACTCATTAAAAAGGCACAATTTGTTCTACAAATTCATCACTTTCTGATCACGGCTGGTAGAGTTGGGAGCTTTAACAGCCTTCAGTAAAGCCACAAATCATTTTTGTCACGACACATTTGATGCAATTTGAAAGCCTAGTCAGTTCTGCCATACGTGCTTTAGACACCTATTTGACTAAGAAAAAGTTGTTTACTTGCAAGATGACACAAGTGGCGAGCCACATGGTTGTCAAAGACCAATTATTCATCTGTAAGTACTTCATTAAAAAACACAATAGACTATAGAGTTGAGGTTTGGGGTCATGTTTTAAATGTCATGCCACAGTCTCATGGAAGCACTGGACAGTTAAAGCCTTGCTCTTGGAAGGAGCAGTAATACTAAGTCATCACACTCCACTCACTCTTGAGGCTTTCATAATATTGACAAGTTCAGCAGCTGTGAGGCAGAGAACACAAGACAAAGTTCGGCCAAAGCTTTGAATTGATAGTGTAACAGAAATGCATCAGAATGCTGACTACGTTTCACTTAAAACATTCTCAAGACTACTTCAGGTTACTGAACATCAGGCTTAAAAAAAAAAAAAAAAAAAAAAATCTCCAAAAACCTCAAAATGCATGTTTTGATTTTTTTTCATCTGCATACAGTTTAGCCAAGCTACCTTCCAGAATTCAGCAGATATCATTAAAATATACAATTCCAAGTTTTGTTAATCACATCAAAAGCAGAGATACCCATGTCATACCTTCTTAATTCAAACTTTGCTCAACACATTCACATTAACACTCTTCCCTTGAAAGTGTGCAAGCATGTTGGTGGTGGATGGAATACACTGATTTTTTTTTTCCTAGTTCACACAATTGTCTTTTTTTTACATTCTTCAATTCTAATTTCAACTAAAATTCACCTTTTGTTGCAACAAAACCTCATTGTTTTCCTCTTTTATTCAAACAGTGATGCACTTGCTCTATTCCCACTGTTTTAAGTCCTCACAGTTTGAGGGCTTTAATTTTTTTAATGGTTCTTCAGTCTCATCTTGAGTCCTCCGATAATAAGTTCAGATCAGTACTTCTGAAAGTCTCCTTATTTGCACACACCCTTGCTAGCATTTTGCTGTGGCTTTAGTTTCAACATCACCTGGCCTGCTATCATTTGAAGTAAATAGCAATCAAAGAAAATTCAAATTTTCCAAAGCACAATCCATTATAAGCACATTAAGATTTTTTTTGTATAAAGACAATTAAGATGCTTAAGACTTACATAATCTTTTATGGTTTCTTCTGAACAGGTTATCTGACTTTGTAGTCGCATAATAGTTTCATCCTTTTGCTTCAAAAGGTCAATCAGTTCTTGAATCCTTTCATTTTGTATATTCATTTTCTTGACAAATGAAAAAACAAGTTCAGTGTTAAATTGAACTCTACCATGCTTTTTGGAAGCAAGATCAGTTAAACTATGCTTGATATAAAAAAAAGGCTAGAAGCATAGACTAATAGTATTTCAAGTTATTGGAATTTTTTATTAATGCAAATAATTTTGCCCAAGTGTTTGTTTTTTTTTGAGAAAGTTACCTTAGCTGCTTCTTTAAGTTGCTCAGCAGACTCATCCAATTTAATCCTCTGTGCTTCAAAACCTTTAACAGAAAAAAGCCTACATCATAATCAGCCATCACAGTTTACTCACTAATCCATGTCTTTGTATATTCAGGGACTTCAGTAGTTTTCAAATACATTTATTTTCAAGTTGACTTCTACTAGGACATTTCAAAAGTTGTTTACCACTTTCTGGACTGGACAATTGGGCCTTGCAACCCTTTCAAGATACAGATCATATCACAAGACCTCTGCTGAGATCATTATGAGATGCTGCTAGTTTTGCCTCCATCAAAGTTCCATACGATGCCTGAAAACACTGCATCAGCAAAATGTAAAGTACAGGGAGTACAATACAACACAGAAATCAATAGCTTTGATGTTTCATCCCACAATTCTACGGTCAAAAATTGACAATTTTCGGTTTCATCTTAAAAATTAAATAAGGAAGGCCTGTAGAATTGTTTAACCTGAACATACACAAAACAAAGGGATTACCACCACTATACATATGATTTGGTTACACAATGCTGCTCAATGAGATTATTATTCCTATTTTACAGTACTCTGTCATTTCTTCTTTCACATCTTTTACATTACACTTAGATCCAGCTTACCTTTGGTTTTCCTTTCCAGTTCTTCCTTGGTTTCATCTAGTTCAGCAGTTATTTTTGCCAGCTGTTTTTCAAGACAATCTATAGTTTCCTGTGAATCCGCCAAGGACACAATGTACTGCTGTGCTGCTTCTGCCTGATTTTTGATATCAGTGACATCATTTTGCAGAGAATCAATAACACCCCCAAAATCAATGTAGGCACCTGTGTCTGCACTGTTTGCATTCTGAAAGAATTTATATTCATTCAGAAATGGCAATTAATTACATAAAAAATATTATTTCCACAGAAAATATGGAAGATTGTTAGGAATTCTAATATATAAGTTACCGTTATAATTCTGACTTAAAAGGCAGACTTTCTGTCTGCCTTTACACAACAGTTTGCACTACCAAAGTAGAGCTACTTTATTTTTATAACATTTAATGACCCACCACTTACATTCCCCCTTATATGTCCACAAAAACATTCTCTTTAAGTTTACAGTAAAAGTTAACATATTTTAAAGTGATGAGAATATTGAATGAACAGAGCAAACAGTTTTAGAAGGAATCTGAAATTTTCATATAACAGAAAAAGTTTGTGAGGTCAAGTAAGTCTTTTGGGTATAACTTATTTGACAGGCTTACTTGACATCTTGCCTCTGTTTTTAAAAAAATAAATACATTTAAACTCTCAAAAGACAGACTCAAGTGAAGAGTCTGGGCATGGCTTAAGTGGATGAAGAATTCTCATTGCTTCAGTTGTAGCTACTACTGTCCTAAGAGAGAGGTCTCTGTGACTACTCCACCACAGTGCATATGTGGGGCCAAAAAGTCAGACTCAAAGATTTGAAAGAGACACTAAATACAATGGATTTCACAGCATGAAAAACTGTAAATTTCCCCCAAATATCTTTGCCACTTTGAGCTGGAGAAATACAGAAAACCCCAAAAACTACTGAATCCCAAGGCTCAGCAACCTCATATATTAAATAAGATAAATATCTCTTGCTGAGGGCAATTGTTACATTGTGTGCAATTTCTTGAAACTGCCCCTGTTTTTCTTGAGAAATACCATGATTATTACAGGCAGTTGGTCTAAAAGGAACATTTGGGGCAGAAAAAAAAATACCTGAGGTCCAGCTTGATCACTGCAAGGCTGATGTTGTGATTTACTTTTTTCATCTGCATTTTTAGTATAACTATTTACAAGTTCCTTGAAGATTTCCAGGCGTTTTTCAGAACTTTCTTGAAGGTTTGCTCGTTCGTTAGAAAGGCACTCTCTAGAGTAGAATAAAAAAGTCAGCTAAAAGCTAGCCATGAGAGAGGCTAATAGGTTATCAGCACAGTTGCCTATAAACAAAGATTCTTCTTTATTTTGGCACAATAAACCAATACACTAAACAATGCTTCAAGTCTAAATCAGAAGCATATTTCACACATGCAAGAAGAATAAGAGGGATACAAGTACATAGATTATGGAAGACACTTAAAAACCATTTTTTCTAAGCTGCTTGAGACAGTATGTTTGGAGTATCACTAAAACAAAAAGGAACCAAAAAATTTGCAAATGTCACTCTTCCTACAACTTACTAAAGCAGCTCTTCCCTTAGGAAGAGTTCTACAGGAAAAAAACACTGCTTACAAATTATACACACACACACTCCTACTCATCCCACAGAAAAATCAAAGCCTTTTCTAAAGAGCATTTTTCCCAAGCTCATAATCCAAACAGAAACAAATATATTAACTGATGCAATAGATCAGATCTATCAGGAGACTGTAGTCTTACAACCCAGAGCGATTTAAGAAAAAATTTATTTTCACTTTAACAAGTAACTTTAAAACCACTTAAAGCCAGCTTACTTGAGATCCATTTCCCGCTGAGCAAAATACTGCATAAATTCTTCTATCACTTCTTCACGAATTTTTATTTCCAGCAGTAACTTGTTTTTCTTTTCAGTAATAAGTTTGTTCCTCAGCTCTTCTACCAGATTCACCAGCATCTAGAATTACAGTTAGTATTATGCTTTTCTTAAAGAAATCCTTTCCCACAAGTGAGATTTCTTCCATTCCTCAAACACTACAGCTAGAAAAAGTTTTTCCAGGTCTTTTATTAGCTCATTCATAAACAGAAGGATTTATGAGTAGATTGCGCTGCCTGTTTGGTAGTAACACAGCAATTTAGGTTTGCACAGAGTGGGTATTTCTACAGATCACCACGTTTATAACAGAATTTCCTAATGTTACCTTTAGAGATAGGCTTAAGATGCACAGAATTTCGCCTTTTTTTTCCCATATGTCCCTTTTTGGGTATTAATGAAGCCTCCATGAAATGGTCTCTAGTCCTCTGTTTTCCTACTCCTTGTCTTCCCCAGAAATTAGTAAAATCACTGTTTCTTAAAGAACGGGGTCCAGAGTTTTCTTATGTATAAAACAAAGGAACAATCTTGTGTTGCTAAAAAACAGGTAATGTCCTCTTTATACTAACCATAGGATGCCAAAAGAAGAGAAAGCCAAATGTGTGATTCTTACTGCTCAGTTTGCACTTTGACACAATTCAAAATTTTCCCACAATAAGCATCAAGGCATAAGTAATCCCACTTGTAGTTCCAAACACTGGATTTAGGTAGAATAAGGTGATGAGGGGGGAAGCAAAAGAAAAACAAAGGGGCAAGATGGAGGAAAGCAGAATACATTACTTCAAGGTTCCATGCTATACTAATTGTTAAAGTAGCCCTGGCACATACCATATATTTTTCTTTTTCAATAACAACTTCATTTTCTGCATTTTCCTGTACTGCTTCTTCTGTTGATGTACTGGGCTGTTCCTCCATCTCATCATCATCATCTTCAAACACATCTTCCAAGGTTCTGTCCCAGAGGATAGTAGCTCTTTTCCTTGGGATTGGCATTCTACTGACATTAAGCATTGATGACTCTGCTGCCGATTTCTGGCCAAATGACAGATCTTGGGGAAGAACAGATGTGTCCATAACTAAAACCTACCCAGAAAAATCAAGAACAAAAAGTTATTGGTATTTTTTAAAGCTCCACTTGCACCTTGAAGACCTGTTGCACTCTCCTATAGGTCTCCAAAGCAGAGCACTCTCCCAGCTTATCTATCTGCTGTTCAGAATCACTACTTTGACCAGTTTCTTTGGTGCTGAATCTATTTTATCTGTACTTCAGATGAACAACATAACAAGCTAAGATAGCAGTAGTATATGGGACAGCTGGAAGTGAGAGCATGTTGTATCTGCAGAAGATATTTACTCAGATTTCAGGAAAATTCTTCCAAATATATTAAGTTTCTTATCATGCTGGATGTTTCACAGGAATTACAAATTGTCAGTAGATGCTTCCACTCCCACACTCCAAAGGAAAATGTCCAAATCAAGTATTTTAAAAACTCTTGGAGATAAAGTTAATCTCATGTCATATGACTGCAGTATGAGACAAAAAACCAGTAACTAAATTCACATTCCTAAAAGAATATGCTCTTTTTAGAGCAAATCAAAGTTACCGATCAACAAGATAGATTACACCACACTTACTTTTTGTGCAATGGCTGAGAACTTCAGCACATTGAGTGTTTCCTCATATGCTGATGCACATTTGCTGATGTTTACTATCATGTACACCTTCCCCTTTCCACTGAAAAATCCTTGAAGGAAATGAGTTAGCTTACTTTCCCGAAAGGGTATGTGCTGATGCAACCTTCAAAAGACAAAAGAACAGATGATCAGAAGTTCAGTAAATTCCAGTCAGCGTAAGAACTATCCAGCCTGAAGACTTGAAAGTTTCACTCTTACTATAGCACTAGTGACAAGGGTGCTTTAAACAAATTTTAAATTCAAATTTATTTCAAGCTCAGAACAAGTAAGTAAAATTGCAAACATCTATGATAATTTAAAGGATGTTATAACTTAAGTGATTTAATTAAAAAGCAAAACAAGGGAAGTTTAAAGATAACTTTGGTACATCAACAAGACTACAATTTAGACACCAGAAATCTATACTTTTTTTTTTCTACTAAAAATTTAAGTGTTACTATTGTATATTTTAAACAATAGCTTTTAATCATAGTAGGCAATACCTAAAAACCACAACCAGCTGGCAATTCACAAAAGGACTTACTTTGACTGCTGACAGTTCTTGAGTGCATTAATACACTTGCCTAGAGTCAGGAGAGAGCTATTTATATTTCCACTCTCTTTCAACCTGTCACCCTCATTGCGGGTCTTGGTATATCTTTCAGAACCAGCAAGGTCACACAATGACAATCTGAAAGCAGGCAAGGGAAAAATCACTGTATTTACCTTAAAGATGCAAATTATCCACTTTTAAAAGTGATCTGTTTTCCTCACCCCTCTTAAGTCTGCTTCCCTAACCAAATTTCCCACTATTTTCTGCTAAATATTTGCTCAACACACTTCCTATTCCACCCCACTCACCACCTCTTCATCCTCTTCCTTCTGAGGACTCACAATTCAGAAGTAAAGTTCAGGAGTAAAGAAGTCTGGCAGAACCTTGTGCTGAGCAGAGGTGACAAGACAGAACAGCATTGACAGCTGATGCCTTGAGGGAGAGGGCCAAGTACTGTATGAAGGTGGAAATGGGGAGCCACCACACATGCAGGAGGCTCTGCCAGTGAGCACTGGGTGCAGTACCAACACAACATGGAAAGCAATTGACAACTGCATCACAAGAGACTGTTCTGAACTTACTCATTGACACGGATCACCCTTGGTGTGCCTGAATCTTCAATTTTTAGTACTTTAACTGTGAATATGCTGTGACTAAAAGGAGAAATTGAAATCAGCAGAGAAGTGACAAAGTAGATCAATACTTTCAAAATATTTTTAGCCTCCACAACATCTGTTCAAAATATGACTTGATTTGTGAATATATCTACTCATACACAATCACATACAAGCTTTTAGAGATCTTTATGTAGCATGTATTTTGCTTTTTCCTCAGATATTTAGATGGAATAAAGTTAAGTGTATTTGTATAGTATTTGATAAAATACTGTGAGCATTAGTACACGTTCACCCTGCTGAAGGATTGAATCCCTTTGGTTTAAACCATTGTGTCACACATTGCTAAAGGACACCAAAACTGAAACCTAGAAATCCAGACCTTGTTAAAACCTCTTCCCTTCCTAAAACCCATAAGCCATGTTTTAGTTTCTCCTTCCTCCCACCCACCATCCTGTGCCCAATGTTATTCAAAATGTGCCTTACCTTCTGCTGGAGCAATTGTTTAGTTTTGTGCTTGCAATACTCTGGTGTTTTAACCCCAGTTTTAGAAGTTTAAAAGCTTCTTTAGAGTCAGAAATCGCAACCCACTGCAGATCTTCAGGAAGAAGAAATAAGATAACTTTTAAGATAACATTGCTAAAATAGGTATTATGGGGATTATATATGCACAGCAAAGACATTACATTTACTATATCTGCTTCAGACAGATGTGATGACAAATCAGGTCAAAATGCCTCCTCTCACAGGAAAGGAAGGGCAATTACATCACATTTCATCAATTAACACGTTAAATATGTTCCATTCAAATTCAGCAAGTCACCTTAGCCTGCGCAAGATAAATCAAAAAAGTGAGGTATAATATGAGTAGAAAGCCCTGTAGTCATATTCAGCAAGGTAGAATCCTACCTTCTAAATCCTAAAATTAAAAATACCTTCAATTTATACCATAGTCAAGGGGGGAAAGGGAGGAAGGGGAAGTCATATGGATATCTTTCAATACCATCAAATTAACTGAAAAAAAAAAAACCCCAGAAGAATTTTGCCTGCAATATGATGACCATATGTCTGAAGCCTGCTTCTCTACTATTCTATTCTGAGAATACTGAAAAAATCCCGGAAATAACATCTGAAGAATTGTTGAGCCAATTATAAATACAGTTAAGAACTACAAGCCTCTTCTTAAAAGAAAATGGGAAAAAGCAAAACACTAAAAAATTTGTCAATTGTTTCCAATATTTCTCCCATTTCAAAGAAATATCAAGGCAGTGGAATGAAGAGGCTTTTAATAGCTCCAGTCAAGAGTAAAGATAAAACAGTATTAAAGGTAGAGATACTTCTATGTATGTAGATTGTAATAATTTTGTTATTGAGTTCTCATCTAAACGTCATTACAGGTAGACTAGCTTTTCAAGCTATATTTGGCAATTTGCAATGTATTCTACTCACCTTTTACAAAGGAACATCCTTTGATGTCTTGAGCCAGGCGCAATGTTTTTCTTTTCTTGTCATTTGAAATAGGAATCAATAGATCATAAAAGCATTCATTGTAAATCTCGAAAAATGAAACCCAAACAGAAAACTTGATGCAATTTCTTGCAGTTGTGATAGATTGTTCTGAGTCTTTTGAGATATCTTCCAAATCTGCCAAGTACAAAATATTACAAAGCAATATTAAGCTAGTAAAGTGAGTTTTGTTAGAAAAATAAGTAAAAATTGATACAACAAACTTTCTAAAAACCATTCAAAATGTAAAATTCATTAAAAAAAATCCATGGAAGGTCCCACCCCATTACTTAAACATCTGGAAGTCATATGGTTAACTTACATATTTGCAACAGACACCCACTCTACTACTTCCTTTTCCACTTTTCAATTCTATCAACCACATAAAGCTTGGTTAGAATTAGTCAAATCTCTTCAACATCTTTAGAAGACAAAACTAAACTGACAACATAGTTAATTTTGATTTTTTGAAGTAAACCTAAGGTATTTAGTCAGTTTTTTTAATGCTAGAATTAAGTTTGTATAATTACATAGAAGTACTCTAAAAGCCTGTCAGGATACCACCAGGACCCACAGGATAAGTGGCACTACTTTTTCTTTGCTATAACTTCAGTTCATTTAATGCCTGCTCAGATATTCTAACCATTTTATCCTTCTGATTACTGCCCAGATTATTTGCTCACTATCCAATTCACAGGCAAATAAAATTGGTAAGTCATTTTATCAACATAGGCCAGAAGTCAAGTTATTGACCTTAAGAAGGCTTATTTGCCAGCTTTAAGTGCAAAGCTGTCCTATAAAACATACCCTCAGAATCCACAGGTTCTTTGTTGCTAGTGTTAATCTGGTGGTCTACCTGCAAAAGAAAACATACTTTAAAAAAAATTGACACTACAAGTTATTCCTAATACATCTGTTGTGTTACTAGATGTGAATACAGATGGTTACAATATCCCAATGGAAAGATCCTGGTTACACACCAGGTCTAGTTCAGAGCACCTGTACACTGGTATTGACAGGGCTGTTCTTACCTCATACTCACCCCTGCCACTTTCGTTACATCAGTATTCAGCATTTCAGCTTGCTGACTTGAAAACAGTCTAGCCACAGAAAACTAGAGACATAGGAACCTTAACAGGGTGATTCAAGAAGATTTCAGGAGTTCAGTTACAGCTTAGTCTTAGCCTGGTAAATCCAGGAACGCTGAATTCTTTAATTATTGGTATTTTGCTAATATCGGGTTTCATAGTTTTCCAGCTTACTTGGCTAACCCTTGGAAACAAAGCTAAATGTAGAACACTCATTCACTTCAAAATTGAAATGAATAACTTACTGCTTCATGATACATGTTAGAAACAAGTTACACAGTTGAAATAAAGTCCAGGTTTTAGTAAGACAAAGGACAATTTTGTTTTGCTATTAAAAAAATGTAAACTAAATAACTATAGCTAGAGCTTAAGAGCTTCATACATACATGCCTTTCCCCAAGTCTTAGTTTTGTTTAGTTAGGTTTTTTCAGACACAGAACTGTAAGTGCCTAAAGACATGAAATTCATCTACTAAACTAAGTATGCTTAAGAGAACTAACATGAAATAAAAACCAGATATGGTTGGTTCAGGTTTTTTTAGTGTTCTGTCAAGGATATATTTCATAATAAATTTTTCAAATAAAAATTTTAAGTAATAGGTTTAACACAGAAAACACCTATACGAACCTCTGTTGCAAATTGTAGGTTTAAGTGTTGTTTTATAGACAGTGTCAGAAACTGGAAGGTGCATTCAAACACACGACAGGTTTTTCTGAAGTCCCTTCTGAAGACTGACAGAGCTAGATTTAACTTACTCCTGTGCTTCTGAAGTGAAGTCACAGAATTGTGCTGCCACCTACCTTCCACACTGGAGCCCAGTCAATCAACAGATAAAAATCAAGGCAACAGATACGTGCACTCCTTATTCCTTTCAACACTAGCTACTACAACCTTGCATACCACAAGGTAAATGCTTAATTATTTTTGGGGAAAAAAAAAAGTACCTTTCTAGATCCAAATTCTCATATATGCTCAGTTTTATTTTACGTGATTCCACTCATTCCACAATTAGAAGAAAACAAGAAAAAGGTACCGTTATATAAAATACAATTTCCCCATAACTGCAATGGGACTAAACAGCTTCAGAACTTCAGTCAGCTCCTAAAACTGGAGTGTATTTCTAGTCTGCTCAACTGTGAATTGCAAGAAAAGCCCAGCAGAAACTCATCTTAATTCAACTCAATTCAAAGAGATATTTGCTTCCTTTAAGGATATTTGTCAAACTGAAAGGGCAATAACCTCAAAACTATAAATTACTTTCAAGTATCCTGAAAGACAGTATTTCTTTGAAGGATCAGACTTACTTGCATCCTCACAGGTAAAGAAGGGACTATCTACGTTCAGTTCTTACTAAGCACCAGTTACCCCAGAGAATAAATTATAAAGCTGCCCAAGCTACAGAAAAAAAAAAAAAAAAAAAAAAAGCTTACTTCACATGCCCATGGAATATTGAGCCACAAGAAACAGCTGCTAATCTGAATGCTTGGCTACCAATAAACAGACACATCCATGGTTAAACACAGCAAGTCTCTTCCCACTGCAAAGAACATGGAGCTATCTAAAGATGCACATACTCATCAATACAGAAATAAATGCTCCTCTACCTCTTTTATTAGACGAAGTAATGAATTTTTGATCGCAGTTTCTTCTCTCACTTGGTTTTCAGTCAGCTTTATATAATCTCTACACCGATAGGGTTTGAGATCCATTGCTGTGTACAGCTTTCCTTGAATACTTTTAAACAACATATCCATAGTCCTTGGCAGAATACCAACATCATCTTCTGTCCCTGAAAGAACATACAAAAGAAAAATCCAGTTGTTACAAGCTATATGGATGAATGAGGACAGAACAAAAATATAAATCTCAAGGCACATTTGAAGAGTTTGAAGACAACTTACAGACAGCAAGAAGTGGAGTTTGCTTTGTATTCTCAAGGTAACAGAAATATCAGAGAGTTTTGATAAGTATTTGGCTTTCAAAAACAGTTCATGCTCTATATCAGTAATGCGTGTAATAACAAAAAAAAAACCTGGAGTATTTTGCTGGGGTATTTTGCATAAGCTTAGCTTAACAGAAAAAAAAAATAAAAAAAATAAAAATAAAAACAAAAAAATCAACAACCCATGACCAGCATGTGATAAATATTTGCATTTTTTCAACTGCATTTCATAAACTGTCTTCACTCTCTCAAGGAAGTAATTTTGAAATAACTCATGAATGATCTCTTTGCTTCAGTCCTGTACTAATTCCACAGAACCTCCGAAACAGTTTCTAGAAACCTTGCAAAGATGCATTCCTTTCCCTGTCCCAGACCCTTTTCTCTGAATATAGTACTTTTGTACCTAAAAGACAAGGAGTCAAATAAAAGCCTCAGTGGATCTGAATGAAAGTTTAAAAAGGGTTCACTTACATTTGATTTCTAAAACATAAAAGGGAAAGTAGAAGAGGAACTACTGTCCTGTCTCAGGCTGACAATTTCTTCTGCTTTTGAGACAGATGGACACTTAATAGTTACAGCACTAGCTGCATCATTTAAGTCAGAATTTAGAAAAAATTTGGTTAGCACTCAACCCCCAGCTAGTGGCCAAATACCACATTAAACTCAAGTAATCTTGCATTACATTTTTTTCTCCTTATTTCCTCTCTAATAATTTTGTTTATTGCAAGGCCAGTTGTAATTCAACCTAACAGGAACAAAGGAACAGTCACTGGTGAAGGAGGAAAAGTCCCAAAAACCTGCTTCATCCTTCACTTAAGTCCTTTGCCATTGACATAATACAGGTTCCCATGTAATGTTAAAGTGCAATAACAGAAGAGTAAATAATGGCACCCAATAGACAACATTCTGCCCTGCCAATTTTTAACGAAGTCCCAAAAATATAACACCATGAAAAAGCTTCTGGTCTAAAAAGTGTCAATCAACTGAAAGTACTGGCAGTAGTCCTTAATTATAATCCAACAGAAGATTGCTTAGAAAATAATGTCACTTCAATAAAGATTAGTTTCAAGTGACACACAAATCATTGTCCTTCTACTACTTCTTTGTATAAAATAATTGGTATTGCATCCAGATCTGCCATTTCATTATACAAGAAACTGTTTCAATGTGAATCAAATCACTCATTTGTTAAAATGCTTTGAAAAATAACAGAAGAATGACATCTTCTGACCAGAAAGGATACAGAGCTTTGATAGAACAGAACTAGTGCAACAGGAGACAAAGCTTCTTAGGATATTATTAAGCTTGGGAACTCAAGCTGAGGCAGAAATACATGAAAATAATCAAATACATTTCAAAACATTTTTTCTCTGCCTGTAATAACAAAAATTCCAATATTATTTCTTATTTATGCATATAACCTTTATATTAATAATAAAACTTCAGAAAATCTAGCCTGGTGTAGAGTGACTTAGACTTTTCAGAATCTGTTCTATATAAGATGTATTTTTTCAAACTCCCCCTCATCCCTGGGGTATGAGGTACTTGAAGAAAGATAGAAAGATCACATATACCTGGTTGAAATTATAGAGCCTTACAAAGTAATAAGACTGTGTTTAGGTTAACTCAGGTAGTGACTGTCTGCTGGCAGTTACAGTAATTTCACGATTATAAGCCGCACCTGAATATAAGCCGCACTTCCGGGTAGCTGGGATTTGTCCATATATAAGCCGCACT
>VRYO01001366.1:7710892-7754782 GCA_009812075.1 Sialia sialis
CAGCAGTGGAGGGGGTAAAGGTGGCTCGTTCACTCATGCGAAGGTGGCGAAGCCGGGCTGGTTGCCAATCAGCGGTGGCCCGCTCCCTGCTCGCCAGTGGCTCCAGCTTACCGCCCACCCAGCAGCGGCTCCGCTGCAGCTCTCTCCCTGGCCGGCTCTCACTTCCGGGTTGACATTTCACTGGGATTTGTCCATAGATAAGCCGCACCTGAATATAAGCCGCACTACTGGGGTAGGCTGGATTCTTCAGTGAAAAAGGTGCGGCTTATATTCGTGAAACTACTGTAAATTTGTTATGGAAGGAGACTTTTGAAGACTTAGAGAAGCAAACAGATAGAGACTTCATTTTAAATGAAGGAAAAAGTTATATGTCTCTGCTAAAAGTAATTCTTCCTTTAAAAAAAAAAAGGAGTGCTTGCAAGAAAAACTCATTTCTGCTTTTACCTTGGAAAGTGTAAGTTTTCCCAGCATTTGTTACACCATATGTAAAAACAAGACGATTATATCCATCTAGGAAATCTTGCACTGGTTGCTTCATGGCACCTTCAAAGAATTCTTCTTGAGTTGTTTCAGGTCCAAACACCTGAGTATTACCAAGAAATATTTATACTTTGAGTAATCATTAGAGACTGTAAAAGAATCTTTTAAATTCTGTTAGTTTATAATCTTAAGGACCACAAAGTTAAAAAAACACAGTTTGCTTGGTATTCAATAACATAAATTAAAACAACCTATACCAGAAATAATTTAAAAACATTTGAAGACTTGAAGAAAATTTGAACATTTACTTGTGAAAAAGTGAACTTCTGTAACATTGGTCCTGAAGCTTTTTCACTTAGCCGATTCAAAAAGTGTTGGGGGGGCTTCAGTACAATATTTGTTGAGTCTTCAAGTGAAACACAGTCCTGTTAAAAGGAAACAAGCAATGCTGGCATGAAGAGACAGAAGAGTTCAGCCTAAAGGAAGAAACAAAAATCCCATCGCCCCCCCCGAAACAAATGCTAAGTGTTTTTAAGCTAAATAAATGTCACACCTGTGATCCATTTTCTCTTTCCAATGATGTAAATGGCCTGATACGCAGGCAAACTTGTATGTGTCCCTTAGAATCCAAACTGCTCCTCTTAAAAAAAAAAAATTAAAACAGTTAGAAATCTGGTTATTTTTTTGATGATTAGCACATGTAACCAATTTTATTTCATCACGCTGTTTTGAACAGACATATAGTAACATGGTAAGTAAAATTTCTTCATAGATCAGCCTTTACAAGTGCTTAGGCCCCTGCAGAAGCTTGCTATACTAAGTTAATCTTGCAACACATTTATGTAAACACTGCATTCAGGCCAACAAAAACATGCCATGAACTGGCAATCAGCCTCATTCACAGAAAACTGAAGTGCCCAACAGGGCAGCAATGCAGTGCCACACAACTTAGTCTAAATACTATTCATCGCCTTCAAACTAAAAATACCAAAGCAGCTTCTCATCTTCTCTGTAAAATTCTGACTATTCTTAGCTATGAAAGGACTAAGCTTATGTTTTAAAAAATAAATAATCAAACAGTAAAGTTTTCTTACCTGGCTTGTGTCTGAGTCTGAAGAAACCAAAGAAAATTCAGAGGAGAGATCTGTTTTAATATCTTCCATAATTATTGGCCCTGCTCTTGGAGATTGCTCATTGCTAGCAATATAGGATGGTCTGTAAAGTGTCTCGTTATCCAAAGTTGGTTCCATCCTGCAAGATAAAATACAGCTATTTTCTGCTCTCTGATCACTTAACATGGAGCTTCTGAAGTCCCTTAGGAGATGAGTCAGTTTAAAACTGATAATTATAATTTCTTAAAGGAAAAGGTTTTCTTCAGCCTATTCATAATTTACATAGCAAGTTTCTGATGGCTGGAGAAGGGGTCTGCATTATGAATTAATAACAGCCACTCTTCTTTAAACAGAAAACAAATGTTTATCAGGATAAAGTTTCACATATATACCACAAGCTTCTTAAAAAATAGTCTAACAAGAAAGCTAAAAGTTTTAAAAAAAATCTTATTCCACATCACTTTATGAACCCATTAAAGCTTTCATTTAGAATGTCATGGTTATCTCTTTTCTACTTTTCACAAAATGAACAGTGAAAATTTGCTACAGAAAATAAAAGTAAAATGATTGTGTTGACAGTAGAGAGGCAAATTTCAAAATAACCATTAAAAATGAAATTTTATATTAAAATAGTAATATCTTTTTTCTGCATTTCACTCTCCTGTTAATTTTTCCTGTGATAGTACACATGTGATATGGCAGGTTTGTTTCACAGATGAAGTTTTATTTTAAACCACTGGGCAATTACTAATAGACTATGGTAGCAAGGGATCCAGCAATCAGACACCACAAGACTTCCTACATTTTAAAGCTTTGGACACAACAATTCGAGGGTCTTCTAGTGCCACATTGCATGTCTAGGCTACAGCAAAGCATATAAGTTGTTTCACTAAATACTAGTAGAGAGCACTGCTCATTAAGGTAATGGGCAGAGTAGGACTGGTTCAAAACCCTTCTGCTCAGGAATAGTGTGGGTTTCCTGCCTATAAAGCAGTCCCATCTAAATTTCCCCCAGGATAAAGCTGAGATGCGTCTGCATTTCAGGATGAAAACACTTAAGGGCTCAGTCTTCCTATCTAGGCTGCAAAAGCCAACTTTCAGCAGTTAGACAAATGCCTCCAAGCTGCAAATGAGATAAAGCTATACATAAACTAAGCGCCAATGTTTACTTTCTAATCTCATGTTTTTTCTCTTCTACTTTTTTTTTGGCCTAGCATTTGTACGAAAACCAGGAAAAACTTAGCCTGAATTATCATCACAGCTTGAACAAAGACTGACCTGTGAATAAGCTATGGCTGGAAAGAAACATACTCTCACGATCTGGAAGTCTTATTCATCAGCTACACAAAGCCACACTGCAAAACTCTTATCAGTCCTTTACAGGAGACATATTTGTTAGATGACTGACATTTTAGTTGCTTTAAATCTAAGCTTAAAGTGTGATTTGTCAAGATTATGCTCTCAATCTGTATCTTTTTTCTTAAGAAGCAAAAGGCAAGCGTTGAGTACACAAAGCCAGAACTAGAAGTATTTGTGCAGCCCAGTGGCCAGAACTGTGAGATTCAAGCCCTGCCTCCACACTGAGTCACACAGCTCTGCAAGTATCCTGGTGTGAACAACTATGCTGCAGGCTCTACAAGGTACTCGTGTCCTGGAATGCATTATTACAAGCCTGCTAACCGTGGCAATAGAATTTAGAGCTGTGGGCACCTTAAAAGAAGGGGATCCCCAGAGGCTCACACAGCAAAGCACGGCCACGGCACACACACAGCCCCGGTGCTGCCAGGCAGCACAACAAAAGGTAGAGAGAGCTAGAAACCACACAGTAAGGCTAGCAGCTTACATAAAAGCTAAAGCAACAGTTGTAACACCTACAAAAAAAATTAAAGCAAACTTTCTTCTCTAAGGTATCAACCTTTCACTTGCAGGTTTTATGCTATTTGCCTGCTCTTACGGGACACAACTGCCGCGGCTTCAGCCCCGGGCGGGAGTTACCGAGGTCCTGCAGGCCCCATCTAAAACTGCTCACACCCCACAGCCCCTCCCGCGAAACCGGGATGGCCGCGGGATGAGCCGGGGGGAGCGGCCACAGAGGCCACCCACACCGCTTCATGGCTCCACACCCCCCTCTTCACAAACACCGCGACCCCTCAGTCGGCGAAGGACCGGTGCCCGGCAAGCCCCGGCCTCAGCTCCGCTCACTCACCCGCCCGCACCGGCCACTCCTGGGCTCACGCTCCCTTCCGACCGCGGCTTCTTTTCGAATCCGACCAATGGCAGCGCACGGCGCCGCGCGGCCTCGTGGGAGCACGGCGCAACCGCGGCTCAGGGCACGACGGGAAGTGTAGTTCCGGCGCCCTGCTCCGGTTTGCCCTCGGGGGGCGGCCGCGCCCCGCTGGGTCGGAGCGCCTGGGGCAGCTTTGCAGAGGCTGTGGCTTTGCAGAGCTGTGATGCCACTGCCACACGGGCCCGCCAGCGCCAGGTCCCGCAGCGACAGTAGGACCTCGGCTGCCGCGGGAAGGCGCCCTGGCCCCGCCGGGCCTGCCCTCACTGCCTCCAGCGCCCCGATTTCGCCTCTCCCAGGTGCGGCGGAGGGACGGGTGTAAGTTGGGCTTGGCGGAGCTCTGCGTGATTCCAGGCCTTTTGCTGTGTGCTTATTAACAGGATAGTCACTGTTTGCAGGTGGTGAGAGGGAAGAGGCCAGTGACCTGCTCGATGCCTTGTACCAGAAGAGAGATCAGCTGAATTGGGAAACTCCCGTTTTAAGATGAGGATGTGCTCGTGCCTTACCCTGGATTCCAGTCCAGACAAATTACATCTGTGGAAGACACTTAGTGCGGTACCTTTGTTTAAAACCTTCCCCAGGCAGAAATTGTTGCTGGGTGGCAGGTTTGCATAATTACCGTTTAATTTCTTACTCAGCACTGAAAGAAATGATTTAGCTTTATTTTCAAAACAATGTCATCATGCCAATGAGATGATCATTTCCTGGAATGTCAGGGTATGGAAATGTACAGAATTTGGTAACAAAAGTCACCATGAGTTTCTCTTTAGGATCAGACAGTTTTTTTCGACTGTAATAAAAAATGTTTGCCAGTTTTGAATTGAAATGAAAAGACAAGTAACTTGAAAGTAGTTAGTATCTGCCAAAACCAAATGTTTATTTTTCATTTGAAGAAAAGAATGCCAGTGAAAGCAAGCAATTCTGTAAAGGAATAATTCTGAACAGATTTTGCATCAGCTGCTTTCATGAGGTTGTCTTTAACATTAAATTCTGTCTTTCTTTAAACACAGGCTGTGTCGTATCAGTAAAAGTGATATATTAAAATATTTCAGTTTGGTTGTAGGCCACTGTGTAAGAGTTGGTCTGTTTTAACAGCAGAAAACGATGCAATGTTGAATTTGAAATTGTTTGCTAGTACAACTGAAAAGTTCTTGAAATCATGCTGGTGAGTCTCTGGCTAACCTCTTTAAAAATATTTTGGTTTCTATCCTAAACAGAATACAATCTACTGAACTTATCTAATGCCAAATCATCTTTTTCATAGGAGAGGACTAAGAATGACCCTCAAAATAAGGGGAAAAATAAGCTCCAGGAGAAAACATGAAAGTTGATGTCTCTACTTGTTGGAAAGGAAAACTGAGGATCTCAGAATATTTTACAAGGTATATTCCTAAAAACATTGGGGACTATGTCCTGCAGAAAATGATTCTTGCTAAGTGGGGGCATCACAAAGCTCCTTGTAGAGGCAATATTTTGATTTTTGAATTTTAGATTTCTGAAATTGTTTTTATGATACTGCACATGCTGCTAAATTAAACTAGAATCTTGAAGGAGTCCCATCAGGATACTGAAAGGGCAGACTAAACCACAATCTGACATGTTTTCCCAGCTTCACACAAACCACCATCAAGAAAACATTAGGTCAGCATGACCAATCCAGTCTGCATTGGAGTGGGAGATGATGAAATTCCATCTATGTAAATAAGCTTTATGGCTTTCTACCAAAATATTCTTCTTAAAACAGTTTGTGTAAGGACACCAGTTGTAACAAAAATATGTGCTGCTAAAACAGCATTCAGTAACTGATTCACCTGTGAAATTTGATTATGTTTCTTTTTAAATTCTTTATAACTTGTGTAGCACGTTTGGTACTCACTAAAGGAAAATATTTTTATTAAGGACTTGTTAGAACTGTTACCATTACCCTTAGAAGCTTATGTTCCTTGTATCTGAGACAGGATTCAAAAGTTGTGAATAGTCTACTCATGGCAGTGATGAGATGATGCCCTATGAGACAGCACATCTCAGCTTGCTTTTACGTTGCTGTCAGAAGTAATTAGAGACACAGATAACACTCCCCAACATCCTTCAGCACCTCTGAGTAGCAGCCAAACCAGAACTGGCTTCAGTTACTTTGTACTCAGCTCATCTTCCCCAGGGAATTAACCGAGTACTTGAGTTTTCTCTCATCACTTCTGGTTCTGCTGTGCTTCCCCATGCCCTGACAGTGCTGCCTTTCATCCTGGGTGCAGGCCAAGTCCTTCTGCAGGGGTCATTTGGAGCTGACTGGCAAGAGTGCTCCTGTTCCTTGTCACAGGGATGTCTTGGAGCAAAGTGGTGCATTGTGTAATCCTCCTGGTAGTCTGCCATGCCAGCCTGTTTGAATTCCTATCTTTCAGGGCAGTGTGAGTCATTTATCCTGTTACTTGCACAGTTTGGTGGATGCATGTCAAACTTCCTTTAATTTGATCCTGTACCCTCATTGCCCCACTCTCATCTGTTGCCTTCAGGCTTCTAATGCACATACAGCTGATTTTATGCACTCCTAACTTCACAGGCTATTTCCCTTTTTTCTTTTAGCAATGTAGGTATGTTTCCCTTTATCAACTATTTTAAGCATTGAGCTACCTCTTCATCCTCGTGGGTGCTCCCTGGCTTGGCAGGCTTTGCCCTGGGGGACAGGTGGCTTTAGGGCACAGAGATCTCTGGTGCTGGACGAAGTAAAGCAGCTGGCTGAGGCATCTCAAGGCCCCCTCTCTGGGGGAGGCAGAGCTTTCTGTCCTCAGTTTGCAAATACTGCTGCTGTTTTATAGCTAAATTTGTTAACTGAGTAATTGTGGGGTTTCAGGTGAAGTAAGAGGAAACCTTCTGGAAAGATCTCAGGTGGCTGTGAGGCTATTCCTTTGAGGTGCTCTAGGAGTATAAAATACTGTTGGGAAAATGAATCATAGGCTCACTGGCAAAAAGGGGCCTTCAGGGGTGTATTCAAACATGAGAGGCAGTCAGGAGCCTGGAAGGGAAGGAAGGGATCACTGATGGGCAGCTGGAGGCACCTGTAACACCTGCTGCTTTAATGCTTGTCCTCTGGACACTGTCATGCTTGTGCTTCTCCATGCAGTGAGGCCAGCTGGTCCCATGCTGGTGTTTTATGTAAGGAAAATGTGCTACATGTGCTCAACATACCATTTTTAAATCTTCAAAGCTTCATATAAAAATGTGTGCATGGCAAAAAGAATATTACTCCTTCATCAAGAGCTAACAACAATGTTGTCTTAGATAGGAGGAGATTTTAAATATATTTTTCTGAGATATATTTCTTTCACTTTGCACAATTCAAGACTTTGTCTTTAGAAAGAGTGCAGTTGAGACAGAAAAAACTATTGCTGTGTCTTCCTGTTTCTCTCCCTCACACTCTGGAATTCCTTCTGTTCCTCTTTGAATTATTGCATAATACTGTAATGAACTAATAGGATCATTTCAGCTGTAACCAACCCTTAAATCTTGTAATTAAGCCAAAAACTTCCAATTATTCTCTGTAATGCTTTAACACAAATAGTCACTGCTTTGAAGGTCAGATCTTGCATTTTGAAATCAGAACCTGCTACCTGTCATAAGTGGTAGGAACTGTTTTCACGTTGTGACACCGGTATTTGTCCTGTAAACGTATCATCTGTTTTGACTGACTAATGGTCATATGATAAATAGTGTAGTTAGTTTTTAGGGGTTTAAGATATGTGTATTCAATAGTAAAGTTATTGTTGACTACTCTCAAACTGTGTGCTGTGTGATACACAAGTGTGCATAGATGGCTTTTTCATAGCTCAATATAGCTTGTGGGGTATTTGTGTTGTGCTCCAGGAAATGAGCACCAGCCCAGCTAGACCAATTGTGGGACACAAAAATGAGGCATTTTGGAGTTACTGGCAATCACATAATTGTAAATCTTGACAGAGAATCCACGACTAGGAAGGCTGATGGCTGGTATCGAATAGTTGGTTAATATTCTTTCCTCCTAGTCAGCATTATACTTACACCTCAGGACATACTCTTAGAAATGGCTCTACAGGTGGAATAATAAATTGAACACTGTACTTAGAGTAAATCAGGATGAGTTTTGGCACCATTTTCCCATATTCTGGATCTTGCATCTTAGTTTTCCTGTGGATTTGAAGTTCTTATAACTTTTTGTCATAAAAATGGAGTTGTATTGTTGATACAGAAGATACATTCCAGAAACACTGGCTACTTCAGGCAATTTTTGTTTTATGTATGTTGCTTATATTTCATGAAGGGTATTTGAACTGTGCATCCAACTTTTGTTTAATTTCTTGAAATGCCTCCTGCTTTTTTTTTTGTTTCTTTTTTGAAAATTACTTCTAAAGCTGTGCCTAAGTTCTGCAAAGATTTGCATAATGTCTTTTTACCTCCCAGGTTTTAGCCCAGGTATGTTGCCACTTTTTTTGTATACATGATGTTAGCTATTTTATTTGCAGACAATGTGCTGGCTCCAATTTAAGGGCTAGAGGTGCATTCCAAATCTTATTAGTAAAACTTTATTTCTCCCCCATGTGTTATTGATTCTTTTTTAATCATCTGCTGAACTGTATAAATACCAACAAGGGTAACTGTAATTTGAAGGTAAAATCTCAGGGTTGGCTTTTCCTAAAATGAAACATATGTTTGAGTTTTATTTCAATTGAGGCTTCAGAAATTTTATTTCACTTCCAGACTGCTTGTGGAAATTCTTCATGGCATAAGAAATTCAAGCTTTAATCCTTAGTATTACTTTTTGAAGAATATTGCTAGGGTTTTTTTTTTTGTAGTGCTGTGTAAAATGCAATCTCTAAATAGCTGTCTAATGGTCCCAGAACCTCCAGAACAGCCCTGAAAGTTCTACCAAAGACATTTTTTTAGAAGTTACATTCTTAATTGTTATTCTATGATCTTTCTAAAGCCTTAACAAGATAAATAAATTAGAACATGAATTCAATACATATCTAGAGTAATGCAATTCTGAAATAGGGAAACTGGCCAAAATACCTCTAAATGTATATCAGATACATAGCTTTTAGCTGAAGAAGCTGAAAGATTTCCAGTAAAGAGGTGTGTGTGTGTGTGTGTGTACAGACATCTTTAAGTTCTCTGTACAAGCCAGAGGACTGGATAATTTTGTGTCAGAAATATAAGGTGCCTTAAAAAAAGTGGATCAAGAGCAAGAAGTTTACTGCTCAAATAACATGGGCTAAATCCAAGAGCAGGCTGTTATAGTGTAGTATTACTCATCTTGCTGGCTCTGATGCCCAAGACAGGGCTTCTTTTATTCTTGCCAAATGTCAACCATCTGTCTTGATCTCAGGAATTAGTGCCATTCCCTGACATGATGTACCTTTCCTTGGAATGTCATCCTGGCTTTGGGCACTCAGTACTTCTGATCTAACTCACGTGAAGATGTGATTGGAGTGGGAAAGTCACACCACTGACCTTCAGATGTTTTAACTTGGACTTCCTGTACAGCCTGTGCTAAGAAACACTCAGAATGGATTCAGGCCTATGTTAAAATCTTGTTCTGGAAGTGCACTTAAACTACATGGTACAGCTAAGCTATGTAATTGTAACCCAAATTACCCTTTGGAGGAGCCTTGCTTTCTTCATTAGCCTCTTAGCTTAGATATCAAAATTAATGTCTAGTTTTGGCTAACATGGTTATCCTACAGCATGATAAAAAGGCGAGGAATGAACATTGATAAAACCAATTTCTTAACCAGTGACATACCTTTAAGGGACTGGAAAATAATGATTCTTTGACAATAGCAAATGGCCAGGGCTTACATTTTACTGTACTACCAGCTGGCATTGACCGTCCTGGAGGAAAAATAAACAGAAGGCAGAGAGCTTAATACATGCTAGACACCTGCATAAAACACAATCATAGTCCAGAATGGAAGAGCCTGTGTTTGTGCCATGCAGTTGGACTACAATGCTCCTTGTAGAGAAACAGTCTTCTTCACTCAAAGTGGACCAGCAGATAAAAGGCTATGAAAACTCATGAAGTCTCAGTTACTTCTCAAAGGGTGGATTAATGATCAACTAACTTTTATTTGACTCATTCTTATGCCATTATTTTTAGCCTAATCAGCCACTAGATCAGTTTGGCCAAACAGATGCTGGAGCAGCAGAAGAGCAGGCAGAAATGCTGTGGGACAGGAGGGCAGGGCTGGTTCTCTTGTGTTAGGCAGTCTTGGATTGGCTACTGTTTGTAAAGTTGCGTTTTTGGCAGTTCTTCAGCAAAGACTTGAATATGCAGGTGCCTGCCTGGATTGCAGCCTTTGAGCATATCCAGACTTGCAGAGTTAGAGTGTGTTTCCAAAGGTAGTTTAATATCTTGTTCTCGAAGTGATGCTGCCCTGCTTGATGTTGTCACGACATGCTGCAGCCAAGGATAAGCAGTGTTTTGAAACAGGTCAGGCTTCCTTACTGAAACTTTGCTCACAGTTGAAATCTGAAGAAACTGAAAGGTTGAGTGCTACAAGTACTGACTGATCAGACCCTCAGTAGTCAGAATAAACCCTGTTTTGCAAAAATCGAGAGGTAATAGTGAAATCCCATTGTTGCTAGTTCAGTTTTGTGCATCTGAATTTTCCTGTCTTGTATCAACAAATCATAGGATCTGACTGCAGTTTCAGTCAGGTGCTTTGTATGGTGTTGCCAAGTACTGTCATACTGCCCCACTTCATTGTAAATGTGGATGCACTGAAGAGCACACACACACATTTAAAAATTACTGTGAGATCCTTCTGGGTGAAAGGCATTATAAAAAGGAGATAATTATTTCAACATTTGATTCAGATATTCTATATAAAGCACATTTTGGCATTACGAAAAGAACCAAAACATTTAACAGTTTGGGGGGAAGAAAGGAGGCCTTTTTATTTTTAAGGATAATATTAGTATAAATTTAAAAATTAGTCATACTCTAACTAATTTCTAGCTTGATGAATCATGCTCTTGGCAAACTAATTATTCAAGACAAGTGACTCAGAAATAGATGCTATGGTTTTATGGCTATTGTGGTTACAACTAAACATGAGGCATGATTTTGGGTATAAGAAATGTGTCTATACCCAAAATGATGCCACAGTGCTGGTTGAGGGTGTATTATGCATGAAGTTTTCTTTAATCTGATGTGGCTTTGTCTTTTGAGGTAGGATGGTGTAGCTGGCTTCTGGGTGTCTAAAGCAGTCATGGCCACTGAGAATCTCAGGGGTGTATTTGGTCAGGAAAAATCTAATCTGGTGTGTATTTCTTTCTGTCCAGGAGCAGTGATTTGTTAAAGCTTCATCACAGAAGCATTTCTGATGGAACTTTTCACTTCAGGTTCTTAAAAAATCGTTTGATGGATATTATTGATAATATTGATCTGGAGTTGATGGGAAGATTCATGCTATATATTTGCTTGGGATGAATGTAATAGCAGGCTGTTAGCTGTAATCCTCTCTGTTTTGTTTTTCTTTCCATGCTGCTCCTTGGCTGCAGTCTGCAAAGCACTGTCACAATGCAGGTCTGATCTGATGAAACCACAGCTAATGCTGATGCCTGCCTATGATGGGAAGAGAACCCAGACTATAAACTTGGGATTTCTGGCCTCTTAATAGGCAAGTCAGTTGCTCATCTTCCTCTTCCCCCCTGCTGGCTCCCTTTGTTTCTGTACTTTCTCTGTATTATTAGCTCATATTGAAGTTCAGTGTCACTGTTTCCTGGGAACCCAGTTTCATTTGGGTGTACATACAGTCTAAAGAAGTCACATGTTACCTCCATGGTGGGAGTTCATCGTGCAATGAAAATAGAGAACAGTTTTGTTTTAGTAGTTCTGAATGATTTTAAGCTGAAGTAATGAAAAGGAAAGTCAGTCATATTTTAGTGAAACATTCATATTTCTCAGCTATGATTTTTAAATTGAGAATTTATGGTAACATTAGAAACTATTCAGAATTATTGCAGATGCCTATACAGCCTTATTCTCAGAAAGCAGGCTATTCATTAGTACAGCTGAAATGATTCCTGTAGTGAGACAGGAGAATATCTTAAGCAAGCTGCATTGAACAGTAGTTCGTATTCTCTTTCTTTTGTTTGGTTGTAAGTATGGCGAACAGCAGGTGAAATAATTAATGACGCAGAGAATAACACCGATCATGTCAAACAAGGCCTTCAAACACCGTGCTTTGAGGTCAATTACCTGTATGCCTGGAACTTTGATCACACTGGTAATGGCCAGATGACATAACTTGGGTGGATGTACACACAAAGATAAATAGGCAGCTTTTCACTGAATTTTCAAGCAGAACGAGAAATGTCGGTGAGGCAAAAATGGGTATTTTTAATATGCTCACAGACAACAAAGGAAGCTAGTACTGATTAATTAATTCCCTGAAACTGCAAGCTAGGGGCTTTGTTTGTTTGGTATTTAAACTTAAATGGATCCTGTTTCCAATAAGCAGCATGAAGGAGGAGTATTCCCAGGGCACTGCCATTCCACATGGAAGACAGCGTGTTCTCTGCGTGATGAAATGTAAGTGCCACTGCTAATCAGTCTGCCTAAAGCACTGCTAGATTAATATCCAATGTTCCTGAGAATACAGCTTCTGGGGAACTGAAGCTGTTTTCCTAATTTTTTTGAGAAAATTAAGATGTTCTGACGTTTTTCAAGTAGAAGTCTTTCAAGTTTCCCTTTCAGCACTGACCCTGCCTAGGCAAATGAGTTAAAAATCTCTGGAAGTCTGCTGCTAAATTTTTCGGTTGAGGGACAGGGACATTTAAATTTCTGGTTTGGGTGAAACTGATCCAAATAGAGCTTTCATTTGGGAAGTGAGACCTGTCTGCAAGTCCTTTCTCAGCTCTCTTGCTACTTTTTATTTTGGCAGTTGTTTTTTTTTTTTTCTTTAAATGGAAGGTGAGAAGAGCAGTTATTCACAGTTTGTAAAGGGTTTGAAGATCTGTGTGCACAGAGCATTACGTAGGTGAAAATTATTTAAATTCAGAGCTATGTTTTGTCTTCTTCCTTTTTTCCTTATGTCAGTCTATGCTGTTACTGAAGTCAATCTGCTCATAATCAAAACTAAACTTGGTTAGGGATTAAGGGTGGTGAATTTCAGGATTTTTGTTTTAATTACAGACTTTGTAGTTTACTGAAATTAGAGTTCCAGCCTGATTTCTCTCTGCAGGAAAGATAAAGTTTTTTTCCAAAAATTTTTCATTAATTGTTTGTCTTTGTCATTCCTATGAAAATAGTCATGATGAGTCCATCACTGGAGCTCTTTGCATTTGCTTCAAAATATGGGAATGAATCCACTCTAAAAATGACTTTGTGTATGTATGTCTGTATATGTTCTGGGAGGATCTAAGGTCTGAAAACTGTTGATGATAAGGAGGTCATAAATCAGACAACTTTTTTTTTTGTTTAGGATTTTAAGTCACACATATCTATTTCAAATTGTATCAGATTGCAGTTGTGCCTGTGAATTAAGACTAATGTGTCATATTTGTGGGCATTATGTTATGTGCAGTCCATGACCACTGATGCCTCAAAACCATTGTTATCAGTGTTTCTCTTACACCTCTATCTGATGTGGTATGTGTACCTTCCTTTCTGATATGTGTGCTCATTCTGCTTGTTCTCCATCTTTTTATTTCCTTTGTGTGTGTGTATGTGTTTGTGTGTTTTGGGTTTTTTTTTATTTTATTTTTTTTCCTTCTAAGAGGAAATAGAATGAAGATAAGATACATGTCTCCTCTGGTATATTAATTAAATTTTATAAATTAAGAAAAAGCAAATCAGTTGGTGCTTACTACTTTTGGAGCAGTCAGGAAAAAAGGATGAGGGATAGATGTCTTTGCTGTATCAGTTCTGTTTCCAGTGAATATACTAAGGTTTACCATTTTGGGTTGAAAAGAACAATAAATATATATAATGAGAATTTTATATGAGAGTGTTAAGATAACATCCCAGGGTGTTACACCATATGTTGCAAGATAAAAAATCTTTTGTGCTCCATGGTACTTGGCATATGTTGGTTAGACACTTACATGTTAATAATTGATCCACATAAGTTGTTTTGATCACCCATATGGTATCTTTGAGTCTTAAGTTCCCATTAGACCAAGTGTATGTTTGTATTAGATATGTTTTATTACAAGAAAACAAATATTTTGGTGACAATAAAATCCCTGCAGCAAAATACAAATTGGTTCCTATGCAGGAGAGACTCTGAAAATTTTGTTCAATAGTAGGAGTTTTCTTCACAATTTATCAAATAATAAAAAAAAAGAAGTCTCTAATTACAGTTTTAGTATTCTTTTTTTAGTGTATATGTAGTTTGTATTGACCTTGTAAAAACCCAAAACCTCTAAATTGGCCTCTTGAATATAATAAAATGCACAGCACAGAACATAATTACTTTAAGGCGAAGTCACTAGTTCCAGAAATACTCAGAAGATACAACTATGGCAAACCCACTCATGCTAGCATAAGATTGTTTCCCTTCTTTGTTACCAGGTAGTTGGAGCATTTAAGGACAAATTTGTAATTTTTAGCATAGCTCCTTCCTACACCAGACTCTCATTGTTTGCAAACATGAAATAAAAAGGCATTTTTTAAAATATTAGCATTTGTGTATTATTGTTTGTGGTTTCAACTTAAACTCACAAGGGCCTACTAAATGTTTTTATAGCCTAAACAGATCTTTGGTTTATCTGTCTGAAAGCACATATTCTACCAAATTTTTAGCTCCAGGTGAGTTGTGATGTTTGGACTTTAACCCTATGCTTAAATGTTCCTTCAGACATACGCTTCCTTGCTACAGGAGAAACACTAAGGTGTGGTGTGCTTCCATTTTACACTAATTCCCATCTCTGGGCTTGTTTAAAAGAAGGAAAATTAAAGCTTGTGTCCTTTCTAGGCTCTGATGGACACTGTGTATTGCCTCCTGAGTTAGATTGAGTAAGCCAGTTTTGTCGGCATTGGAGGTATGTGTGTGCAGCTAGAGTAGTTTAAGGAGATGCCTTTTTTATCTCTTCCAAGCACAGGCATAGGAAGTCAGGTGCTCTGTTGTTACCTGATTCATTATCATTAATATCCATGGAAATTCATGTCAGCATTTAAGCTCTGGGAGTGCATGTTGAAAGTCTCTTGTACAGCTGACTGTTGATAGGAGAACCAGTTTGTCCTCTTCAGATGTGGCAGTGCTGAATAAAGAGGTAATCTTTTGTACTTGGCAGCCATTCATTCTTCCAAAGTGCTTGTTTTGAAACTATCACTTACCTCCCAGTTGCATTGTGAATATGCTGAGTTGCAAAAAAAGTGTAGATATTCAGCTGAGCAAAACCAGTATGTATACATACATGAGGATAATTGTGGGGGAGCAGTCAGGAGCAAAGGCCATTGTTTTCTCTACTAGGTGCTCTGCCACTTGTTGCAAGAAGTTATGATTTTTTATGATGATGAGCATTATTTCTCAATCAGTGGCTTGTGAACTTGCGTGTTTTCCAATCCCATTTTGTATATTTAAGTTCGATAGTTAAAAGATAAGCAGCAGTACACTGAGCCAAATACTTGGGTAAAAGGTAGACTTTATGGGTCAAAGGAGAGTGCATTGGAAATGAGTTTTTTAGCTTTTTTACATACCTAAGAGTTCAAATCCATTACCTGTTTGTTTTCTTTTTAAAAAATTTCTCTGCAGAATAGAAACTACGGGAAAAAAAGATTATTCATCTCCAACAGATGCTTTATCTTCACTGTGTGGTACTTCTAAGAAATAATCAAGGACCCTAAATGCTACTAATTTGGGGAGTTTTATATGACATGTCAGAACTAAGGCACTTAAAAATTTTCCCATAAAAGAGGAGCACCAGCAGCTCTTTAAGTGTCAGGGCTCAGTTGAAGTTGGAGAGAGTTAAGTGTAAACTAAGTTATAATTGTCTAGTTGGATATAGAAACAGAGGTATTGGCAGGGGAGGCCTTAGGAAGAGAAGGTTATTACTGCTTTCTGACTGCTGCATGCTTTTTTTCAGTTGGGATGAAAGACAGCAACCACAATCCCTAATCTCATCTCAGAACTGCCAGAGGAGAACTGTAGAAACCACTTGGACTGCTGCAAAATCTGGCCACAGGCATGGGCGAGATGGTAAGACCAGCCTACCCCTATGAGCCCTTCTGACTCTTACTCCCTAGTCTTGGCTGTTGTTAGATGTGTAAGTCAAGTCTGTTACATAGGCAGATTGTGATTAGACAAGGGGAAACAGAGGAGGGATTTACATTAGATGTTGTTAGGAAGAAATTCTTTACTCGGGGGGTAGTGGGGCACTGGAAAAAGTTGTCCAGACAAACTGTGAGTGCCCCATTCCTGGAAGTATTCAAGGCCGGATTGGATGGGGCCCTGAGCAACCTGATCTGGTGGGTGGCATCTCTCTGCCTGGCAGAGGACTTTGAACTAAATGGTATTTAAGGTCCCTTCCACCTCAAACAATTCTGTGTCCTAGTCCAGACAGCATTCCAGGTGGCATTTATGCTCCCTTGCCTGGCCACTGAGCTTGGGACTTGGGCCAGGAGATGTATCTATGCCCTATTTGTCATCAACAAAGAAAAAGAACATTCCTCCTCAGGGCTGTTCAGACTGCCAAAGCAACGTTCCTGCTTACACAGAGTGCCTTTTTCCGTTTCTCTCCCTTGATACAAGTGGGGGAGAGATGAGTGTCCCCTCTGTGCAGGACTTTGCTTCATCAACATCAACAGGTTTTCTTTAAGTGCCACAGAAGGCAAAATTGAAGGAAGCCTGTACTGAATAGTGGGTGAAAGGGGAAGAAACTGATGGTCTTAATATCAGCTTTCTTGGCCTCAACCTGACAAAGATTTAGGCATCTGACTAAATTTATGCCATTCATTTCCTCTGTCATCCGCAGTCAGTTTCCCCTCTCAGATGCGTTAGTGTTTGGGGGAAGCTCATGTGAGCTAGCTGTTGTGATAATAAGACTTCCTTAGCTTTCCTGAGGCACTCCAATAATCCCAGAGGTCTTTATGTCCATTTTTAAATACTCTGACATTGCACTTTCCAGATAAGAATTTTACTCTATTTTAGAGCTGTTTTGTCCCATTTGATCTGCACATCTATCACTTGTCATTATATAGTTATGATTGACTGTTGGTCTTCTAGCCCTGCAATTTATGAGAAAAAGAACTTGAAAAAAACATGTGTCTGCCAAAGGTCCTGCATACACCAAAACAGAATGGGTTTTTTTTTTTAGTTCTGAAGAAAAATTGAGAAGAAATACCAGACTCTTAGACTTGGCACTTTGTATTTGATATGTGCAATATGTGAATATACCTAAAATAAATCAACGGTATCTTTTTTTTTTTTTTTGTGAGGAATGTTCTAAATAGTTAATTTTTTCTGCTTTACTACATTTTCTTTATTTAAAAGAGGAAAATTGAGCAAGAACTAGTATAACTGGCCTGCAGTATAGAAAAGGATAAACATGGACATAATTTGAATAGAAATATAAACAGGAATGGCAGAGTACCAGCAACTACTTGAACATAAATCCTCAGGCAGCTGTAGCAGAAGTCCTTTCATTTTTTGCACTGTGTAAAACAGTCTGTGTAGTTTGAGAAGGAATGTACATGTGTCTCGTTACCACTTCTCTCCAAAATATGACCAAATCTTTGTAGCTAGTTGGCTTTGAATTAGAGCAACACCACTGGTATATGCTGTAAGATTTTTTTGTTGTTGTCTTTGGATAACAGACTTACATGTGGACTGCACCTGTTTGATACTTATTTTAGCTTAGCCTTAGACCACAGATACAGGAGTCCCACGGAATGAAGGAGGGAGATACAACCCTCAGAGGTTCCTAAATATTTCAAGCCAGATTGCCTGATGATAATATACCTGAAAGGGTGGTGTATTTTGTTTGTTTGGTTTTTTTTCAGTTCCATTGGTTTTGAAACTGCAACATCTGGAGCACAGCATTTTGATCCATGGCAAAGTATCCTAACTGCAAGGGAGTCGTAGTTTGCTGAAACTGATAGTTAGATAATTACAGACTTGCCCTCTGTGTTTATAAACAAATAAAAAGAGGTGGGAGAAAGCTGAGTGTCTGAAGCACAGGCAGGTATGGAATAATCCATGAAGTGTTAGCTGTGCAAATGAGTTGGTATAGCATACTTGTTCAGTGAGCTAAGATCATTTGTGTCCTGCATTGTTCAGCATACAATGTGTTTGTAGTTCTTTTCCCACCAGATTGCTGCTTTACAGTGAGATACATAGAAAATATTTTAAAATATAAACCAAAAGCTTCCACCTGCTTCAGTTGAAGAAGAAAGACAGAAATACTGAGTAAATGTTAATTTTGAAAGAACTGATATCATCCTTGACTTCGTTTGTCAATATTGCATGTAGATTCTATTTAGATTGTTTTACAAGTTTAACTGAAAACTGAACTGGCAAACTTGGGTAAAAGGAAACATTTACTTTAGTTGAACCAAGGTGTTAGAAATTTTACTTGTAATACACACCATGACTTCATTGACAGATTTTATATGTTCCAGTCCACTTCTATCTGTGACATAATTGTGCAAAATTAACAGCAAACTGTTAGGGAAATACTTAATTAGAAATAAAGGATTGAAAGGAACTTCAGAAAGGTGCTTCCTTGTCTGGATCAGCTCTACTTACACTGTTTGTACACAGATATTTAGCTTCTCCTAAAAACTTGCCAGCAATGAACTGTTAAGTCTTCCAGTTCAGTCTAATCCTTGTCTAACTTCATGCTAGGAAATGTCTGCCTCCAGTATAAAGTAAATTTCCTGCAGCTGCCACTTATGATTTCTCTTATTTCTCAATAACTGTGATGATTTCCTTTGCTGCTACCTGTTCCGGGATGTATTCCCCTTCAAATTTTTCATTTTGTAGACTAAAACTTGATGTTTTCATTTTATTCTGTTAGTTCTTCCAAATTTTTTTTAGAATCCTAAAATTTGACACAGATTTGAGTACGGTATTGCAGTGAGTCAGTGGAAGAACTATTCTGCTACCAGAAGGAAATTTAAATGTGCAATTAAAGGTGCTCCTGCTTTTGTTGGAGTAAGGTATAAGGTAAAAAGTTGCCACCTTTCAGCTGAGATACAGTAACTGCTCGTGTGCTCCCAGCAAATGCAGAGAAAAACGGGTTTGATCATCTGCTCCATGTCAGGTTGGTGTATGTGCAGTCAGTTTCTGTGTCCGGGAGAAGGGACAACTCTCACCAGCTGAGGACAGTAGCAGCATTGATTCCTCATGCCCTAGGAGGTTAGACTTGACAATTTTGTAAAGTGTACCCAGCCAGCTGCCTAGATCTGCCATCAAATGACGTGAAGGTCTGTGCCAGTTCAGGCACCAGCTTTCTGTATTGTAGTTTAATCATAATCAGGTAAGCTAGGGACTTGTAAAAGAATTCGACAGTTTTGGAAGCACTGAGCCCTCATGTAGTAATAAATGTTTGTAGCCTGTCTTCCTTCTTACCCTCTTCAGGGCAATCGCTTTTGGGCTGGCAATTACAAAAGCTTATGCATAAGAAAATTAAGAAAGCTCTAAGTATTTAAAAAATCTTCAAAAAATAATTTGCAGACTTTTAGGAAGAAATTTTTTACTTTGTTCTCAAACACTCTTTCTTCATTTTCCCAACTTGGTGTGCCTGCTTTTCTGTTGCTTGCTACCAGTTACCTAAACATAATGTTCTGGTCCCAGCCAAGAAGTGGAATAATGTCACATTACCTCTCCTGAAGCCATTTCTTATCACAGTATCCCTTTCTGGAGGCAGTTATAATAGTTCTTCCTTCTTTGTACGTGTTCTACCATGGAGGCCCCATGTGTTGTACTAATTTTAGGTGTAAGAAGGAGCCTTTATGAGACCTTTTTACTTTAAGGACAGCCGTGCATATAATGACTGTATAAAGAAATGACCTTCATGCACAGAGCAAAATTCAATTAGTGTTTCTTTTCAAGTATACATGACATGACAGCATAGTTCACATAGTTTTTATTTTAATTCCACTTGATATTTGATATATTCCATTCAGAAAATGCATTTTTACACTTGGATATCTCATCAGTCAGAGAATAAATCACAGTCAGAGATTATAAATGCTGTGCAGGGAAAGCCAAGATACTAAAAAAGCATGAGGTCAAACACATTCAAGGTCACACTAGTCCCCCTAAGCTGCTGAGTGACACGTGACAACGTAGGCAAAAACTTGAACGTTCCTACCCATGCGTAAGTAACTTTGTGTGAGGTGCAAGGCATACCGGGGTGCACATTCCGAGGCCTCCGAGACACAGATACCTGAGTCACATGAGCGTGCGCCGGGGTACGACCCGGTGCCGGGGGCAGGCTGCTCTGTGCAGCAGCGAGCAGGGCGGCGGGAGCCTGGCCGCCCCGCCGTTGTACCGGGGGCAGCGAGCGGCGGCGGTGCCCCGCCGGCCCGGCCCGCCCGCGCGCTCCCGGCGCCGCTGGCGGAGGCCCGCAGGTGCGGGGCGCGGCGCCGGGAGCGCGCACGTTGCCCGGGCGGGGGGGGTCGCCGCGTCCCCGGCGAGGGCGGCGGCCGCCCCTCTGCAGCGCGCTGCGGGCAGGACGCCTGCGCCGTGCGGGGGGGCGGGCGCCGCATCCCAGCGCTCGGAGCTGCGGGCACGGGCGCCGGCATGAGCGGAGGCTTCGCCTCGCCAAGCCGGACCTGAGCCGGGAGACAAAGGGGAGAAGCTGCCGCCATGGGCGAGCAGCTCCGCGCCCAGCCAGCCGCCCCGGCGGGGCCGCCGCCGTCCGCCGCCGCCTCCTGCTCGCTGCTCGGCGGGCTGCTGCAGAACGGCTTCCACCCCTCGGGCCCGCCGCTCAGCAACGGCGGCTGCGGGGAGCCGCCGCACCCGCTGCTGCTACGCCCGGAGCTGCCGCCGCTCAGCCACGGCTCGCCGGCCAAGAAATGCAGGCTGCGCCGGAGGATGGACTCGGGCCGGCGGCACAGGCCACGTAAGTGATGACCGCGGCGGCTCGGGCGAGCGGCGCCCGCCCGGCCCCCTCCGCGTGGCGCTGCCGCAGCCCGGCGCGGTGTCGGGCGGCCGCGGGTCCCGCGCCACCTCCCTCCCTGCGGAGCGCCGCCCGGCCGCGCCTCACGGCCGCCCGGCTCCGCGCCGCGGGCGTTCCGCCCCCCAACGCCGGCTGCCGGGCGGGCGGAGCGAGGGCCCCGTGCCGGCCAATGCGGCGGCGCCGCCCGGGCACGGCCCCGCTCCCGCGTGGGCCGGGCCCGCCCTGCGCCAATGGGGCGGCGGCGGGCGGGGAGCGGCGGCCCGGCACAAACGCGGGCGGGTGGCGGGCGGGCGCTCCTTGCCGAGCTGCGCGTCGGGCGGTGCCTAGCGTCCTGCCCGGCTCGCCGCCTCCCGCCGCACACATGAAGCTCATAGTGCCCAAGAAACACTGTGAGTAACGCTGGGGCGCTCTGGAGCGTGAGAAGGCTCCGCGGGTGTACTGTGTGCTCCTTTCGCAAGCGTTGTTAGAATGAAGGAAAAAACGAACCTGGGAAGCCGGAGCAAGTTATTCTGACTGGCAGGGAAAAAATATTTGTAAACAGCTTAAATTTGTAATATGCTTTTCATTTAGGAAGTGTTCGTGAGCTGGCTGTCTTATTTCAGGTTTGGTTTTAGGGCTAAGACTCGAACGTCCTATTTGTTAATTCTGTATTTTCTTAATTCTCTACGGTTTATTGCTCAGTGCTCTTGCTTACAGTAGGTACTGAGTAATTCTATGGTAAACTCTGCAAGTAAAACAGTCTGGGGAAAAAGTAGTCCATTTCTTTCCACTCCCGCTTCGCTAGCCCTTCACTTAAACCCACGAGAGTTCGCTTCTTTGTTACAAGTTCTGCGTGTTCTAAACCGGTAATAGAATAGTCAGGATCGGAGCTGCCTGCTGCCAAAACCTAAAGATGTTTCTACTCAGTAGGAAATAGTGTGCCTTCAGCTACTCTGGGTTTTGCTTTTTTTTCTGTGTCTTGAAGCGATTATTTAAAAAACCTTCTGGTTAAACAGAACAAAATATTCAGAAACAGCCCTGAAGAGCTGCACCTTTCACAGGAATATGTATTAACCAGTGCCTTTTCTGGCTTTTCCATGATTTTGGTGAGCTTCTCATGCCATTTTCCCTCAGAATGTTCTCTGATTGATTAATCATGTAGTGCTTACAGTATCTGTTGGTAGTTAATTTAGTCTTCTATCAAATCTAGCCAATCAATGACCAATTCATTCTCAGTCACAAATTGTTTGTGTGGTCTTTGTCCTGCTTCACATTTTCTTCGTGAACAAAACCTGCACAACTTGGACTGGCTTACATTTAGATTTGATGTAATTAAGAGGAGTCTGCACTTGCAGATCAAACTCTCCATAATAGAAAGAACTATTTTGAAGCAATGAATTAAGCTTTTAGGGATTCATGTAATGACTTGATTAAGAAAAAATGAGAGCTTTGGAATTTCTATCCCATTTTGAGTGAAGACAGAGCCCATCAGAGTAGAAAGCATTGGTGACTGCCTATATTGCTCAAGATGTATGACTACTGAATCTTCAGGTATGGAGTTTTACTGAAATGAGGCTTTAATGAAAGCAGCAGCTGAGGGAGGTGCTTTGTAGAACTATTTACTGGGCAATTTATTTGCTTATTAAAATACATGAATGCTTGCTGATATGCTTTTTAATACATATAGTTTATTTTGTACAAGAAAGAGTTTGAACATTAGTATTAGTCATATGAAAAATAATGGTAGCACTTTGTCACCATCTGAAAAATTCATTGCATTATTATTCAAATTGTCCTGGTACTGCATACCTTTCCATTGCATCCTCCTCTAGTGAATACTGCACAGTGCCATTTTTACTGGTTTGCTTGGTGCTTTTAATAGTGGCCTTTGCAGATGTTTGTTCTTAAGGACAGATTGCAAAATGAAGTGCAGTTGCCACATGGTATGTGAGACCATTATTGATTGCAGAGTTTGCTTTGTGTGGTGGTGAAGATAATGAGATAATTGGCATTTCCCAGTATTTCAACAAACGAAATCTACCTTTAGCAATTATTTCTTTAAACCCTTATTTTCTTGATTGTTTTAACTTTCTGAGGTGAGGTAGAATTTTATGTTCATAGGTCTTTTTTCCTCTCGGAAGGGAAGATTCCCTGTGAAATCAGTGTGCTTTGCTGATAAGCCTCTGGTGAGAGAGGACTTGCCTAGTACAGCCTCTTCTGAGAGTCCTGGCTTTGCTTTCTTTTTTCCTTAGTTTAACTAGATGGATTGTCAGGGCTATTAGGCTTGACTTAATTTTCTTTTTCTTCAGAAATCAGTTTGTGGTAATATAACTACATTTGTGTGGATAGTCACAGTATTTAACTTGCTTTTGAACCTTTTTGTGTGGTTGGTCACAACTTTTGGGTTTTGCCTGTTCTTGTGAGGAGGAAGACAGTCAACAAGCCCTTGCTACTGAAGATGAACTGTAAGGCTTCAACTGATTTTTGTGCATGATTTAGCTCTAGCTTTTTAAGGTTTGAGGAAACTTTAATTACTAAGCAGATATACTTAACTTTTTTAGCTACATATTGTAGTTTCATTCAAGGAAAAAATGCTTCCATTTTGTTTTTTTAAAACTGTGTAGAACAAGAAGGAATTGAAACATATGTGTAAGCTATTATCCCTTTTTCTATTTAATAAAAATCAGGTTTCAGAAGCTGTAAGAATACCATGCTGTGTTATGTGTGTGTTGTTTTGATTTTTTTTTTTTCCCTGTTACTGTTCTTGGTTCTCTCACCTTTTCTGGACCCAGTTAACACAGGAAGTTCTTCAATCATCAACGTGTCAAGCAATGCAAATGAAATCTAAATGAAGTAATAAGATTTCAACATATTTGTGTTCAGAAAGAAAAGCAGCTGAAAGTAAGGTATTTTGTCTGAGACACTAATGACTAAGATATCAGAGTACTGATACCACCTTTGAAATTATTCATAAAAAATTGAAATACTGTGCCTGTCCTTGAGGAAATACAGGTCTTTTATAAGGGATGTATGAGCTGAAACAGTCTTGGCAAAAGAAGAAACTGCTGCAAACTGGTCAGGAATAAATCCAGGGCTCAGGTAGAGAGAAGAATGTTCTAACCAGCAGGATTCAAGCACGAATTACTTTCTGGATGTTGAGGAGTAAAAAGGTTGAGCTAACCTGATGTGGTGATTGTTTAAATGTATGAAAAGGATTACTCTTGGTTATCTTCTTTAAGGGGTAAATGTTACTTGATGACCCAGGAGTTCCTTCTCATTCTTCCCCTGAGCTCTTGTCTGTGAGGAGAATGTTGTGATTTGATATTTACTTTCCACATGCCCTCATTATGTTGTAGGTTAAGAGTAAAATTTTTAAAAATGCAAGGTGCTGAAATCTGAATTTAATAATGCCTTGTAGGAATAGCCTGGTACTCCAGAGTTAATGCAGAAACTAGGTAAAATGTATCATGGAATTTCTCATGAGTGAACCTTTGCCCTAAATACACAGCTGTTGGTGTGCATCAGATTACCTACTTATGCAATGCTGTAGATACCTTCTGTTTGCATTGTCACATGCTTCTGCAGCTAAATTTTGGACTAGTACAGGTTTTTAGCTCATGATAATAAACCACTAAGTAGTTGGCACAGTTAATTAACATGAAGAGAATTAATTTTTTTAAGAAGATAAGTAGAGTCTTTGATTTATGCTGGACTTTTAAGAACACATGATGCATCTTGATGCTTTCTGTATTGGTTCTGTGGGACCTAAAACTAGGTTTTACAGTGTTATTTTTTTTCTTACTCCTGTGTAGCAAGGCAGTAGAATAGTTCTGGTTTTGCCACAGTTATAAATTCAACTGATCCAATAGTTATGTTGCATACCTAATGAAAAAGAGAAATCAGCTCGTGAGTCTTCTCAGACAATTTTAATTAAGAAGTGCATTATTTTCACATTGTGTGAACATTTCTGCAGCTTACCTGGTGACTTTACTGCTGATAGTAAATCACAGTTTTGACTAACTCTGACCAACCTGAGATGTGGGTGGATGGATTTTACTTTTCCCTCCTTGCTTTCCTGGCTTTTTGTAATTCAGGGACACTTACTCAGGTTCTCAATGAAATTCTGGACTTCCAGTTTAAAATAAACCAACAGAAAACCTCAAACACTGCTCCCCACAAAAAACCCAAAAGAAACAAAAAAAAAAAACCCAAGCCCACTCCACAATTTTCTTCCCATTTTTTCCTCAAGTCTGTGGAAAACTTACCTACGCAAACACCTTTCTTTCATACCCCCTGTTTGTAGTAGTGGGCAGGCTCTGTTAATTTTGGTGGCCTCTGAATCATCTTTCTGTATTCACAGAGGCAGCAAACCCCAGGAGCCCCTTCAGTCTGTGTGCACGCTTCCATTAGCACCACATTCAGTGGCACTAGGAAAGTTGAAGTGGATTGGGTGCCAGCTGAGATGAATTATATACAGCTAGGGAAAAGAACTGATGGTGGGTCAGTGGTGCATTTTGATTCGGAACATACTGACAGTAACAAAAGATACAATGAATACATTTTAAAATAATCACTAGAATACAGAAGTGTTTCTACTCTCACTCCAGTTGTACAGAAATTATATGAATTTCAGTGTGACTTGTTAGAAACTTTGAGATTTTTTTTTTTCTTAATTGGTCAACCAGTCAAGATGGTTGTTGAATTTTTGCAAGTAATTCCAACAGAGAGCTGGTGTTTGAAGTTGAGAAGAAAACTAAGCTGTTTTTCTGCATAACTGAAATATCTGATTTTGTTGACTGGTGTTGGGCTCTTTATTTGTGCTGAAGAAAACTGCTGGTATTCTAAAAGCAAAGTTCCTTTCGTTCTGCAGCAGTCCATTTGGCTCACAACTAAATGAAGGGAACATAGATTCACAGAGAATAAACAAAAAAAAAAGTGCCCTGGTATTTCTGTTCACTTTGTAAATACAAGCATTATGCATAGCTATCCCAAGAGCTATGCAGAGTTGAAGAAACTTCAATGTCGTTGTTTTTTACAGTACTTGTTCTTTGTGAATGATTTGGTTATAACTCATCAAAATGTTAAGATATAAAATGAAAGGTCTTGGCAGTCATTATGAGTAATTCTCAGCTGTTAGTATTTAACACTTTTATAGCTGAGTTTGTGTTTGACAGGAGGATGGGACACTTGCCTCTCTAAGATGAAATCTTCTCTATGACTTTAAAACAATGGTTGGTGCAGGTAGAGTGTAGCAGGTTTTATGTCCTTAATGAAAAATAATGGAAATCGGCTTATATTTAGCTACAGGTTGGTTCTGTATTGCATAGTCCAACCATGCTGCTTTTAAAATTGAACTTCCTGCTTGCACAGTTAAGATACATCTGGAGAGGAGACTTACTGTTCTAGTGGGACAGGTAATTAAAGTTCTCAGTGGCATTAATAAAGATTTGTCTAAATCACTAATGGGATTGGCATCCTGTGCTCTACTGCATTAGAATGTTGTGCAGCATGGACCAGACATCTTTCTCATAAATATTCACCTTGTGCTTTCACAAACGTTTGAGTTGCAGGTTAGTCTATGACATACTTTTCTTCTTTAAAATAAAGCCTGTTTAAAAACACTTGTCTTGAATTCTTCCCAATTCAGGGAATTCTCGTGTGTCTGCATAGGATGATGTATCTTCCCAAACCTCAAATTATACTTAAATTGACTGTCTTTGTGCATCTTGTACAGCATGGGAAAATAATTAGACCTTACCACAGATAAGAGCTACTTCATTGGAGTTGATGCATTATGCCTGCCTTGTCCATGGGGAGCTGGGAGGAGAAACCGATGATTCAATTACTTGGCATACAGCGATGGAGTGAAATAACTGTTTTAAATGTCTGACATTTAAGGATTGCTTTGGGCAGGGAGAGCATATTAAAAATTGGGAAATGTAGACTTTCAAATTATTCAGGCAGATGATGCTGAGACATGTGTGGTAAAAAAAAAAAAGACACTAAATCTCAGTCTGAAGCTGAGTAACTTAATAGTGATCTGTGGTCACATGAGGAAGGAGAGAGTGGTAAGTACCTCCTGTGCTTATTAAAGTTTTTGCCCCAAGTTGTTTATTTTTAGATTCACTGGCAGAAAAATCAGCTGTGCATATGGTATTTATGGTTACAAGTTAGTATCAACACTAAGTTGAGATGCTCTAGCTGGTAGAATCATTTTTCTTGCAAGTCCGCCTGATTCTCCCCAAAAAGCAGGAAGGTGATCGTGTGACTGCTATTTTAGGAGTGTGTCTTAGATGTTAATTGTGTCCTCGGTACTTTTAGTTTAATTTTTCTAAGAAACATTGCTAGCTCCCTTCATCTGCTGTGCTCGTGAATAGATTTTGTATTAATTCTTACTGCTTCTTAAAGTGACCTGGCTTACTATGTAAAATGTATGCATATATATAAGTGGAGCAGGTAGACCCGCTTGATTCAGTTATCATCTTCTGCTGGGTTTTCTCTATAGCAATTTTTTCTTGCTGTTAACAAAACAAAGATTTTGGAGGACCTAGGCCAGATGTGGCAAGCTGGGAAGCAAATAGTGGGATTTGTTATATAATTATAGATAGGTTTTCACATATACCAGCAAAGGGAGTCTACGCTCAAAGGACAGGTGTGGCATTGGTAAATACTGAGCATAAGCCAGCTCACTTTTGGCTAATATATACAAGTATTGCAGAGCTGCTGGTTTTGGTGGGTTGGAGTCTGGAGGCTGCCTGCATAATGGGAGCTCTGTATTGCTGTTCTTCAGACACAGCCTTGTGACCGTGGAAATTCTGACTGAGCTTGGAAAGGCAATTGTAGATGTTATGCAGTGGGAATATGACTTGAGAAATCTTGTTCTCCTGTTTGTTTGGTTGTTTCTCCCTCCTCGTCCTCCCCAGAATTCTTAGCAGAATTGGAGCCAATTGGGTGAAACACAATTTCATTTCATTTCTCACCCATTGGTGCCTATTGGGTGAAATGCAGTAAATATGCTCTGTCAAGAGGTGGTGGCTGAAGAGTAAATTTATTTCCTGGGGGAAAAAATATTTTCGTTTTATTAAAACCTGCTTCTTCAGACAAGAATATTTTGAGATTTTCTTTATTCTTCTTCTTAACTGAGGCTTTATGAAGGCTTAACCTAGAGATGTGTTTAAATCACATGAATTGGATGTAAGTGACCCCTAGTTCTCAGGAGTAGATACTGCTACTGTAACTGCACTGAATTGTCATTCAGCAAATGATTTAAGTGATTTGTTTAGCCTGTATATGTATAGTGACTTTCTCTTTTTTCCTCCCTAAACCCCTTGTTCTTAGCATTCCCATGGTTTGGAATGGATATCGGTGGAACGTTGGTTAAACTGGTCTACTTTGAACCTAAGGACATTACTGCAGAGGAGGAACAGGAGGAGGTGGAAAACCTGAAAAGCATTAGGAAATACTTGACCTCCAATACAGCCTATGGTAAAACTGGAATTCGCGATGTCCACCTGGAACTGAAAAATCTGACTATGTGTGGACGCAAAGGAAACCTGCACTTCATCCGCTTTCCCACCTGTGCCATGCACAGGTTCATACAGATGGGCAGTGAAAAGAACTTCTCCAGTTTGCACACCACACTCTGCGCCACGGGAGGTGGAGCTTACAAGTTTGAGGAAGACTTTAGAACGGTATGTGAGCAGTTCACATGGGTTCAGTGGGAAGTACTTTGGGAAAACACCATGAGAGCCCATCTACTGAAACTTGCTGGGAAAATAACTTTTCTTTTAGTCCATCCTAACTGATTCGGAGCAACAGAATCAATTCATATTTGTTTATTGGTGATGTTGCTGAGAATATGGAGGAGGGAGGAAAGGGTATTCTACTGAAGTATTGCTGTGCAGGATGTCTTTAGTAAATGTGGTTTTTTAGAGTACAGCTGTGATGATTGGATGCTTCGTAATCAACTGAGGAAATGTTAGACAACCTAGAAGCCTGACTCCATAGGTATTCACGAACTGGTTATCTGTTGGAAACCAGATACGAAGCCATACAAGTTGGAGATTTGATTCAGGTTCCCTTCCCTTTCCTTTGTATTAACCTTCAAACAGACAGAAGTCAAGAGTCTGGAAGACCAACCATGGAGCGTGGGGGAGAAACACCGTGAGCATAGTAATACTGGCTAGCTTTTGATTTCAATTTTGTGGGTATGCCATTTAAAGAAAGGCAGTTAATGAGATGAGTAGGTCTCAGATCCCCAAGGATTTAAAAATAGCCTTTGCAGGAAGCTCCAGAAGCTGATGTAAATATGAAGTTTTGCACTAGAATACTCTTCAAAAATTGGTTGTGGTGCAGAAGCATGGAAGAGCTGTTGTACAAACTGTGTTGAAGAGAAAAAGCATTCAGGAGGCTGTTGTCTGTTGTGTGTCTGTATTGGGAAATGTCTTCATTTATTTTCTGTGAAAAAGAGACTAATCTTGGTGTCACTAAGAGTAATGTGAATGATTTACTTTACTGGTGGGTCTGGCACTTCTGTCCCTAACTTTTGACCTGATCTTGAGGCTGAGGGGTTGCTGCTGGGTATGGCAGGTTACAGCTGGTTTTCTGTCTCTGCTTCAGTCCAGGGAGCTCTCACACTGAATCACCAACTGCTGTTGACTGCAGTCCTTGGCTCTGTGTGCTTAATTTTTAACTCCAAGCATCCATTCCTGCTGTACAAGAGGTTTTTTTACCTTGTTAATACCCTTTTGTCATCAATATCCTCACATACCAGGATTTTAAGAGGAAAAAGAATGCAGTAAGAGCTCAACATGAATTCAGATTGTTAGGCTGTTGTGCAGTGACTTGCAGTGATTATTACTGTTTCCATGTCTAAGGAAGGACTATCAAGTTTCTGAATTGGTGCAGTAGTCCACCACTAGTGCTAGATTTCTTGTCTTTTTAGGGTAATTGCAAGTCCCTTGCAAGTTAGAGTCTACTGATGATTAAGTGCTCAAGAACTTGTTTGCCTCACGTTATATAAGGATGTTGGCACCACAGCAGGAGGTGAGTTTTAGTTCTAGTCAGTGTGGTCTCAGTTCAGGTGTTTTTGAGTATCTTTTCTTGTGTCCTGGGAATGATTCAGGCTACATTCATAAGTCACAATGGGAAGTCACTTCAGGGCTTTCTGAAGAGGCTGACTGTCCCCTTGGAATGGTTGATCTCTCCAAATTCATTCTTCCTGCATCATGTAATAACAGCTACAGTAGCTTAGTAAGGAGGTTCATGTCCCTTGCTCCCATGGCTGTGGAATTGAGCTGGAAGGTACCTGGTGGCTCTCACAGCTGAGCATTTCTCTGTAGCTTTGGCCTTACTGGCTGCATATATGCAGTCTGCAGCGAGGGTTCAGTCTCATCTCAGCTGCAATATAGTCTGTATAGCAGAGGAAGACATAGCTGGGGGAGTTGGGGCTGTTTTGCCAGCTATTGAACACAAATACAAGGGCACATAGCAAATGACTGATGGACTTAGGCATGAAATTCCACATCTCTGCAGTGTTGTTAACATCCTGTGTGCTACAACAATTGTGGGTAGTTTAATGCAAGTCCTATAAAGGCTGGCTGGGGAGTTTTCTAGCATAAAGCAATCAGTGAAGTGCACTCCCAGTAAAATGAGTGCTTTGGACACCTTTACAGCTATCCAGTTCCATACCTTCCTTTATGGGAAGTGTTTCTTGGCTCAAAATGTAATATCCATAGAGAATTACAGAAGCAGAATATTATCCATTACATGGAAGTTTGCTTGCTTCGTCTCTCAAAGGGCAGAGTGTTCTGGGCACTGGCACTTAAATTGTCACACTTCATTAGCCATTGTCACAGCAGCTGGCTATCAGTGAGTTCTGCTGCGTGTAGATTTATCCTGGACAACAGCTTCAGGACTGCTCTGTCAAAGCTCTGAAATACCTGTTTCAAGTATTTGACCACTAATGTACCTCTGGAAGTAGAGAATATGTGCCAAGTCTAAATCTTGCTATTGCAGGATTCAGTATTGTAAAATGCTTTACATGGAGGAGACTTTAAATCTTCCTGTTTGTTACTTAGAAGCAGTGTGGAAAAACTAAGGTATGTTTGTGAATGTTGTTTTTTTCATTAAAAGATCTGGCTAAATGCTGGTAACTCATTTAATCTAACTAATGTGCTTTTGTTCTGGCCCTTTATTTTCCTGTGTATATGATTTTAAGTTACTTGTCGGTCTTAGTATTTCTCAATGTGACTGTAAGATTGCATAGATGTAGGACAAAAGATCCAATATATTGCAAAACAACATTGAAATCCCAAGGAAGAAAGCCTTCTAAGATTATGGAAGCTTCTTTTCCTTAAAACAGAGTCAAATACCTGTTGTTACTTGCCTCTGTTCCTTTGTCTAGTTCTGAATCCCTAAAAAAGTTAAACAGGTTTTATCTAGACGTATCTGTTGCTTTCATACATTAAAAAATAACATAAAATGGTGAGACATTCTGTTTACCTTAAGACTGGTTTTTTTCCCCCTATAAAAAGGCAACTAAATTTACAAAGCTAACTAGGTTTACCTATTTCGCCTCCCTCATATGATCTGAAGTGTTGGAGAGGTGGGTACTTGAAGTCTCCATGATCTGCTTGCTGATTGCTGGCAGTATGTTGGATCTTTTGTCAGTCAGTAGCTTGGCAGATCATGTGTCTCGTTCTGAAGATCTGAGTGCTTCCCCTAGAAGTAGGAAAATTGACTCTATTCATTAAACTAGACCACAGAAATAATTTTACCAACCATATGGTTATACTTAATGTTCATTGAAGGGAGCATCAGTAAGTAATTCACCAAAAGGACTGTTTCCAGCCTTTGGGTTTTTTTCTAGCACTTTTGTACTTTTACCTCCTCTCTGAATGGTCTTTAGGGCTGGCTGTCTTTATTTTCAGGTAACAGTGGTGCTGAGGCATGGACGAATCTGCAGCCTAACTCTGATAATCCTTCCTGCTTTCCCCAACGACATACTGTCACTTCACATGTTCTGTAAATGCTCAAGTAACCACTTCTGTAAAAGTAAGGAGTACTTAGACTTACTTTGTGAGATTAATTGCTCTGTGACTCCTCCATGACAGCACAGACACATTACTTGCACAGAAATGTAATGAGAAACAAATTTTTAGGCTGCCGCTCAGTTTTGTAAAGCAACTCAATGTAAAGAATGGGCAGGATGAGGGGAGGAAGGACTATTCAGACTTTTGATTAAAAAATTAAAACCAGCTCTATCCTGACTTGTCTTAATAGAAATTTTACTGCTGTCTTCAGTGGAAGCAGCATCTGTGCTAATAACCCCTAATCACTTAATCATGAACACTTAGAGAAGAAGGAAGTCTCTTACCAATGCAGACTCAAACTCAGGCCTTGACCTTTCCATGGAGGAAAGTGCTTTAAAAGTGAGCTTGGCTGTTGGATAATGATTTTCTTGTGCCAATTGTTAGTTAATTCTAAGGCTTGACTCTGTGGTATGAACTGAATGCCTGCAGATGACTTATAGACTGTGTTCATCTTAAAACAAATAAACTCACTGTCCTGTGTTTAGGATGAGTAAGCTGTCTAACTCTTTCACAGTTGGTATGAGACACTCAAAAATCTTCTTGCTGAGGAGGCTAGAGGCAGCTGTTCAGGCTGTAGGGGCTGGGCTGGAGTTGAAAGTGGCATCCAGAGTAAAGTAAAGTAACCTCTTCAGAGGGAATGGGGACAGTGTGCATCTCTTCCCTGCCAAGAGGGAGGAGAGAGCAGAGCTTTGCACAGGATTCCTGATAAGTGCTTTTTTTGCCCAAAGCTGATACAGAGTGAATCTTCTGCCTCAGTGAATGTTGGACTTGCAGTTTACGTGCATTAGACTTTGTCTTGTTTGGATGTGAGTGGCTATTTTCAGCTCCATAAAGTAGCAGAGTTGGGGGTTGAAGTGAAGATAATCAAAATATAAAGGAAACAAAGTCCTTATGGAAGTGGAGGAGATGGAAGGAAAAGCTAGATTGTAAGCTATTCTAATAAATAAAAACTGGAGCGATGCCCAGCAGACATAAAAGCCAGAGTGATATAATAAATAAGGCTGTTGTAATTGATAATTAAAAGCTTGTAAGATGTTACATTCCTAACAGTTTTTGACAGAAAAAAAATTGTCCAAGCAAAAAATAAACTTGCAACTGCATCTAGGTTCAGACTTTCCTGTGTCCCCCAAATTACAGTAAAAGTGGGTGAAATGTTTAATGAGCTGAAACTTCATTGAAAATATGTCTGCTCACCAATGGTGATACATTAGACTTCAACCCCAGTGCATGTATGTCATGGCTGCCCTCAGCTCCCTTCTAGAGCACTGGGCTGTTTCACGTTTACCTTGCTGAAGTGGATGTATTTGCTCACCATAATAAGAAACAAATGGGACCCAAGTCTTTGATTTATGTGCTTCCGTACTTGAAAGCAGAAACAAGCTGGTACCATGTTTTTTCTTTTTACACTGCTTGGTACTTTAACACAGCTAATTATTTTTAATGTTATGCACACTAGTTAAAAAAACCAACATAGCAAACAAAGAAATCCAAATTTTCATTTCAACAGGTAACACAATTTTCCAGCACTTCTTGCAAGAGTACAAGAGATTGTCTTTCATTCTTCTTGGAGTATCTGTAGGCAGTAACAACAGACTTTTTGTATTCTTGAAATCAGCTGTGTTTAGTGCTAAGATCATAGGGGGAAATGTTGGCTACTTTATCTTGAGGTGCTGCACCTGCTTGCCAGCATGGTTGAAGTGCTAAGTCACTCCTTTTGATGGTCATTGAGAGTTTCATGAGGTCTAAAATGTTTTGTTCCTTTCCCCAGTATGTAAAAAACAGTCTTAAAAAAAAGAGGAAAAACTACAGTCTGGCTATTAAGCTGAAAAAATATTCTTTAAAAAAATGTACATGTGGTTTCCCTATAACCATCATAGATTTTCCCTCCAGGATCCTGTACACTACTCTGTTCTGCTTCTCATAGCACAACTTTGACATAACCTCTAGAGAGGCACTGTGCTGAATATGGTTGCAGGAGTGCAGAGTAGGGTAAGTTGACCATTTTGCTGTCTGCCTTCACATTAGGAATTATAAAGGGCTGGAAAATACCTGCACATGCATTTTGCAAAAGTTGTAGGAAAAACACCCAGTTAAAATGTGCTGCTGGACAACAGCTTCCATTTTTGTTATGTGTGTTTGCACATGAACTTTGGTTCCTCTAAGGAGAAGAGGTTTGAGCAGCTGCAAGTTGAGGGTGGTAGGTCAGGTGATGGCAACAGGAAGAAATATTTGCCTGTTTGTAAATTAGTTACAAAGGTTACAGGTACATCTATTCTGCAGTTCAATTTTGGTGCTTTGAGACACTGTGAGCAAAACCACAGCTGTATATGCAGGGAAAGGGACTGAATTATGACCATGGCTCTATTGTGGCTCTTGTACAAGACTGGGTTACTACATTTCTTGAAACTTTGCCCTATTTTCTTTTTAGAAATAGGAACAATGGTGGCTCAGTAAGCTCTTTGGAGCCTTGGGTGTCTGGTGGCTGCTGAGCTTTTGGTTTTCTGAAGGAAGGTGGATTGACATAGAATACTGATGCCTGTCTTGATTATTCCAAAAATCAAAACCAGACTGCTGCAACGACACAGGAAAATAGTTTTTCGGTCTGCTATGAATATCATACATGAAAGAAAGCAGTAATAGGACTTATCTGCTTACAGTGTATCAACTGTTAAATATAGCACAGAGCTATAAAAAGCAGAACTAATTTTAGTGTCTTTTATACATGGAGGGCTGGACCTAATAAAACCTCTATATGCAGTGCTGGAGAACCTGATTGGTTTCTCTTGTTCTGTTCTTTCAGAGTTGGTGAGGTGACTGGAGAGTTTGTAGAATCAAGGAGTGATTGTCTGTGGTTTTGCACTGATGTCAGAAGTGTTGTACTCTGATTTGTATTACCTGTTTGTGTCTTGCAAGGTCCCTGGCTAGTGCTTACCTGTTTGTAAAAGCACAGCATTGATCAGACAAAAGCAGCTTGTGGCTGGTTGTTAGGTTTACATTAGAATAGAGGTTTGGGCAGTAGGGGCCATAGACCTTCTAATGACTCATCTTTGTACAGCAGCTCCTGGTTCACAGCACATTGATTCATCTGTGTTAAATGGGGTTTGGTCATGGTGCATCCATCTTACACACTGAGGTGAGGAAACTGGCACTGTACAACACGTAACCTAGGGAAAGATCTTGGGTAGTACAGTGTTTGCTTATGCCATCCAGCTATGTGCAATGTTTGTTGAACTAAATAAATCCTGTAAGCAGTGATGACTTAATGGACTCCATGCACTGTTCATTGTGATAAAGAGTGCATGAAGGGTTTATTATGTTGATACCTTGCATCATACCTTGTCTTGAGTGTATCTTGGAGCTTGTCCTCTTGGTCTAATAGTTAGAAATCAATTAAATCCAAAGCTATTTTCAAAGTATTCTTAAGAATTTTGTGACATTTCTTGAAAAACTTTTTCTCATAAATACTGCTTATTCTTTGTATTTGCTAGCTAAATGGTTCAAGTCTTTTATGCTGCATTTCTCTAATTTTAATTTGTGTAGCAATATGGTAAAAAAAAAAAAAAAGGGGATTGCAGAAGTTGCAGGAAAAAATACAGAAACAAGAGGAAATAATTTCCACCTCTCACTTGTCCTATGAATAACTGGATCTATACTGAGGTCTTTGAGACTGCTGGCTTGGGATCTTTTTGCTTTTATTTCTTTTCCCTGGTTACAGGACTTAAGGAATGGCAAATTAAAAAAAAAAAGGACAGACCCAAAGAGTGGGTTGGCTTTCACTTGTGGCACGTTAGAGCTGTGTACAAGTAGAGCAAAGACTTAACAGGGGAGATTTAAATAGCTTGAAAGAATGTAACCTATTGACCATGCCTGTTCCACAGAAATATCTTCCCTCTTTGTAGTGGCTTAATATAGCTTCCAGAAGTAAAAATAGGACATAGTTACCCATGTAGATCTTCTCCATTAGCCATTATGAAAACATCTTGCAGTATGCAAATGCTGGAGAACCAGCTGTGTGCTGTGTAACTCCATTATACTCTGTTGCTTTTTTTTTTTTTTTGGTAGATAGTAGAGTTGGGCGTGACTTGCTTTGCATGTGTAAGGATGAAAATTACCTCAGGATTTGGATGGGCAACTTTACAGGCCTTTTTTGCTCTCTCCTCTACCTAGAAATGGAAAGGAGACTTCCTGCAGTTGATCAGTGTATCCTATTTTGAGAAAGGGATGTTATTTCTAATTCTAGTGAATAGAATGCTATGGAAAGTAGACATGTCTGTTGAAGTACAGTCATGGTGACCTGTGAGATCTCAAAGGGAATGTCTTTTGTCAGCTTTTGATTGTCTGCCTTCTCTTTAAGTTATATTCTGCTGGGGGCATGGGCCTGACAATCTTTTTGTTTGGATTTTATATGATTTTTCACCAAACATAGGATCTATGCCTCTGTTTCTCATGAGGCATTTTAAAGTCCTCATCATAATTGAAAAAAATAAGTGGAATAGCTAGTGGCATGTACAGAAAAAAATCCACTGTATATTTAATGTGTATTAACATGCACATCTTAATGCTTCTGCTGAAAATTTCATTAAATTACTGAGAAATGTAGTTGGATGATGAGCTAGAGTACTTTGCATCCTGAGGAATGCTGCTGTGTAGGCATGTGTCTGATACTGCCCAAAAGCTGCAGAACACAGCTGCTCTGGGCTGGCACTGAGCGGAAAGACTTTTTGTGTCAGAGTATTAAGGAGAATAAATACTTCTGCTTGCAGAGCCCAGAATGTCTCAAAGACAAAGAACTAGATGGCATTACTGTGTGGCACATCATTGTTTTGGGAGGTACCTTTGTCAGGCAGATAGTGAATTTTTATTTCAGACTTCATGCTTGGATTGTTGTACAGCTTAAATAGCATAACATGTTACTATTAAAGTATCAAAGTGCTTCACTGGAGCCTTTTGTCCTTCTCAGTGTTGTATTGTAATAGGAAATATGTGTTTCTTAATTTCTTGTTATTCTTTTACAGATGGCTGATCTACAGCTCTATAAACTGGATGAATTGGACTGTTTGATCCAGGGCCTCCTTTATGTTGATTCTGTTGGCTTCAATGGCCAACCAGAGTGCTATTATTTTGAAAATCCTACAGATCCTGAACAGTGCCAGAAAAAGCCTTACTGCCTTGATAATCCATATCCTATGCTGCTGGTTAACATAGGCTCAGGAGTCAGCATCCTAGCTGTGTATTCTAAGGACAATTATAAAAGAGTTACAGGATCCAGGTAAATTTACTTTTGTTTCTTTCAACTGTTTTCTTTTCTCCTTCACAACTGAACAGGTAGAATTAGAGAGTGTGATCAGTAGCTACAGCTCCAAATTGTGCATGTATTCCCATTTCTTTTAAAAGCCTACCAGTAGCAAGGCTCAAAATATCCTAGGATAGCTTCGGAGATTGGATCTGTGTTGCAGAAATCATCGATCTCTTCAACTTTAGACCTGCCTTAGTCTCTTGTTGGTGTTCTTACCTATTTCCCATCTCTTGCTGTGCATTTCCAAAATCCTTTCTACTATGGAAGGAAAAACATGACTGCAGTGTATTGTTGACTTGTTACAGATGTTGAAATCAATACTGTCTTGTGGCTGGTGTGCAGAGCTTTCTACTGTTCAGATATTGAGTACATTACAGTTCTATGTGTTCTGAAAAAACCCAATAGTCCGAGAGCATGGACTAAATAGTGTTCTTGTGCTTTTTCATGAAGTACATGTGATGTCTCACTGATCACCTTGCTTACTGTTACTGCAGTCACTAATAAGCTAACTTCGTCAGTGGCCACGAAAGAATGAGGAAGGATGTAGAGATTAGTAAGTTAAAGTTCATGTCTGTAAGACTGAAAAGTCCAAAGTAGAACTTTAATGAGTTAGCAACGTGTTATGCACAGTTAAATACTCCCTGCTAAATTTACATGGTCAGTAAATATTGCACTTGAGCTGTTACAAAGTACTCAAGTGAGTGTTCCTTGCTCAGAGTTCTTTCAGGGAAAGAACATTTGGGACTGATGCTGGGCTTGCTTTGAAAAAGAGCCAACCAGACTTGGATGCCAGCCCTTACAGATTTACCTTTGTTCACTGTTCATGCTTTCCTCACTCATTTGAGTGCTCTACTGACTAATTATTCTTTGGCAGAAAACTTTTTAGAGTGCTACAAGTAGTGAAGTGGTATCTGTGGTGTTGGGTCGGACCTTATTCCTAGCTAACCCTTTAGTATAACTTCTCTTATTTAAGGATTAAGGACTCAGGTCCAGTGAGTTAAAACCACACTGGATGACACTTGAGTTAAGTAGGAGCTCAGTGCAGAGTGTGTGCACACTCCTCTGAGGGAGGAGCAGTGAGATACAGTTGGCACCTGTGTAGAGCATGTTGTAAATGGCAGTCTGAAGGGTTCTGCTAAAAGCTGGCTCAAGCTGCTGGTCTGAAGGAACTGTGCTTTTGTAGCCTTGGAGGAGGAACATTCCTGGGCCTGTGCTGTTTGCTCACTGGCTGCGAGACATTTGAAGAAGCGCTGGAAATGGCTGCAAAGGGAGACAGCACCAACGTGGATAAGCTGGTGAAAGATATTTATGGAGGAGACTATGAGCGGTTTGGCCTTCAAGGATCTGCTGTAGCATCAAGGTACATGTTCAGTGAGCTGTGTTTGTAAGCAGTCCTTGGGAAACTTCCTGTGCATGCTAAACTGAGTGCATAATCCTTGGACTGTGCACTGTGTCCATGTGGAAATGTCACTCAATGTATCATGGGGTTTGTCCTTGGATCTCTCACCTACTTTTTGGTTTGTTTGGTTTGTTGTTTTTTTTTTTTTTTTAACAGATATTAAGTAATGCCTGATGCAGTTTGCTTCCATTTAAATTCCAGTTATTTTGGAAGTGTCCTTACTCGTTGTTTTGCCTTTCTAATGAGATCCCTTTTCACAGTTAAAATCACAAATTAATGGTTATGAAATCAAACCAAAACTTGCTAAATGATACAGTTTTAAGGGCTTTTATCACTCCTGACTGTCTCTTGTTAAAAGACATGATCTTCCTCACACAGCTTTGGTCATATGATGAGTAAAGAGAAGAGAGATTCCATCAGTAAAGAGGACTTGGCCAGAGCTACTTTGGTCACCATCACCAACAACATAGGTTCTATTGCTCGCATGTGTGCTTTGAATGAGGTAAGTTATTTGCCATCAGCTTAAAACCTTTAGAAACAGCAAAGTGACATTATCAGGATGCAAAAATGCAAAGTGCTGGCATAGTAGGTGTGTCACTGGCCTTGGTAAATATGCATACGTTTAATGTCCTGTCATAATTGTTGTGGCTTATGTGTATGCTTTGATGTAAAGTGTAAGGATATTCAAGCTTCAAAGCTAGGGAAGAGGGGAGAAAAATTGTCTGTAAAGATCTCTTTGAGGCATTGAGCTTCAGCCTGGAGTGTTCAGTTGTTCTCAAGCTGTAATGCATAAATATTAACATATTTGTAATACTAATTATTACTCTGTTACTTTGTAGTTATTTGCAGGTTTTACTATGGCATAACAGAATTTATTTTGAATACTATTTTGCTTGGTTTGTTTCCATAGCAGGATGAGTTCAAATTGTACATTGTATTAGATGTTTGATTAGATGCAGGTTCCATTGCACTGTGTAAGAATGAAGAAAAATGCAGTTCATTTTCCTGCCTCAAACTCCTTTCAGATGCTTATTCCATTCTTTTGATTATGCATGATAAATAGGGATGGACAGTTCCATCCATACACTTCAGCTTCCAGCAATTTAAATTAAAAAAAGGGCACAAAAAACCCCCACCACAAACGCAAACATTTAGATCCTTGCTTTTATCTGCAGATTCCATCCTTTACAATTATGTGTTAATTAATACCTTTTATCTGTTCTGAGCAGATAATGAATTTATATAATTTTTTAAATACATAGGTGTTTTAGCTGCACAGCATTCTGTTGGTAGAAAAACTTGCTGCTGCTTTTATGTTTTTAATCAACAGCACACATGCAGAGCCAGAAAAATTGAAAAAAACAAACCCAAGAAACTCACCAAACTGCCATCTAATCACTTTATTGGCTCCCATCTAGCTTGCGGCTTTATCAGAAATAGTAAATAAGTAATAACTAGTGCTTTTGGTGGGTGTGGGTTTTAATTTGATTTTTAATCAACCTTTGCCACATCTCTCTCTTGGTCTTTCCCCAGGCAAAAGGTCCTAATAATACTTAGTCTCCTTACCTAAAAAAGAGAAGACTCTCTTTTGTGCACTGCTTCATTTTGTCTTTTTAATCTTTTTATGGTTGTCATTTTAAGACTGAATTTTCAGATTTTTCATATGGTAATCAGAATGTGGTTGCTCAATGAATTTATGTGGTGGCGTATTGATAAATTTTGTGCTCAGAGCTCCCTTACTAACAGGTCATAATATTTGATTTTTGTGGGCATGGAACTCATCTCTGAGAAATCAACAGTCCCTCCATGGTATCATCTTAAAGTGGCTCATTTGAAGGCTATCGTAGTGTCTGCTTAATCAGATGTCTCTTTCCCCCTTTCAGTTGTGTCATTTCACTTTTTAAATTTGAACTTCATCTGCCATTTTCTTCTCAGTCAAGGGATATAAGTCTCTTCAGCACTGCTATGGTATTCATTTTTTATTCTCTCTTGATTTTGTATGCCATTATGATGTTTGTTGCTTGTATTCCTCTCTAGAGGACTTTTAAAACATATTGATCAACACAAGTTGTAGTGCATGCCCCTATCAAATGGCACTGATAACCTTCTTTCACTGTGAAAAGTGGCTGCAGACATATTTTCCTTGGCAATTTGACTCTTTTGGTCAGGATGATTCTCTTTCGGTGTTCTCTCTGCTTTCAGCTTCTTTACAGTGTTGCCTTGTGGCATGGAGTTCAAGCAGCATTGTACAGGGCTATCAAAGCACTGAGAGTTGCAGCAGGGAGCCCCATGCAGTGCCTTCAGAGGAAGAGAGAGGCTGCTAAGGAGACTAATGCTTCTGAGTCATTGTGAAAAAGTTCCTAATATCTCTGTTCTGAGGGCAGGCCTCTTAAAAACTGATGTGGTCCATAGAATTTTGTGGAGGAATGTGAATTGATGTGTTAAATATTCTTCTTTTCACAGTGTCAAAGCAGAATTTCTCCAACACTTGAAGTAAATTATTTTGTAGTTTTAGAGAATGAAAACTTCATTTAGTCACTTTACAGTGTTAAAAAGAAAAACATGCAGTATCATTTCAAGTAAGCTAATTGTCAGATATCTTGCTCTTGGGGAAAAGAAACTAATGCTGCCATTCTGCTAAATAATCTAAATTGCTTTTGGGAGACATGGCTCTGACTTACTGCAAGCTCGATGAATCAAATCCACAAGTAAGAGCTAAATAAACAGTTGAATATGATATTCTTTTGTGGAGCTTGTATGTATTATATTAGGGTTATGGTAACACTCACTTTTAGGTTGACAGAATCAATTTATGCCCTGAAGCATGACTTTTGATAAGCTTTTCCCAATGATTGCAGTTTTAATATTGTGTTGAAAATGACTTGCATATGTGCAGGAAAAAATGAGGCTGGGAATAAATGAAATATTCTGTCTGCAGAACTTCAAAGCAAATTTGCTTGCACAAAGTTGGCAGTGGGGTAGAAAAATTCCATGGTCTGGAACCATTTGGCCACAGACCCTTTGAAATGGCCTGTCCTAGGCACAGCAAGCTGCATAAAGGAAACTGATCTCCTGGTTTATACTTTTCTTACTCACAGAATATGTAAGTTTGCATCTGAACAAGCTGCCTTGCAAAAAATATATGCAGGGTTTGCTATTGTCATTTATAGAGATTTCCCTATTCAATTAGATTGGCTAATGTGTGAATATACCAAATTAAAGCTACACTATAGCTTTCTGCTGCAGGGTAGTTGAAAAATTTACCAAGACCCCACAGCGTGAAAGAGTGCATGTCTTTTTCAGGATGCTGTAATTTGATTAGCTTAAATAGGCATGTCACCACCATCTCTTCAGCAGTTTAAGATTTCTGTCTTTCAGCTTTGAAAGTTTCAGCAGTGGACAATTTAAAAGTAAATTGACAAGACTCCCTTAAGGGTAGCATTTCGACTTCTGAAAACACTTAACTTGTTTTTAGTTCAGTTCAGAAAATCTAGGGAACTTTATATTATTAATAAAATTTTTAACCTTGTCAACTCAAGGAATGTTTGAAACAAAAATGAAATTTGCATGTTCATATACATTGTTATTTCAGTAGATATGACTAGTACTTTTTGATTCAAACCTGGCAGTAATTTTTATACTCTGTGTTAGGTATTGCTTCTGGTAACAGTAGCTTTGTTTTTATATTCAGATAAAAATCTTATGCATGTGAAATTGAAATGTAGATTCTAATCAATTTTATGCTACAGCATTACAGGAAATTAATTAGTTGCACATTTGTCCCTTCTTTGTCTGAAGTTGTTTCAGAGACAAAACTGCCTTGTCCAAAGATGCAGGGTGCTCTTGGCAGCATTTTGAAATTTAAGAAGTTCTTATTTTCATTCATAAATTCTTGAGTACGAATGCATGCTGATGGGACTGCAGAGTCTAAGGAGAGAGATGATTTCAGTCAAGTTTGTGTTGCTGTGTTTGGTTTGAGGGCAGTCAGGCATGCCTCTCAGTCAGCAGAGGCTGTGTGGATGAGTTACAGTGTCTGGGGATCAGCTCTCCCCAGCACTGAGTATTCCAGTAAGGATGTTCCCTGGGTGTGTCACAGGTATTGTCCTGGACATGGCATGGCTGGGGCTGTGGCACAGGAATTGCTGCAGAGCCAAGTGTTGGGCTTTATAGAGCTGGGTCAGTATAGAGAGGTAACTCTTGCTAATTCTAGCCCCTGTGCAGCCTTTCTGGCAAACTTCTGCAGAAGACTCTTGAAAATACATTCCTAGGGCTCTTCAGGACTCCTGTAAAAGCTTTTATCTCTAAGATGTGGCCTCCTACTGAATCTTCTGGTGTCTGATGAACATCATCTGGTACACCAGTGCAAAAATGCAAGTGCAATTTTGTGCATAGCAGGCAGAACTGGGCTTGGTAAGGTAAACACCACACAGAACCACGGATTACTGCAGTGATGTACATACAAATAAGGATGGTCTGTGGCTTTCTCATTGGCAGCCTCGTACTGATAGTTCAAAAAATCTTAATTTCCTGAATAAAAACTGAGTTCAAATGAGCTTTGAAACAAAGGAATGCCATGCATGTCAAGTATTATGTTGGCCCCATTTCACTTGCTTTTTGAAAATGGAGTCCTGATAATAAAAGATGCTCCTTCCCATCTCTAATGTAATTCTTCTTAGCCTTCAGAGGTTCTCCATCTGGATTTAATAATCACAGTGATCTCTGGAAAGTTGCTTCATTTAACATGCTAGCGGGGGAAGATGTCTTCAGTGAAGCCATATACAATTAAAAAACCAAACACCGCCACAAAAACGCTCATAATCTGAGTCATGTTGGGAAAGTTATGATATTTATTCAATATTTTAAGCAAATATTGATCTTCTATGATGACAGTCTCTTACTTTCTTTGGAATAAAACTCTGTACCTCCCTGCTCTTCCATTGTCTCTTACTTAGTGGTCAGTAACTGCAATATTTTTTGACTTTTCAGTTTGAAGTACAGTAATTTCACGATTATAAGCCGCACCTGAATATAAGCCGCACTTCCGGGTAGCTGGGAAGACCACGAGATTTGTCCATATATAAGCCGCACCCGAATATAAGCCGCGCTTTTTTTTTTTTTTTTTTTTTTTTTTTTTTTTTTTTTTT
>VRYO01001366.1:7754792-7807511 GCA_009812075.1 Sialia sialis
CGGCCCGCCCACTTGCCACTCTGCTTGGCCAGCTCTCACTTCCGGGTTGGCGTTTCGCTGGGATTTGTCCATAGATAAGCCGCACCTGAATATAAGCCGCACCACTGGGGTAGGCTGGATTCTTCAATGAAAAAGGTGCGGCTTATATTCGTGAAATTACTGTATTTAAATGTAACCTAAAATCCCCATTTAACTTTGTAATAGAGGCAGAGGTACATGTTGAATGAGGCAAACAATTTAGCTGAATATAATTTTTCTGGTATGTTTTTCAAATTCAATTTCACAGAACATCGACAAGGTGGTGTTTGTTGGCAACTTTCTACGAATTAATATGATTTCTATGAAGGTGCTAGCATATGCTATGGATTATTGGTCCAAGGGACAGCTAAAAGCTCTGTTTTTGGAACATGAGGTAAGAATTCTATTTTTAAGCACAAAATTCTCATAGTTCTTTATTTGTGAACTTGAGGGAAATGCTGTTGCTTTGAATTGAATGTACAAGTTCTGCATAAATGCTAGTCAATTTACAAATTCATTTGAAAATATTACAGTAATTTCGCAATTATAAGCCGCACCTGATTATAAGCTGCAGGTCGGGGTAGCTGGGTAGACCACGAGATTTGCCCATATATAAGCCACACCTGAATATAAGCTGCACTTTTTATTTTTTTTTTTTTTTTTTTCAAGGATCCAAGTGTGACAAAGTAACAAATTAGTAACAGAATCGCACCAGCGCAGGGTTTGATGTCAGGTGCTCAAGTTGCAAACAGTTTTCATAGACCAGCGAAGCCTTTAAAGGCAGCCCCAGGCGCCCTCCCCTGCCGGCTCTCACTTCCAGGTTGGCATTTCACTGGGATTTGTCCATAGATAAGCCGCACCTGATGATTAGCTGCACTACTGGGGTAGGCTGGATTCTTCAGTGAAAACGGTGCGGCTTATAATCGTGAAATTACTGTACTTGTTAACTCCTTGGTTTGATCACTAATCTTGTGGTATGTGTTGTTAAACATTGTTCATTTCTTGTATTTGCTTTCTAACCTTGATAGCAGCAATGTTCATTTGCATGGGCTGGTATATGAAAATCTCAAGCATAATTCATTTTTGTAAGCATCATTTTGAGCTGTACAGGTCTATAAGAGAAACTGCCCTGCCTCAGTACAGCATCAATATTATGGTTTTGTAATTTTTTTTGTTTTATAATTTTGGATAACTATATGAGACATTTTCTAGTATCAAGCCCTTTCTTCTAGCTAAAGATCATCTTTTAAAATCATATTTTAGAGCAGCTATTTGGCAGGGCTGACATTCTTTTAGTTGCTTTAAACTTTGTTATGTGATGTCTTATTTTGAAGTTTGATTGGTTTTGGTTTTCTTTTGCCTTTGTTCAAAGGGTTATTTTGGAGCTGTTGGGGCTCTTCTAGAAATGCTTAAAATGACAGATGATCAGTGATGAAACTGTCTGAAGAGATTTCTACTGCAGATGCTGCTGAGTGAGAGTGAAAGCCGCTATAAGGATGGAAATGAAGCCATTATGGTAGTCCTACCTGCTGGATTTGTAAATAATTTAAAACCCTTTTAGCTGATCTTTTATTTCAGGGTTTTGACCTTATACTTCAGAATTCATACTGGGAATTACAAGATTTTTTTCTGTACACTGTATTTTTTAGGGGAAAAATGTGCAAAGCGGCCAAACATGCATATTGTATGGATTTATTTAAAAAAATGGATACTGTTAAATGTAGGACCTGTGATATGAGGCATCTGCTTTTCTTCTGGGGTTTACTGATTAGTGTGGTAATTTTAACTTCATTTAGTAATCACTCTAGGAGATTTTTTTATCTTATTTTCATGACGTTTCATGATTTGTTCTTGGTTTCAAATGAAACTACAAAGCTGATGCATTTTACTGTGAAAACTAGTAATTGATTTTTTTTTGCCTTTCCTTTCCTCATTAGATGAGACACTTTAACATCTCTCTGACACCTCCCCACCCCAAAAAATAATTTTGCAAACCATTCTGTGGCTAAATGCATTTCTTCAAAGGACTGTGAGGAGGCTTGGCAATAGCAAGGGGTTTAAGATTGTAATTTTTCAGTAGTTATGAATTGAAACGGAGACTGTCAGCCGGTTTTGCAGGGCTGATTCTTCTCTATAATAAGAATTTTAAAGAAGATGTGAACTAAAAATTTAATTATTTAATTAAAACTAAAATGAAAATCTGTTTCTGATTAAGACCTCTGATCATTATGAGGAGTTCTGTAGTAAAAATGTTATTCACACTTGGTATTAGATGGTAAAGGGAAATTGTCTTCTGTTATTTTTCTGTAGTCTGCAAGTTTTAACTTGTTCTTAATTGAAAACAACTGATAACAGCATTATTAAAAGCCCAATTACTAAAATTAGAAAAAGACCCACTGAGGTTTTTCTGCTTTTAAACTAGTTGTAACTTTTCCTCCAGGACACTAAAATTTGAGTATTTATTCCAATACTGTATTTTCTACCTTTGCTGATTTGTGGACCTCTGTAGATTTTTTTTTTCCCAAGTTGAACTGAGACCCCTTTGAAATCCATGTACTTAGGCTGCTGTGGGGCATGTATAAACTTGCTTTCCTCAGACACCCTGTGGGCTCACAAATAAGAGGCTGAAAAACAGTTAATAAATTATTTTGTCTTGCAAGACTGTATGTGATGTCACATAATGTAAATGACTCATCAGAGGGACAGTATAAAATTCAGTATATTTTTGGAAGGGGGTATGTTTCACTTTTTTAAGTCATTAACTTACTTATCTCCCAAATGTTCAAAGATGGTGATACTAACTGAAATGTTAACTTGTCTGATGGAAATAAAGACCACTACTGTTGTGACAGTTTTAATGTATCTGTGGAATTCATTTCTTGAAAGCAACTTGTTATGACTACATAATTCCATGATAATAATTTGGTTCTTGACATGTTTTTACTCTTGATAACAAAGCTTTAATGTTTGAAGCCTTTTGCCTGCTTGAAGTTGGCTTTAAAGGACTGTAAACAAAAATATGAGATAATATTAGCATGATGAAACTGATATTTTCTGTAATATTGAGCTTAAGATAAGTGCAGATGGTTCTGCTCAGTGCCTCTATTTTTGTAATAAAGAAAATAAAACATTAAGGTTATTGGCTAAGTTTTGCCTGCAAATAAAGATTCACTTGTACACTTTTGGTTTTTTTAAGGAAAACTTCAGAAAGTAAAGAGGTAACTGTGCTTCTGATGATGAACAGTAGAGGGAAGCACGACATTAGTCATGTGGCTGCTTGCTTCAGGGAGAGATCCCATCTTTTTCTCCCCTGTGTGTTTTTGAAGGGAATTTGACATGGGAATGTCTGTCACTTAGGTGTTGCGTTCTTTACATTTAGACTTGTGAAGGAAGACTATAGTGTTAAGTAAACAAATATGAAAAGAAGTGCTGTTCTTTTAAGATTAAAATGCTCTACTTCTCAAAAAGAGCCCCTCCCCAACCAAAAACCCCACACACATTCAAAAAACCCTAGCAAACCATTCATAGAAATGTATAAGGACCTAAGAGATGCACAAATTGCAGCTGTGTGGTTAAAGAACCAAAACACAATCGTGGTAGCCCTGAAGTTAGCTCTAAGATTCTAAGGACTGTCAGGTAAGTTCTAGAAGCACAAAATAAAACTTTACCTTAAAAATGCCAATTTGAAGTTTAAAATGTTTAATAGGTGAATTTCTGCGGTCAAGAGAATGAGAAAAAGTACTCTTAATTACATAAATGAGTATGTCTGGTTGGGAAAAATATTAGCAGACTTTAACTACGATAGAGAGTTGTGGAAAGTCACAGAGTAGGAAAAGCTAGAGGAAAATGACACTATGTTCAATTCTTCCTTTCCTGAGGGAGAAAAGCCTAATTTCTTTGTTGCCTTGACTACTTTTCCCTGTTTCCCCATCAGTGCCATCATATAACTCTGCTAATGCTGTAACTTGCCTCTTTACCTTCAGACTTTGCCTGCCTCCACTAATCCCAACTCTTGGTTTCCTCTTCCATGTCCCCCTTCTGTTATTAAAGTAATGGATTAATGAGAGTGTGGTTGATTTGTGTTACAATATTTTTGCCATCGGGGAATACTTGGGGCATTTCTAAGAGCATTGCTGTTGTCTGGAATCTTTTTTATTGTGTTTGGTATCCAGTTGCTGTCTACAGCCATCTGTTGGAAGGGGTTCCCCAAGGCGCCCCACTTCATCCTTTATCCAGAGGTATCTAGTCTGAAAACATTCTTGCTCAACTACACAGATAAACCTCTACTATAACTGGTACAAACTGGAAGTTTGTGCAAGCAAAGTTCAACTCCAGCACTATCCAAGAGTATTACTGAGAACCTAGAAATTTCCAGATTCTAGGATCTTTTTTGTTTTGGAAATGGTGAAGTTGAAGAAGCAGACTTCCCTAAGGGAGATCAGTGAGTCTGCAGATTAGTATGTGTTGAAAAGACTTGTTTTGGTATAAATTAAAGAGACCTCTGAAAAGGCCAGGCTTTGTTAATCTAGCTTCTCTTTCTGAAATATGATAAGGTAGGTAATTATTCAGGTAAGTTGGAACAGAATGAGTCAGACTCGTCACTCTCAACTGTCATGGCTGTGCTGCTTTGGCCTTGAACATTTCTTCTTCAATCTCATTCTCTCCCCACCACCACCAACACATCCCAGTTTGTAATGGTTTTGACAAAAATTCTAATTGCATCCCCTACCCAGAAGGGTCTGTGCTGGATGAAGAGTGAGACAACTAGGAATATTTACTTCATTAGATTTGATAGAGAAGGCTAGCATGGGGTGCATGGGGACAGTGCAAGAAGCTGACTTCTAGGACAAGTAGGGTTCTTGCAGTTCATTCCAACCTCAGCAAAGCAAAGCTGTCCTGGTGTTTCACTGTTATCAGCACTTCTGTTCCCATTAGACTGTCACAAGATACTTGCAAGTGATTTTTGGCAGGACACAGCAGAGCTTTAGAGATGGGAGAACCATATGGGGTTGAACTGATGACAAAATAAACATACATGATTGTTTCCAGTGGGATGAGGAGTTCTCCTGGGTTCTGTTTTTAAAGCACAAGGTGTCTTGGAATATGGAATTAAATGAAACGTGGGCTATGAAAGACCAGTCTATTTTGTGTCTTGGTACTGGAAGGAAGGTGGGTAAACAGCATGAAATGGCATCATGTTTTACTTAAAACAATGTATCACTACCTTTTATTTAGTGGTTTTGCTTATTTTGTTGTGATGATCAGGGCACTTCCACCTTCAGAAGTCTTTCCAAGTTAACAGCTTCATAGTTTTTCAGCTTTTTGGGTGGATGACCTATTCATTTCTTTTCAACCTTAGAAGTTCACATGAATTTAGGTATTTAATACAAAGATGTTGCCCTTTAGCAAATGCTGAGGTACCAAAGCAGCCTTGCAGTGCATGTTGAGAGTAGAGTTTACCCCTGTTACCAAGATTTCCATCCATGAAGGTATGGTCTCAGCTAACCATGTTACCACTTTCTTACATATGTTAGGTTTTTATTTTTCCAAATGGTGTGCTCTTTTGGGTTTAAAATCTGTTATGAGATGCACTTTTCCTTGCAAGGGAATACACATTGTCTGTTCCATCCTTGAAAGCATCAAGGAATAATGCTTTAGATCAAGAGAGTCTCATCATGGCAGGCACTGGTTTGATAATGCATTTTGTCACAACAGACACATTAGTGCTTCAAGCAACAGGATCTTGTGGCCACTGGTGTGCTGTGACTTGTTCAGGGGATTTGTTTTGCATTAATATGTTAACAAATTGCACAAAAATAAAACGGCTGGTCTCAGCTTGTAGGAGTTTCTAATGCAGATGCTAGGTTGGGTGGAAGTGGAAAATACCTGTGTTCTAGTAAGGATGAAGAAATTAATATCTCAAGCCTATAGCAAAAACATGCTGACCAAAATGCACTTTCCTACAAGCTTTTAGAACAGCTGCATCAGTTAGGAGACTGCAATGGAAATATTCTTCTGTGAGGCAGTAAATCATTGCCAACCTGTAGATGTAATATGAGTTGGGGTATTGGTTTTGTTATCTGTATCTGCTCCCACTGGAATTACCCCAGTGACATCCTGATTGTCAGCAGGAGGCAATGGAGGCAGCACACCCGTGGTGGTCTGGGAACATCTGTTTTGTGGAATGCACTAGTGTAATGTGGGCAAGGCAACTGAAGCTATGAGAGGCTTCTCTGAAAAAACAAGACAAGCTTTACCTGGAGATTGATTTGAACAGTGAGAACATTCTCCTCTTTTGAAATTTTCCTTCCTGTATATTTTAAAAATTACCTGAAATAAAGCATATTAATTAAAAGAAACCCTGAACAAATTAATGTAACATTTTCGCAGGTGGCTAGTTAAATGAATCACAAAATGCTGAGTGTACTTAAAAAAAAAAAAGTTCCTTTTAGTGGGATTGTTTTGTTTTTTTGAGCAACCTCACCCCTACTGCTATTTGAATAAGTAAACAAAAACATGCTGTTCTCATGTCCTAAGCATGGAGCATGCTGTTACCCAGCTAGCTTTCAGCATATTGCACTTGGCTACAAAAGGCTGTGCACAAAAAAAAAAATTTAAAAATCCAGAAGTATTTACAAGATAAACCAAAAACACTCGCAGATTTCCCAGTGTTTGTCACTTCTGGTTTAGCTTAAAAAATAAGTTTTCTCTTAAAATATAGACTTCTCTGCAGCAGATTTGCCTGAGCAGTGTAACAGCTCTCTGGTTTGCCTCTTAGAAGGGAGAAAAGCAGTGCAAGGGAAGCTCAAGCTGTTTCCTGATGATGGCTGCAGGCTGACCTGGAACACACTTCACACCTGCTCTTCTACAGCTAGGGCAGAAAACATTCAGGTGCTGAATATCTCTCCACTCCTTGCTCTCATCACATAAGAAATAGTATTTAAAAAAAAAATGTGCAGAAAAGGCACCAAACCCTGCAGACTACTTCACCTTTTATTCATTGGGCAAATCATAGAAGTCAGCTTAGTTTTAGTCAAGAAGACTTCTTTTTTCAATTTCTGATCTTTTTCTCCTAAAATTGGAGCTTTTTTTATTTTTTTTAAGGTGCCACTCAACATACCTCTCTGTTCCAGCTCTCCTACCTGACAGGCCACTATAAAAGGGTGAGATTTTTGTGAACATCTGGTTCACAGCATTATGGGAATTTGTTTAAATTTTTACTTTATGTATATTACTTGAAGTTCTAAGACACGAACTCTGTCATTATAAGCCTCTTTATCAGGCTAGGAGTAAAAGAGCTGTTACTGCTCTGTGGAGTCCATGGGCATAAGACTCTGCAGAAGTTTGCCCTGTGTGTGGAGAGTGTTAGGCAATTAAAATATCTTAATTCACAAAAGTGTAAGAACTGGCTCTTCCTTTTCTAGCGTATTGCCTTACAGACCCACTGGAGGAGAGAAGGTCATTTAGAGTCAGTTCTCTTTCAGTCCCTGACCATTCCACTTCCCCTGCTGTGCCAGAAAGCAGTGGTGTATGACTGGCAACTCACTAAAGGCAAATTTGGGACACGCGCACCAAAAAAAAAGGCAGAACAGCAGAGAACCTTCTTAAAAACACAAACAAGAGACCACTGTAGTAAAATATTATTCAGGCTAGAATCAGAAATCTGTTGCTGAAGTTTCTGTCACCAGTTATAAAGTTGGTTGTAGAGGGATGAGATGGTTTGAACTGTTGCTGCCCTGTGGGGAAAGGGAACAGAGCCCTGGCAGTGCCGGGATGGCAGCAGCCTTGCAGCCACGTGGCAAATACCAAAATGCAAGGCCATGGATAATCAATGTTGTAATACTTTGGTAAAATATTGTGCTACTCAGAGCACATAGTTTCTTTTAGGTAGCTCTGGTTTAAGCCTCTTTCTGTGCCTGCATAACTCACAGAGAAAAAAGCAAATGAATGGGGCAAAAAAAAGTGTACTAAGCACAGGGTGAAAAAAATTATCTATGATTCTGTGTTGCATAAGTGCCCCTGGAACTAATCTGGTACGTCTCCAAATAAAACAGAAATCTTTGATGCTTGTAGCTTTCTGTGTGGAATGACAATAGTTTCTGTGTTTGTTAACCCTGTAAATGTTTGCTGTACATACTATCAATGGGAATATTTTATTTAAAGAATTGTATTACAGTTTAAACCAAAGAAACTTATCCTGCAGCCTGTGAACAGAACAAATACAACAATTAGGTAGTAAAAACTGAATTGAAAGTAGTCTTAGGAGTTAAGCTGTGCATTTTACAGGTGAGCTGGAGCAAAAACCTGTCCAGAGGCACAGTATACCCTGGGCTGGGTAAGAACTCTCTGAAAGCCCCAGCAGCAGCAAACAGCAGCCAGAGTTTTGTCTGAGCTACAGCAAATTCTTGCCAAATGACTTGTTTTCTGTATTGTGGAGGTGTGAAGAACTGGTGCTGGTTTACCATCTTCTTTTACTTGGGTGCTGATTTGGCAAATAGCATAAAGACCACCTGCGCTGCCTTCAGGCCTGGATCCCCAATTCTTCCTTCTTTGCTTGTGCATTTCCCTGAGAGCTGCTACAGACAAGGGTGTTGATGATGAGCAGGATAAGCAGCCAACACCATTTATTCTGCAGAGCACAGCAAGCCATACTTGTCATCCAGAAAAACAAACAAAAAAAAAAAGCATGAAAAATTGTAAAACGATGGAAATGGTTAGGTCTCCTCAGACTGGAGCAACATTAGAGCCTATACTTGTGTCAGATTCCTGTATGGATTGAAGTAGCCCAATCTTCTGGTCCACAGTTAGGTGAATATGGAAGAAAAACTGGAATGGCTATGCAAAGGCTTGCTTCCAAGTACAGCTAATGCAAATTTATTATTCCCATGCTGTGAAAAATTCCAATGTCTAATTAAAGTTTTTCTTCTGGTGGGAAATTTCAAAATGTCTACATTTCATTTCACTTTCTGCACCAAAATAAAGCCTGCTAGCAAGGAAACCTAGCAGACTGCCAAAAGCAAGTCGTTTCAAATATAAGGGTTTTTTAAAAGCTTCTGCATTTCTACAGCCAAATTTTGTTAAGTAATGTTTCCATAGGACATTTGTAGTGATGAATTTGTGTTTTCCAGTGAAGAATTATTGCATTTGCTAGCTGGAATGCAAATCTTTGCAAAATACGTGCATATAAATGTGTCCAGAAATTTTAGTGTGTGCTTGGACCAAGGACTTCTGTGACACATGGATAAAGAGGAGCCAGGCAGAAGATTTGAAATGTAGAAGTTTGTAATCACTAAAAGGAGATGAATCATCCTCTTGTTCAACTAATATTAGATTTTGATCTGCCTACACTTACTTTATATCAAGAAAGAGATTATACTTCTGCCAAAATTTCCCACTATTCTGAAGATGATACCCTTTGTAGGTAGCAAGACATACTCTCATTTTATTTTGAGTCTCATTAGAAACTGTCTGGTTTACAATACATCTTTTGGTCTGATGCTGAGTGATGATCTTCTGTTCCAGGAATTGCTAGTGTCGATGAAAAAGTGAGGAGGCCATTACATACCCTGTGTTTTCTACCCCAGGCTCCATATATGACTTACACAGCCACAGATTTTTAAGAATTCATCAGTCTTTTGATCTCTTGCTAAACTCTTGTGTGACAGTAATAGGCAGAGCTTTCCCTTCACCTTCAGAAAGGAGCCTCAGCTCTCAAGTGGTGGGTACTTTACCTTCTCACCTTGGAGTTGGCAAAATTTGGACTACAGACATAGAGAGGGGGCTCTGGAGGAACCCTGGGGACTTTTATTTTCCCCAGTCTTTGGCTTAAATTTTTAGAGATGCTAGGGAAGCTGGGTTCCTTTGCCTATAGAATGCCAAAGGCTGTAGGTCCAAATGTTTCCAAAAGATCTGGAAACATAACTAAGCATGCCATTGCAGCATGTCCCTGTACAGCTGGCTGGCTGCAAGTGCAGGGCTGGCTGGCAGGGAAATGGGAGAGGAGGGCAGTGGAAGGAGGATAGTGAGATTTTCGGTTTCCAGCAGGTATTTGTATAAAGGTTCAAATTAAGAACATTGATTGTGTAGGAAGGGCATTCACCCACTGTACCACAGCACCTAACCATTCCCCAAACTGCAAAAACTTTTATTTTACCTGTTGAACTCTATAGTATTATACTTCCTGTTTATTTTTGGGGTTGGCAAAGTGTGAAAGAGTGTAAAGGAATTACTCTTGTTTGCATAGGAGCCAAACCAAAACAAGCCTTTGCCCAGTTGTTTTCTTTGCCCGGTCAGGCGCTCCAGGTGAGGGCATGTGCTCCTTCCCTGTCTTGATTGTAGCTCTAGAGAAAGCAACATTCATAGTTCTGTGATTTTGGAAGGATTAAGGCCATTATTCATGACTTCTTTTGTGTTGCTTGGTCCTTTATGTGGTGTCAGCAGTTGAAACTTGCATTAGAAAAAATAGTGATAAAAGGAAGCCTGTCATGAATGTGTAAACACATGTGTCACTCAAACCCCAGTACTTCTGTTAGTGTTAGAGTATTGATCCAAGAACCAAATGAAGTCATGCATTTGGTGATGTCTATCTTCTGATACTTCAGTGCTTAAAATGAATTTATATGACAAATAGCACAAAAGAGTTTTAAAGTTGTTCTTAGAGCAGGTCAGCAGAGGGTGAGTGGTATTTTATTGCCTCTCTGAGTTACCCTGGCATGTACAATGCACAATGTTTTGTAGTGCTCTGACAATATCCTTTCCACACCACAGAGAAGCATTACCTGTTGTTGAGCCAGATGTCAAAATGTCAGTAGCCAATCTGGATAACCACTGTCATTCCCATTGCTGATGGGGAGTTGTCATAGAGATGCTGCCAGCCAGACTTGCAGAGGAGGGTCACTGCAATGTTGAGATCCCCAATCTCTTAACCAGCAGCCTAATGCCCAGACTTTCTTGTTCAGGATTGTATCTTGCAGTGTTAAGCAGTTCAAATAAAGTCTGCTGCAATTATGTTAGCAGTGTGTTTTGGCAAAGGGAATCTTCCAGCATGAAGCAATATGAAAGATCAAAAATCTTTCCAAAATTTTGAAGAACCATAAAAAAAAGGTGGGGTGGAGGAGGAAACTCAACAAGAAAGTAAGAGGTGCACTGTTCTTGTTCAAGGACCAATTTTTATCACCCACCTGCATGGTGGGGAAAACCTAGCCCCTTTTCTCTTGAACTGCTGTGGGCCACATGCCACAGGAGGGGGTGTACTTGTGTTTGGGAAGATGTGCATAGGTGGTGTGCGCCTCCATGCCACAGTGTGCAGAAGGAGGGGAAGGATCAGTCTCTCCTAGCTCTCTCATGCTGCTGTACAGCACAGAGCATCTCTAGAGTCGCCTAGGAAGGGAAGCCTTTGCCAATTAACAATCTACCCTGAAGCTGCCGTGCTTACCCAAATCATGTATGCTTGAACTTACCCTGAAAACCAGCAGAGCAAACATCTCCCTGCCACCCTCCAAGGGCTCTGCTTGCACACTCCTGGGAGCTTTGCACTTGCTCTTCATAGCAGCACTGAAAGGCAGCAAGGTCCTGGGGAAAGACGAGGACCAAGCAGCTCTTGTAAGAAAAGATCCCAGTTTATCTTTGTTCTCAGGGAAAGTGTCCCAGGATGTTTAATGTCCTTTCTGAGCAAAGACCTGCTGCTTTCCAGATCTTGCCCAAAAACACATGCAGTATTCAGCAGGCCACTTAGTTTATCTTTCTTGGATAAACAGAAGGCTGCTGGAATTTGAAACTTGTTCCAAGAGTCTAGGGTCCAAATCGGTATGAGTCCTCCCCCTGGTCTGGGGTTTTGAACTGAGTTTGAAAATTTAAAAACTACCCAACAGCAGCATGATTCCTAATGGGCAGGAAGGGCTGGTGTGTGTGAGACAGAGAACCATCCTTATGCACAAATTCTAGTGTTATTTTCACTCTTGAATGTTGCCTGACATTGGAACCGTTTAAAATATTTTATGAAAATCCTGAAAGCACTGATCCACAAATCCAGTACTGACTTTGCCTCGATGGGAAGAAAAAAAAAAATCCCTCTTAATGCGATGAAAGCTCCCGCGGCACTGCTGACACGCAGTTTTCCGTGTTGGTGACAGGCAGGACGCACTCCGGCCGGACGGAGCCGGGCCAGGGGCAGCCGAGCCCACCCAGCCCCGCTGCGGGGAGGGGCGACCAGCGGGCCAGGTGGGCGAGCAGGGCGGCCGGACAGGCTCGGGCGGGGAGGCGGCTGAGCCGGAGCCGAGCGGCTTCCCTGCCTCGTGTGCTGGGGGCCGGGCTGGGGCAGCGCTGGCTGGGGCGGGCGAGCCGGACCCGCGGAGCCACCGCCCCCGCGGCAGCGCTCGGCGGCCGGGACCGGCACCGGGACGGCAGGTAGGGCTGGACCGGCGGCTGGGGGCTGTACCCGGCAGGTAGAGCTGTACCCGGCAGGTGGGGGCTGTACAGCACCGGTGGGGCTGTACCCGGCAGGTGCGGGGTGAGCAGCGCGGCTCCCGGCGGGGCGGCTGCAGCCGAGTCCCTTTCGTGCCCTGCTTGTGTCGTGGAGCCTTAGAAGTGCGGAAACAGCGCAAAATCGATAAAAAGGAATGTCACCGCCAGTATTTGTTGAAGGGACTGTATATACGTGCATACATATTAGACATATATGTAAAAGCTGTTGGTTAGGCGAGATGCTGGTCAGGTAAAGAGCTGACAAGGATAAACGCTTAAGGACAGGGTAACGCTTAAGGTAAACAGCGTTTAAGGATAAACAGCGGTTCAAGTTGCTGGATGGTATGAGGAAACTCAGGTATCTTTTATTTCTGTTGCATAAGCAGGACAAATGTACCTGTCAGAGGCAGGTGTGAGCGGCAGTGCCGCGCCTGTCGCCGTCGCCGTGCATGCGGACCCGCGGCTGTCACCGGGGTGCCCGTGCACGGCTCTGTGTGTGTTCGTGTTTACATGTGTGTGTTCGTGTTTACACGTGTGTGTTCGTGTTTATACGTGTGTGTTCGTGTTTACATGTGTGTGTTCGTGTGTGAGAGGCTCCCCAAGGGCTCCGAAAGCCGAGGCACAGGCTGCTCAGTGATGGGCTGCAGAGTTGGCTGTGCCCTTCCGCAGGGACAATGAGCTGGGCCAGTAGCTGATCACAGAGACCAGTATCTTAAACAGCCTTGATGTTTCTTCTGGGATATTAACATAGTGTATTTCCAGGAGAATTTAGTCCCTTGTAGGACAGGCAGGTGTGCAGTAACAGACTCGGGCAAAGTGGTAAGAGTATTGTAGGAAATTGTGTGTTCATAGACTGACTAAATTCAGGGAATCTATTCAATGAAAAAAGGAAGCCAAAAGATACAGTGTGGATTATCCTTATTTTGAACTTTCTGGTAATTTGCCACTCACTTATCAATGGTTCTGTTTAATATCTCTACAGGTAAGTTGTTAAATAGGTATTTGGGATAAATTTGGGTTTGTGTGACATAGCATTCTGATTGAATTGATTTCATTAAGTTAACAAGCTGGTTAGGACAGCTGAGTGTGTTTGTTGTGAGTTCACTCCTACAGTGGCAATGAGGAAACGTTTCCGTTAGCACTGGGAAATTAGAGGATAACATGAAACTTAATGAAGTGAATCAGGATTGCATTTTCCTCAGAATGATTCTATTATGCCTCATTTAGGGCCATGTTATTGCTTGCCTCAAATCGTTAACTGTTACGGTCTTTTTGTATTTTTTTAGTACTAGATGGCTCATAATATGTTCTTGTTTTATATTTTTTTAACCTGCATTGTGTTTAATGTTTACTTTTCCATTTTTCGTAGCAGTGTAACAGAAGCTGTATTTTAATGGAAGGTTTCTCTGGGCTTCCCTAAGGGGTTTCCACATTAATGCCTTTAAAATTCAATCATTAACTTTTGCCTTCACCTGAAGGTGGAAAGTGGTGATGAAAAACAACATAGCACAGTCTGTAATTTGATTTTACAAAGCTTTATCAGAATTGATTCAGCTGATATGTAAACAGGGGAAACCTCAGGAACTTTCTTTTCACCCCAGCTGCACATTGACTTCATCCTGAAGCTGTGCAGCGTTCACCTGGCAGATGCCTTGCTGCAGCACTCTGGGCTGGATTTGCTGAGCTGGTTCTTGTCTGCAGCTGTGAAGAAGGAGACTAGGACACCCCCAGGGATCCCTTCCGGATCCATATTCCCAGGCCAAGGTCCAACAGACTGGGCACAGGGGGGCAGATTTTTCAGATGTTTTGGTGCAAACACAATTGCTTCCTGAGGGAGAGATTTGGCATGTGTTTCCTGAGAGAGCCGTGCTTGCGTAAGCAGCCCCTTGCCACCCTCTGAGCTGGACTAGCACAGCCATTTGTGGGGCTCATGGGGAGCTGCACTGCCTCCAAAGGCACCTTGTCTGCTTTTTTATTCATAAGTGATCTATCTCGCTGTGTGGCTGCTGTGCAGGGCTGGAAAGGTGGCCTGAGAGGAGGAACACGTGGCAGGGAGCAGGAGGTAAGGGCTGTTTCTGCTGGCATCAGTGCTGCTGAAAGAGGTAATCGCTGTGGTCAGAGGGGGATGATGACATGTGGTTATGGCAGTTGCCTGAAAAATGCAGCTGAATGCTCAGATATCTTCATGCAGTTGTGTGCATGTTAGTTAGCTGTATACATGGAGATATGATTCTCTGTTTCTAATGTAACTCTGAGTTTTCACCTAATGATTTTACTTTCATGATGTGTATTCATGTGTACAACTTGAGGATACATTCCCTATGCTATTCTCTATTGGAGTATATTCTTTCTCTTCTGGAAAACAGACCTAGGCATCATAAGAATATGACTTTTATTAATCAGATTATATTTAGCTGAAATAGGTGAATGCCTGAAATTCTAAAAGGGAAAAATTAAACCACCTCTAAGAGGGTGCCTCTAATCCTAGAGAGAATAATTGTTACATGCATGCACTTTACTCTGTTTTACATTTACATAAAATGTTAAATATGCTTTTGAATGTAGTGTAGATCTGCTGTTAAATTATGAATGACAGAAGCAATTAGATAAATAACACTGTTTTAATTGATATAGTGAGACAAAGAAGTCAGTTCATTGTAAATATTCCATAATCTGCTACCATTTATTTTAGTCTGGAAAGCACTGATGCTTTTGTGCGTTGTTTTAGGACTTGTTTTCAATCCTACTTTAGACACTTGGTTTCTCCGTCATAATCCTATTGTAACCCGTAAGAAAACACAAGCATGTGTTTAGCAGGAGTGCATATTTAGAAGGTGATGGTACATGTTCTTATTCATAGAACTTGAAGGAGAAATTACATGCTATTAGTGTCTTTATTCAACAGAGAAAAGCCACTTTTTCCTTCCAACCTGAAACAAGAAACTTCATGGCATTGAATAAAAATATCTTACCTTTAATGGATCACTACAGCTGCAGTTTGGATTATCTTTTTAGAGTCACACGTAGATTTAAAAAAGCTGATTTAAAGAAATAAAAATCTTAATTTTATCAATTTTTTCCCTAAGAAGGTTTTTGTTACAGCAGCCTTACGAGAGCAAAATATGTATTTTATGAGCTGTATAGTTGCCTGTGTTGATTGGCACGCGTTAATGTGACTGTGAGCAGTAGAACTGCAAGCTACAGCTTGCCTGCAGGAGATGGGCTCCCAGCCTGTGGGATGGAGGCATTTGGAAAAGTGCAATTTTTAAAAACCAAAACTTCCTTCACTGGAAGCAGAGGCGCTTCCTATGGAGCTTATTGAGCTATGGTTTTGTTTTCCTCCCCGGGCGCGCTCTGCTCGTGCTGTGGAGTGGGAGAGCGCGGTGGGGCAGTGAGCAGCTGCTCTGGGTGAACACACGCAGGTGGACATTGCCTTCTCCTGCACTGCCCCGTCTCTCTGCAGCTTGTAGGATGCTGGATATAACAGCATGCAGGGAAAGCTGTGATCTTCTGAGTATGGAATCTTTGGTGTTCAGCTCCCTCATCCTCCTGTTTTTGGAAGAAGAATTTCTCAACACTGGAGGGTGGGTGTGCTGACATGACACCTGTCTGGTCACAGCCACTGGCAGTAGAGAGGAGCCCACAGGACTCAGGTATAGCCAGCAAGCACTTCTCTTTCCTTACCCATCACTTTTGTCTCTGCAGCATTTTAAGCTGAGCAGGCCCCCGAGGCAGCAGGTAATCTCTTCAGCAGCGAGATGAGCAATTCATTGGTAAGATTAGCCAGCAATTTGTGGAAGATTTCTTCCCCAGAGCCTGCAGCAACTGGGAATTGTAGAACTGCCTTGAGGGCATGAACAATATATTTTGTTAGTGAGTTGGGATGAGTTTAGTCTTCATTAGTAAAGCTCTACTGGTTGCTTTGCATGCAACACAAATGCTACTGAAGAGTTTTTTCTCAGCTGCAGTTCAGTGTTGGACAAGTTATCCACAAACCAAGATACTCTTGCTGCTTTTACTTGACTGAAAACAAAAAGAACAGTGTGTTTTGCTCTTATTTGGTTTGTGTTGTATTTATTAATTTTTGCTTGTTTTGTTTGATGAGAAAGCAGTCTTTAGTGTTTACTTTTAGACAGCATTACAGTTTGCATTGAAAACTGTTGGTGTTTTTCCTTTTTTGGTGTTTTATTGTATCATGATTTTCTGGGCTTTGGTGTGAATGCTGTTTCAGAGCCTCATGCTAATAAGAGAAAAATGAAGAAACTATTATTTTTTTAATGTGTGCTGTATGTCTGGTCCGTGTAAGGGCTGTATACCCACACTTATATGCACTAGGAATCAGGCTTACATTCTTCATCAACTTGCAAGTCGGGTAATGCTATTTAAGTGGATAGATTTAAAAATTAATGTAAAAACAAGACATGGGAAATAATCTGGGCTCCTTTTACTATTCAACATTATTTTCTTTAACTGTTCTCATTGTCACTAGCATCTACTCAGTTTCTGGGGAATACTGTACTTGAATGCTTTTTGAATGGTAAACACATTAGTTGCTACCAGAGGGTTGTCATAATTGTCCAGAAATCATGATCATGGGAAACCCTAGACCATGTGTGGATATTTATTTATACTGTACATATTTGTTCTTTTAACTCCTGGCAGGTAAATCATGGAGAACTCATTTGCCACCCTTTTCTATCCAGCTCTCCAAGTTTCTTGTGCAATCTGTGAGTCACTGAGATCACATCAAAATTGTTGCCATATCTTGCCAAGAGATGTGACCAAGCTTCAGGGAATCCTCAGTTTTTGTCACAGACTGCCAGTGTACTTGCCTACACATAACATTTATACTCCATTTCTTCTGGGGTAATAGTGTACCTAATGATTGAAAGCTTCTCTCAAATCCATTTGAAACATTAGGTGAGTGTGCAGATGAAAATATGGTAAAAGAAATTTCAGTTCTCAATTGCTATGTCAGAAGCAAAGCTCCTGATAGAAAACAAATTGAAGAAGAAAACGTTTTCTTTGGATATTTAAAAAATGAAAGCTGTTTCTAAGCTATTGCAGAAGGTCCTAGAGGCAGGTTTTGAGTATCAAAACAGAGAAGATGTTATAGCTAGCAACCACAAAATTCCTGCATCCCCCTTTCTGAATAGGATCTAGAAGTACTTTTGGATTTGGGAATTCAGCTTCTCATCCTCAGTAGAACAGTGCTGACATTTTTCTCTCCCTTTTTTCAAGATGGAAACTGTCTCCTGTCTTTTTTTTTTTTTTAAACTCAAAGTTTCCTTCCTTCCTGCTATTTCTGGATTTCTCTAAATGTTGATGTAATGATTCACATTTCCCAGATGTGAAATGCAAATGTGGGAAGTGGGATCTTTCCCCTGCCTCTCAAGGGGTTTCTTGGAGTCTGTGGTGCTGTTTCCTGGTTAACATCTCCTGATTTCAAATGGTTTTCCTGCTGGCCACAGTGTTTTGGGGGCTGTTTCAGTACCTAATAAGTCATGTCTTAGAGTCTTCATTATAAACACATCTTAAACTAGGTAGACTTTGGGAGCTTCTTGAAGGCCTCACAAAAATCCTTAATTTAGTCTGTAGACTAAATAGTCAAATGCCTCCTCTTGTCTGCTGTAGCCTTATCTCACCAAGCTGTCATGTTTGACAGTTCCAAGCTCCCTTGGCAGAGGAGTTTTTGGAGCCTCTTCAGGCAACCTGCAGGTGAGTGCTCCCTTGAGAAGAGTACAGTGCAGGGCTGTGCTGCTCTCTGTGGTCACTGTCCCAGCTCCTCTCTGCTCTGCCTTCTTTGGCTGATACTGCAGTGGAGCATGGATTCCATTGTTTGTGTTACTCCTATGCTTTCCCAAAGGTACCAGAGTATTTGGATTTGTCATTTCTTGACTTTGTGTTTATTCTTCTCCTCCAACAGCCCCATAATCAGCCCTTCAAGCTCGTCATCTTAATTTCCCATAGAAATCATTCAGAGAATAGGGAAAGAAAGGCCTGAAATAAGGAGAGTCAAACCCAAAATGGTTCCACATTCAAGGCATGTCCCAGCTTCACCTTTCTCTCACTGAAATGCTGAATCCAGTCTCTCAGCTACTGAGTATGAAATTTCCTGGCCAGGGGCATCACACTCAGCCTTGCCTATACCAGTGTGCCTCAGTGTCAGTGTTCAATAAATAATCCACAGCTGGTTTTAAAATGAGTTACTGCACAGAGCTTGGTGGGAATAAAGGTTTCCCTTCTCATCATCTGGGCTGACTGGTGTGAGGTGGCACTTGAGGAATTGCTTTGATGTGCTATTCCCATTTGAATATGTTGTTGTTGTTACACTTCTCATAGGCAGTCATTTTTCAGTTTTTTAAAAAACAAATATTTCTGGTATTTGCTTGTTTGTTTGTTTGTTTGTTTTTAAACATTGCAGCCTTCCAGATGCAATCCTGTCAGTTTGGATAAAAAACCACTGCCTATCTGTGTTGACCACGATCATGTCCTTGCTGCCGCACGTTCCTGGAGAGCTGTCTCTCTGTTGATTATCTCTTGGCAACACTGCTTTCATGCAAACATCTCCTTAAATTACACTTTCTTCCATAAAAGCTTGAAAGATACACTATCTGACCTGCTTCATCTAACAAGCCAACACTACTTGTTTTGACTTAAGACCATCTGAGAAACTTCTCTGTAAAGTGCCCTCTGCCTGTTGACTCCCTTTTGCTCTCTTTCTAAATTTTTAAAATATTTTTTCTTTCTTTCTTTAGTCTAAATAGTCCTTGGAACAGCTACAACGTGATAACACCAGCAGAAATCCAAAGTGCATTTTTAAAGGGACTGAAAATAATTGTCCTTGGACAGAGAGAATATTGGAATGGAAATTAGCTTAGCAAGAAAAGCCAGCTGAGAGGAGCAGCACTCTCCCTCTTGAAAGGGCTGAGTTAATACAAAGATCAGGTAGTTTCTCCACTTGACCAGTATCAGTACTGTGCTCCAATAGCAGCTGGAATTTTTTGTATGAAAGTTGTTTTCAGTGTTAAGTATAGAATTAACTTTTTGTTTGTTTGTTTCCTCATCTAAATCAGTTCAGACTGTTTCTCTGTGCATCTGTGATTTCGCATTGAAAGTGCCCCAAATATTTAATTTGGGAAATCCAGCTGCTATAAAATGCAATTTCATGGCAGCAGAAAAATTAGTATTGGATGAACAACGTGTTGGATGTGGCATCACAGCTGATCACAAAGGACCCTGAAACTCTCAGCAAAAATGTGCAGTTTCTGTCATTATGTATTGAAGGACCTGGCTTCCACCCTAAATACGTGAAAATCTAACCAGTCAAAACAGGATGCAGTTGGAGAACAATTAAATTGATCAAATTTAATTTTCATTTTTGCAGGTTGGCACGTGGCTGTGATGCAAACTGGCAAGGCAAAAACGCTGTGTTAGCAGAGACATCCCTGTGAATCCCAGCCAGAGCCAGCTTCCTGTAGAAGCAAACACTCATTTCTGTAGCCTGTTTGGCTCTGTGGGGCACAGCACAGATCCAGAGCTTTGCACAGTTTCCTTTCTGCTTAGCTTAGGGTTCCAGATGCAGAGCAGGCAGGGCAGTAGAGCAAAGCAGTGCAAGTGAGAATGGGAAATCTAGGATGAGCTGCGACTCATTCCCTGCCTGCTCCACCATCCTCTGCTCTTCATGAAGCCGGTGTTTCATCTCTTGTTTGTGGTCAGACTTCTTTCTATCAGGGCCCATTTAATTTAGCCTGATGGAGTAGCAAGTTGGAAAGAATAAATAGAATTATCCCACACAGCTAGTCTATTTTTAATGAAGTTAATGGAGTGGAGAGCAGTCTCTGAGGGGTTGCAACCCGTATGATGTAATTCTTAATTTGGCTTATGGTGCAAGCTACATGAAATCAGCCCACATGTGACTGATGGTAAAATGACACTTGTTAGTTTGCAAGCTTTGTTTGCCAGAAAGCATGGGTTAACAAAGGTGTTTCAGATGAGAGGTCTTGCATGGGCATTTTGGGCATATCAGCAGAGGTCCTTTGCAGGGTACTCCTTTAGTAGGCAGGGCTGAAGGAGTGACAGGTGCCAGCTTGGGTGACAGCTGTGAAAACTTGGTACACAAAGCAGCTCCTAGAAAATAAAAATCCCTTACTTCTAGAATTCAACAAGCATGTAAATGCTGTTGTCAGTGTATCAATGCCTCCTGACAGGAGAGGTCTATGTGGCTGGCATCAATGCACCAAATTAAATCTGTGTGGGGAAAAAAGCAGAAGATGAGAAGGTGGTGACAGACAGGACAGTGTGTGAAACCAGTGGAGTGTGTTTTAGGGTGGCAGTGGAGGAGGAAAAGGAAATCTGCTGACACTTCTGGACTCATTAAAAGTTTCTTGGGATTCTGTTTTTGCTTCAGGTGAATTTAGAACTTTGTAACAATTTAAAATTTTTTAAATGCAACCTGCCCTAATGTGAAATGCCCACTCAAGAAGAAAACTTATCTAATGATGAAGAATTTAAAGCGTGCAACAGAGCTTTTTTTTTTTGATAGGTTCATAGGCAAGTGTTGCCTGCCAACATCTTTCCAATGTTTTTCAGGATACGAAGATACACCAGTGATACTTAATTGGAATTGGAAACTTAACTCAGTGAGTGATCTCGTTGCTAAAAAACAAGATAATATTTTAATTTGACCTTAGTTTTTGTTTATCGGTTTTAGCATGAGATCAAGATTGTCCTTGTGTTATTATGGTGCCAATTATGGGTGAACCAACAATTCCCTGTAACAAGTCTTCTTTGGGATGCTCCAAGTATCTCTTTCAGGTAATTTAGAAAATGCAATTTAAATAATACTATCTTGATAGTTATGGTTTATTCCCTATAGAGGGTGAATTTCCATTGTAAATAGCAGATGTTCTTGAAAAAAATACTAGGACCTGTTTTTTACAGAAAAAAATTAACTTCACATTGAAAAGATTTTAAGGAATATCATCCTCTGTGTGTCAATATATGAACATTGGTTTTAGAAATGACTTTTGCTTTCTGATAATTTCTGAGTTATTTTTGCTCCTTTTTTCATCGCTGTAATAAGCTGTTTAAAGTGAAACTGATGCCACTAAAAGGATTATTGATAACATGATCTAGGTAAGAGACAATTACAAGGTTGGCTGGAATAGCAGGCTAAGAGGATAACTGTTGGGTCATCCCTTTAAATCTTGTTCTTTTGTTCCCAAGCTGACATGTGATGAGACTTTGACCAAATTATATTTATATGACTGTGCAGTCTAAACAGGTAGCAAATACATTTTTACACCATGGTTCCTTGACCAGTAATGTGAATAATGAAGCTGAGAGTGAAAAGCCAGAATTACTTTGTGGTTTTTTAAATTTCGTATGACTTGTATGGTGTACATGCTGGAGCATGGTTGAAGACCTATACTTAGTTCCACAATCTATTATTGAATTTTTTAGCCAGGTTTATGTTTTTATAAACTTTCTAATTCAGTGGTTCAAGAAGCTATGATAAATGGCCAGCAAGTTGGCCTGTTGGATCAGATGAAAAGGCAGAGGCTGCATAGTTTGATTCTGAAGTGTTTCCATTTGAGAGTTTGCCCATAGGAGCCTTTGGGTGTTTTATGGGAGATTTGGCAGGCTGTGCTGGTTCTGGGGTTGTAAATATTCAGCTGCTGTAATTAGGACTAGGTTTATTAGGGAGAAGAAACAGAGAATTTTTACCAATGTTTTTATAACCAGTTCTTACATAAATTTCTAGGTTATTTTTCTTAGATAGCATCAGCCTCTTTCTTTCCCTTTTAAAATGTCACCTTTTATAGGCTCTTATCATTGCTGTCAAACATTTAACAAGATGACTCCCTAACATCTTGTCTTGCTCCTCCAGATGGGCTCTTGCTGCTTCTTTTATAGCTATCTGGCTTTGCAGTGTAGATATTGAAGAGAAAAGACAAATGTGATACAATCTGGGGAAAATGGTTTCCTGTTTTTCTATATACTGTCTCATTTACTGCTAGAGTACCTCAAACTTCTCTTCTGTAAAATTTCTGCCCCCACTACTTAGAGGTTTGCTTTCCTGCCAGAGGCACCCTTGGGTGCCTTGGAGCAAAGCTCTTGATCTCATTCTTTTTATGATTTAAGATAATCCTGTGCTTCTTTTGGTCAGATATTCTTTCCAATCACATCTCCATCGCTCACTTGTTTGAACACTTACTGTGACATTCTTCTTGCTGACAGTTCTGTGGGTCTGTGGAGCTGAGGATACAAGCTAAGGATATGGATGGGAACACCAGAGAAAATGAAAATAGAGACTAACTTCTAAAGAAATTAAAATAGAAATCTGGAGAGCAACGGTAAAACATACTTAAGGTGATACTTTTTTTTCCTGTGTTTTGCTTACCAAAGGAAAAACATTCTCTGAAGAGAAATGTTCTTTAACATAAAATTGAGAAACTGCATTTCTGGCTGCAATGCTGACTAACAGGGGTACACCCTTAAGTATCATGGAAAGTTCCTGCAGATTATTTCTGAAAATGATGTAATCGAGCAGCTGCACCAATATTCACTCGGCAAAGGGAACCTGGGGCACTTCTCTCAAAGCTTTAAAATTTTCCTAGAAACTAAAATAAGATATTAAGCAAGGACCTAGTTGAAACATGGATGGCTCTGTGAGGCTGAGTGGAAGACTGAGCATGAAGAATGTGCTGATCTGCCCAAGACACTTTGGTTGTTTGTTAACTTCCAGCATGTGATTTCACCAAAACAGTTCCTTGTGAGTAGATGCATATTGTCCCTGTGTGCGTGCTGTCAAATGCATTCTTCCTGGTCAGAGATGTATTTTGTATAGCATGCTGATGGTTCTTCCTCTTGACTTCCATCTGTTTCCTTGTCTTTCCTTTTAATATTTAATGTTTCCTTCCCAACTTAGTAGCTTCCCTTTTGTTACTTTCTGAAGGGTTTGTGTGGTGACACATGTGAGCCTGCTTGTGCAGAGATGTGCTTGTTGGAATGTACATATGGATCTATTACAATCTATCATATTTTGCTTTTTAAATAAGGAAAACGTGATTAGTGCAATGACTTCTCAGAAATACCTAACCCTGTAAAACTCCATTCATCAGCACTTAATTTCAGAAGTCTGTTTCAGGAAGTGACAGACATCCTGGTTTTCTGTCTTGAACAGTTGTCTATCCTGTGTTTAGAGATTTTTCTACCATTCCTGCCAGGGATTATCTTAATGCACAATTAGAATATACAATGATTATATAATAACATCATTAAAGGAAAAATAATTCATGTCTGTGACATGATAGTAGAGCTATTGGACTTTTTTACAGAGTTTAGGACTTCAGTTGGAAACCTTCCAAGACAAATAATAGTCACAGTGACAGTTTGCTATCCTATGGTGCATATTGTCCATTAGAAGAGCATGCACAGCATCAAGTACCCTGCTAGCTTTGCTTCAGAACATAAGCTTGTGTGAACAAAAGGAGATAACCTGCCTTGCATTCCATGCCGGATTAGCTTTGGCAAATATTGCACGTCGAGGATGATGATGAATTGATGCTAAAAGCAGCCCTACACCACCAGATGAATAGACAACCTTCTGGATAGCTTGTTCTGTAGGTACGGAATTTTTTTTCTAAAACAGTCATCTCCTTTCCTTTTAGATTGCACTTGTGTAAGATTCACATCTTGAAAATTAACTGTGAAAAGTATTTGTCATTGTGAATTGTTAAAAACCAAGCAATGCCACTTGGGCTCTGAACTCTTCAAGAACATAGGAAAAATATAGGAAAAGTGCATCTTACTAAAAACCAGCCAGGCACATCAAGGACATTATAAACCAAATTAGTTTTGCATTGCTTGAACAAGGTTTTTCCATAAACAGAAAGGCTGAAAAGGTGATAGCTGTGAAAGAGCTCCAAGTGCAGGTACAAATTCTAAGATACCACTGAGACTTCTAGGTGAGGTGTACAAATGTCCCTTGGCCTTGTCTCCTCCATTCCTGGATCTCCTCTGCTGAGCAGGAGTTTGGACTGGGTGTCACCTCTCCCAGGACACTGCAGAAGGGCTGTCAGCACTTTCCCACTGAGGATGTTTGCTGGAGCTGGTGTTCATCAGCACTCATTTCTTAGAGACACAAAAGCTGGCAGAGATGAGACACAGAATTTGGCAACAGCCACAGCTTTTGGGTGGCCTTTGCCACTCCCAGGTACATTCAGGGAGATGAGTCTCCATGTTGTCAGCCGCTCTGTTTTACCCAGGCACAGCTGCACTCTTGGTGCCTGAGCACTTCTGGTGTGCCTGAGAACACCCTGATTTTCTCTGGAGGGATCAGAGCAGCATTTGCTTGTTATATGATTCACCAGGTCATCTCCAGCCAGCCTAAGAGATGATAATTTTTGGATCCTTATCACCAAAGTAGAATCAGTGAAGAAAGGGGGGAGAAGTGATTTCCACAGACTAACTATGTAATGGTCTGAAGAAAAGGTGCTATTCTCCATTGCAGCTTTGCAGTGGCACTCTTTCTCAGGGCAAGGTTGTCCTGAAGATGGAAAAAGTCATATACCAGATGTGGGAAAAGGGTCACTTGAAGATTAAAAAGCTTTTTCAGAATTTCCAAACAATTATGGTCAGATGTTAACATTTCTTTAAGGATATAAGAGGACACAAATAAGTGCCTGATCCAGAGAAGTGCACAGGTCCTTGAACAGATAGGAATGACTCAGAAAAATTATTGTGCTATCACACATATTTAAGCTTAACAGTAAATGAGAAATGTTTAAAGAAATGTTTACATCATTAATGATATATTATAAAACTCAAAATTAACAGATAAATGTAATGTAATTATGAGTAAATTAAAAAACCCTTCCAGAAACCACTGTCTACCCACCACCTTTTCTACATTAGGAAAATGTAGGAATGTTGAAAAATTGAGAGATATCAGAAAAATAGCAGCTATCAGATTTCTACATGTCTGTATATTGACATCATAAGATGCTATGCTAAATTTGTGCTCACTGGCAGTATCAGCTCAGATTTCAGTAACAGCCATGTACTCGAGGAAAATTGTCTGCTCTGCTCTTTTCATCACAGTGAGAAATGAAATGGTGAGAACCATGTCTGTTTAACAACCCTTAAGAGTGCCAATCAAAAATACACATTTTCAGGTGGAGTTAAGTTAAAGTCAAGCTTTCTCTGCAAAGGTGTTTTCCTACAAAATATTCTTTTGCACTTTTTACTGTCTGTAGTTAAACTTAGTCCTTATTTAAGGACTAACTTTGCCAGAAGCTATGTAAAAGAGTCAAGAGGGCTCCATTGTCATTTGCTTAACCTTTTTCTGTAGACCCCTTCTGTCAGGTTGTTGGTTTTCTGTAAGGCCCACACAATGGTTTTAGGAGACCAGGGATGTTCATATTGCATTTCTCATTATGGACAGTAACTACTCCTGCTGTGGCTCCAGCTGCACCACTTGATTTTGCAATTTCTGGCAACTTGGACAAATTAAAGAGCCAGTGTGGCAAACTAATTGCTGTGGGAGGCAGTTACAAATATTGCCATCTTTTTCATGTTTCAGCTCTGAGTATTTTTAGTTTTGGGTAAAAAGAGAGTCTTCTAAACTCTTGCCCTTCTTTTGTGTCACCCCACTCACCTATGCCCCTCTGTGGCACCTCCATTCTTTACCAGCTGCTTAGCATTCCTTTGCAGCTTTGACTGCTGTTCAATCTGTCTCCAGCAACCACCTCCCTCGTGTGCATCTTATCTTAGTATCATGGAACAATTAAAAGTCATGTTGGGATTTTTTTTAGGTATTTGTTTGTTGGCTTTGATTCTGGTACAATTCCCTAAATGAACTTTCCGGTAAGCAATTTTTTTTTAACCATTTGTAGCAGTGCTGGAGAGATACTGATTTTCTGGAGGTCTGAGGGGATGAATGTGTACTCTGCCTGTAAAGATCTGCATAATCTACAAGATTACTTGCTCACACAAGGAATATTTCCATGCACCCATCAGCCATTCTTTTCAGAAAAACATTAACTTTGTTTTTGCCTAGAGACTGGACAGGCACATATTTAAACAGGAAAAAAAGCTGACAATATAGAGTGACAGCTTTAAGACACTCAATGGAGTATTTTTATTTAGGAACATAGAGTTGCAAAGAACCTCTTGGGTTGTTTTCAAACAAGTCAAAGTTATAATCATATCATTCTTGATAAATACACTGCTGAAATCAAAACAAGCTGTTCTTTTTGAGTTAAATAGCTAACTCAGGGTGCAGAATGGGACAGCTGTTGACTGGAGAAAATAGATTAGATTAGAAATAGTGTTTGCATCCCAAGAGCTGTGAAGTATTGAAGTCTTTATTTTCCATGTATTTAAGAACAATTTAGGATTTAGCTGCCTGCCAGAATGCTGGCTGCAGTACCTACTATGGTGTACAATTGCTAGTGTGGGAATATGGGGAAGCAAAAGAAGCCGAAAAAGTGTCTTGTTTTTTTCCTAACAGGAAAAAAAACTGCAAAAAGAGTATCTCCTTTTCTCCTAACTAGACCAGAAAATAGAGGATTTGCAGCTGTCTGCATCTTCTGTGCTCATATCAAGTACCATGTCCCATTTAAATGTGCTCTATTGTATAAGTTAAGGAAGCTAGCAAAGGAGTCTGGTCAGTGCTCAGATGTCATCATCTTTGACCTTTCAAGACATGCAAAAGAAATGAACTCTTTTAAAACCTGTAAAATATTTAATCTTGTGCTGCATTGTCCCACAGAACATACAGATTTTTGTTAGCTAGCTTTTTCCTTCTTCTCTCTTTTACTTCTTTGATTCTCATACCATGCCCTTTTTGTTTTCTCATTTATTCATAGTTCTTTATTTTTCATTTAATTAACGATGCAGCAGCCAAAGGGAATAGAAAGCGAGAGAGTATTAAAACAAGAATTAACATGAATGTAACAAGTGCCTAGAAATAATATTTGGTGCAATCTGAAGAACAAGAAAGAAGATCTGTCCTAGAGCTATGTGAATAGGATAAATAGAAGAATATATTCAAACACCCTAGAGCTAGATGCATAGGTTAAATGTAGTAAATATATGCAACTCTGTTACCTTTCATGCATGAATGAATCTTCTCTAATTACGCTTAAACTGCTCTATACTTCTTATTCATAAAATTCATCTGCACGAATGTTCTTAAAGTGACTTTAAAAGCTGCGTGTGTTGTTGTTCACCAGAAAAATACAGTTTAAATTCATTGGTGTGAATGAACCTGTTCTGTTAGTGTGTCCTGGCATTCTGGGCACAGAGGCTGTCACAAGTTTCTCAGGCCTCTCCCACCCCATCTTCATGGTAAAGGCAGAAAATAGGACATACAGTTTATTTGGAAGTATCTCACACTGGTGCAGAATGAAAATTTTAGGTTAAGTTCTCTTCATCATTCTTCTGACATGTACATCTCTGCATTATGGAACAGGTAAAAGTAAGTGTTGGATTCTATGCTTATTTATGCTGGTAATATATATTTAGGCCAGCTCCAATGGGATAAACCACACAGAACCCTTCCATGCAGTTCTGAAGGAAATTGCAAAGGCATCTAAGCGCACAGAGCCATTTTGATTTTGTGTAATCAGGACAGGGTGAAGTATAAGGAGGTAGTGGAGTGGGACCCCCACTATGATCTGGGATCTGTGCATTCCTGCTGTGGGGCAGCTGTGACACAAACCTCACCTTATGCCTGTTCCTCTGGCTGGAGATGTGTCCCTCTGCAAATGGAGCATTTTCAAAAAGCACTCAAACTGGCAGGCACTGGAGGTGGTATTTTGTGAGATGAGGGAGATGTCAGGTACACCAACACTGTAAATGGAGCAGGTGAACAAGGTAGGGGAAAACACCACCTCTAGTCCCCTGGCAAGCCAGTGTGACTGTACCTGCTGTTCCTCTGTCCTTTGTCATAGAAGTGCTTTGCATCTTCACCCTGTTGTGATACTGTTTTGAACAAATTTCTTTAAAGAAGGAAACCTTCAGGGTGGCAGGAGAGGTGGGCAGAGGGAGCAGCAAGCGCTTTGCTGGCTGCGAGCTGTTTTAAAGGTCAGTGGCTCCTGTCGCTGTGCTAGCTGGTTGCTAAGCTGCCCAGGATTTTTGTGCTCCTTTTCCTGGCAGAAAGGACCTTGTAATGAGGTGCAAGGTTATGGAAGTGCCTTTTTAGTAACCTCACTCTCTCCTTTGTGCTGGCTGAGTGACTGAGTAAGGGAGATGCTCTCAGGAGCACTTGTTTTCTTTATAGGTTTCTTCAAAACAGCGACTGAAGTAGCTGCTAGGTTATTTATCCTGCCAAATTAAAGCTAATGCTTTAACTTGAGGGAACAGAGTCACTGTTTAGTGAGCTGCCAGGGCACATTGAGTAACTAAGGCTTTCTAAGACATCAGCAGAATTTGTACCATCTTTACCCCGCTTGCATCTTCTTTGAACTCACAGCAAAGCACATTTACGTAGTGCCTGGGTGAAAATTTCTAGCAAAGTATAAAACTGTTTCATGAGAGTATATTTTAACCTGCTTTCCTTTAGCTGTCTCAAGCAGCAGAAACTTTCATGTATATCTGAGATATGTTATAGTATCAGCTAATGCTGCCAGGCCTTACAGGGGAGCAAATCTACAAAAGGAGTCTTATCCTATGACATAAAGGTTAAGATAAAGATCCAACATGAAGCAAACTGCCATTTGGGAAGGGAGAGGACATGATTGCTCAGATAAAATGTGCTTTCTTGCTGTTTGACTCTTGCAGAGTCCTCAATCTGTACAATCCACAATACAGATAATTAGAAAACAGCATTGAGGTGTAAGCAGATGAAGTTTCCTAAGCTGAATGAAATTGTCAGTTGACATAATAAGAGCTTTTAGGTATGTGCAGCAACAAGAAAGGTAATTATTTAACTTGCCTATTAGTTCAGTGGCTGTGAAAGGCACAGCATTCCTTGAAGCAAGTGGGGAGTCAAAGAGATGGGGTTTGTACTAGTCTGCTATAGGGAGGCTGGGTGGCCTTTTCCTGTTGGCCAGGCATTTTTTATAATATGGTTGTTTTCAGTTGCTTGAAACCTCATTAAATGTTTGATGGCAGGGTTCTGGGAAAATAACAGCAAGTAACCATGTAACCAAATAGCTAATCTATGTTTACTTAGCCTGATATGTCATCAAATTCTTCCCAAGTACGTTAATGTACAGCTAAAAATGCCATCTAGGGTCTCAACCCTAATCTGAAACTTGCCTGGGAAGTTGGGCCAGAGATCTAGTCTGAGGCCATGCCACCCAGCTACTACTGTTTGTGCATTAAAATTAGTTAGGGCTCTCTATCTGGAGATTGTTGACTCTGAAAATTTTTGTGTGTATTTCTGCTTATTGAAGGGTGACTGTTATCCATTCTGGCATTCCTGGAAGATCCTTCTCTACCTGAAAAAATCAGAACTTAAAAAAAACCCCCAAAACACAAACAACCCCCCCCACTCTTCATTCCTGTGGAAGAGGCAATGAAAGATACTGCTCAGACCCAAAATAAGAAGCCAAGACTCTCCTTGCCAAGACTCTGCAGAAGTGTTGCAGTGGCATGTCTCAAAGCTGAGGAATCCCTCTGTGATGGATCATGTGCTTATGCAAACTCCACCTAACTATATTACTTATGATTGCCAGGAAACTCTTGAGCTAAATAACTTGAACTTTATGAGTACCCTGTTAATTCATGGATTCTTATGAGCTATTCAGTCATCCAGACATTTGAACGTAACTTACTGAACTTGCAATAATGCTATAAATGTACTCTGAGGCCCTCAGTGTTAGATTCAAAATGTGGTGGCCACATGGTACTGGTACTGGTTATGCTTGTTCAAGTGAATTTGGCAGGATAATTTGATGGTAGAGCTTTTTTTTTTGTGGCTAGATTAGATGCAGATCCTCACAAAAGTGTTGAATTTTGTTTTCCATTTAAGCAGACTGGGATATAGTGGTTGTTTAAATCAAATTGTACTGCTTGATGATCTGGTAATTCACTGATCCAAGATGAAGAATCATGTAACTGCTGCCTTAGCCATCAGTTAACTTGTTGATCCAATGTTTACACATATTTCACAAGGCAGTTGTTGCCTGAAACTATACTTTCATTGAAGCTACAATTGACCTTATCAGTTGAAAATCAAGAATCAATCATTCGTTCACATCCACTTAGAGTAATTTCATGACTATAAGGTGCACCCTTTTGACTAAAATTTTGATCGGAACCTGGAAGTACGCCTTATAATCCAGTGCGCCTTCTATCTGAACAAAGTTTGGAAATTTGCCAGCCTGGAAGTGCGAGCCGAGCCGCGCGCCATGAGAGCCATGGCAGCCACACGAGCTGTGCCAGCCAGCACCAGGGGCGGGCGGGAGTGCCGGGGCCTGCAGCACAGGGAGGGCACCTGGGGCTGTGTTTAAAGGCTACGCCGACCCATGGAAAATATTTGCAAATTGAGCACCTGCCAGTAACTCCCCTGATCGCAGGATTCCATTACTAATTCGTTACTTTGTTGTGCACAGATCCTTGCTGCAAAAAAAAGTGTGCCTTATAATCCGGTGTGCCTTATAGTTGTGAAATTACTGTACTCAAAATGTAACATAAACCCTGCAAAACTGTTGCCTGGATGGAATCTACACATGAGAAATATGGTCAGCTCACAATATAGCAGCATGTGCTGGAAGGCAAAAACACAAGATGTGTGCCAAGTGATGAGTCCATGGGTGTGTCTTGTATGTCGTGTGCCTGGTATTCTCTAACTTTTGACTGCAGGTATTTCCAGCCTTGCTCAGATTTTCTGAATAATGCCATACTACAAACATGCTTTCTTGTTTTACTACCTTAACCTATCTGTTGTCTCTTTTTCCCTCATTTTGTTTGTGTTTGTGTCAGAAGTTTGAGTATGGTGGAGAGGCTTGTGAAGAGGCCAGTGCTGGTCATGTGGGCATCTGCAGAAGCTTCTCAGAGAGCTCTGTCAGCTGCAGAGGCATTTTTTGTTGTGTATTAAAAAATTGTGTCAGAAGAGGCCAACTGTCCCAGTCTCCATTCTGGAGCTTTCACTGATTTTTTATGGATGTAAGTTCTAGTAATTGAATCACCTTGAAGACAAGGTTTGAAACCATAAACTCTTTCAGGTTTAATTAATTTTGTGAGATTTTTCTAACCAGCTGTAGGAATGAATTGGCAAAGGCTACATCCAGCTGGGACCCTTTAAACTCATCTCTATGCATGAGATACCAGTTTTTTTGCTTTTTTTTTTTTTTTTTTCTCCAGTAGCCCTGGCCATGAATTCTTGTTTGATCTTTGTGAGCAACTGTGGCCATTGATAGATAATTCAAACTGTAGCCATCTCATGTGTCCCATCTGAGATTTGGCCTATTCTTCATACAAAGAGGGAATGATTTCCTTAACCGGGCAGAGCAGAGTACTATGTGTCTCTCCAAAGAACCACAGAAGTAAGAAGCAAATCAAGTCATTAGAGCTTTTATAATACTTGAACTTGAACGGTCTTCACTTCCTGTGGCAGTTGAGATGCCTCATATGAAAGCACAGTCCCTTACTTCTGCACTTTGGCTCTGCTGGATGTGAAGGAAGCTTCTAGCAGCTTCGCACAGAAGACACCCCTGTAGGCCTCCCACTACCAAAAACCAGGCCATGCAAACCCAATACACCCCTACCTTTGAAAGCTGCACCAGGTATTTTGTGTTTCCAACATTTATGGAGCGAGTTTGTGCTTGAGTGAGTTTGATCCCTATGTGCTTGATCATGCCCTATATGATCAACTACAATTCTTTGGCTTTGAAAGCCAATCATGTAGATTAGGATTACATTTCTTACCTCTTTTGGATCTGAACACTACCAAAGATTTTGTTTTCAAAAAAAGTCTGTTGATCCTCTTATACAGTGTTGTTACAAGATATTATTTACAGCCTAGTAGGAATTCAACAAAACTTTCAACATGTTTTCTGTTTGTCATACCTGTTATCTCCTATTTTGCTCACCTTTGAGTTTGGCAGCGTGTATATGGTTTTTATCTTAAAATAATTCTGGTTTTGGTTTTGAGCTGCAACTCTGGATATATCAAGGAGGTCACTGATGAACATTCTCAGAGGTTTCGATGTGGTGGTGTTTAGGCTGGTTCTAGAGAGTCTTGCTTTTTTGGATCAGGGAGCTCTGGGCTTTGCTTTGCAGAGTCAAGCCTTGAGCATCATCCGTCTGAGCAGCTTTAAGGACCAATCATGCACACTGTTAGCCATGTAGCTGCTTTCTTGAATTGCCATTTTAAGTGGTTCTGTAGCCCTCTGACCTGCCCTAACAGGTAACCCTCCCTGGGAAGCCTGTGGTTCTTGTCAGTGGGAGTCTTAGCACATTAGCATCTGTTGTAGCTAGATAATACAGAAGTTATTTGAGTTTTCTTCACAAGCAAAACTGAAAGACATCGCAGATATTCTTCTTATGTCTTATAAATCTTTGATCCATCCAGAGGCTAAAGTCTTGCTGTGATGGCAGAAACATGGACTGAAATCCAGCACTCACAGTCAGCACTGCATGTTCCTGCACTGAGAAAATTGGGGCACTTCAGGTCTCTCGACTGATCCCTGCCATTCAGTCACTGATGCACAAAGGACTGAGGGCTGTTGGTCCCATCAGCAAAGCACATGACTCAGTTACTTACCTAGGGTCCAGTGAGTGTCATTTGGTCTTCTGCAGTGTCCTGCAGCACCCAGTGCGTGTTTAGAGAGCATTTTATGGTCTGGATGCAGACACAGCTTCGATTTAAGTGGTTAGGAGAGGGGAACAGGCTAGATCTAACCTTCTGTGAATTGTCCAAGCTCACAAAATGAAGTTGCTGTGTCCTGATTGCAGGTTTCATCTAGGGTTTAGCTTGTGAAAATAAGGAGGTCATTTTATCATCAGATCAGCTTTAGTTTTGTAGTAAATATTCCCTTCTCGTCCAAAGGTGAAAACTATATTCTCTCAAACAAAACTTTTGCACTAAATTGTGTACAAGGAAGAATAGCTAGTTTGAGCAGAGATTGCAATTGAAAATACAGTTCAGGCCAGGGACTGGCATGAGTGGGGGAGCCTGCTGGAGCGACAGAGTGACTGGCAGCAGTAAGGTGACTTGCGCATGTATGCAAGTGCTGGGCAAGTCACCCAAGCGATCATGAAAAGCATGATACCAGACACTGGCTCATATTCTGATGGCCCTCTTGGTTCCAGCAATATTGATAAACTGCACATGGAAGAGGAGGCTCCCTTCTTTGCGGTGGGTAGAGCTGCGGTGGGTGTTGTGCCCAGGCACCCAGGTTCCAGGCTGTGCAGTGTGTCCTGACTCCCTGTGCCTGTTTCTCTCCCCAGATGGCTGCAGACCCGTGTGCCGAGCAGGCTGGGCCCCCGGTGGCCATGAGGGCTGGAACCAGGCACCTCCGCTGAGGCGAGGAGTGGGAGCGACCGCCATGGCCTCGTCCCGCCGGGCCCGGCGCGCTGGCCCTCCCGACGGCGGCTGGGGATGGATGATCGTCGCTGGCTGCTTCCTGGTCACTATCTGCACCAGGGCCGTGACAAGGTAAAGGCACTGCTGCTCGTCTTGATGGCTTCTTTGTGGCATTAGCTTGTTTTTGGTTTTTTTCCACCTTAGGAAGGGGGTTTGAGATCTCCCCTGATGTTGTGCAGCTGACAGGGTTATTCTGGTTAGGTACAAACTCTCTCCTGCTACATTTTCCAAGGGTTCCTGAAACCCCTAAGGCTGCGGGGACAACCAAGGGATTATGAGTCTTCTGGCTTCACTCTCACCTCCTCTGGCAGCTGCTCTAGCTTTCAGCACCCGCTCCTTGATTCCTTACAGAGCCAAGGCCTGGAGCAGGTAGCGCTATTTCAGGCTATGGTGGTTTGGCTGGGGAGGGAGGAATCGTGTAGGGTCTCTTTGGGATCACTGTGACCCTCTGACCCCATCTCCATGCTCATTTTTGCCAGTCCCAGTGAATTTGCATGACTCCAGAGTCAATGTGAAAAGCACGTAAATACCCCCTTCTCCTACAGTGAGCATTTCAGGTACTGTCCTGCCTGAAAAGGTCCAAGCCCTAGAGAAAGAGACCCTGCTCTACACCCTTCTGGTATCCAAAATATGCAGAAAATATTTTCTCAAAAATAGAACAGGACTAGACTGCTGCCTTGCATAAACATAATGCAATCTGGGATGAGATTGCATTCACAGTAACTTTGATGTCGACTGGAGATAGAAGAGCCTGGAGTGTGTGAACATGGATAATTTAGCTATATTAAGCAGAGAGATAAGCACCCTGGTAAGGGAAACTGAAAGAATGTCTTGTGGGACATACAGTGTTTCCTACATAAAGTTCTTATTTCTTTTAAAATAAAGCTCCCAGGTTTACAGGTCTTAAGTCTTTAGCACAGAAGGGGATAGAAACACTTATACAGTGTCAGTTAACTTATACAGTGTCAGTTAATGCTTACAAATTAGCAATTCCATAATAACAGCAGAGAATTCCTAGTGGATTTAATTCCTTGCTCATGTGTACAATGTGTTACATCCAGGAAATCATCTAATGGCTGGCAAATATTAGACTACATAGAAGAGTGAAGAATGTGTAAGAAAAATAGCTGAAGAAAGTGGTCATTCACTGATTCGGGGAAAAAAAGAGGGGGAAAAAGCATCTCTTGTTGATCCAGAAAAGAGAATGAAACTATGCAGACTTTTAATCTGTTCCACTACAGCAACACATTGAACAGTAACACTTGTTGAGCAAAGTAACCTCTCCTGGAAGCATTTTATTCAACTGCTGGAAGAACTTCCACAGGCTCCTGCTGTGTTTTGATTCTCTGTTTGAGAGGAGTTATTTTGCATTTGTCCATCCATGAGCACACAGCTGTAGGTGATGTTTGTTCTGTAGGTATTATATTGACCCTACCCTCACAATTTGTGTGGGTGTGGAATAGTGAGCAACAACATCAGTGAAGAGCTGTGAAGCCAGGGCTTTGTGCGCCAGGGAAGAAACATTGTCATATTCGTGAGAATTAGCATTTCAATTTCCTTTTACTTAAAATTATTATGAGTTAAAAAACTCTAGTTGCAGATACTCCAGAAAGAAACACATGATATTATAACATTCATGGCCACAATTTTGATTTTCCTGGAAGTGGGAGAGGGCCTTCAAGTGAGTACTTTTTATACCTGAAGAGTGAGACCAGCATTTTCTGTGAGGCAAATATCCCATGTTTAACAGATTGATGTTCATGTTTTCTGTTATAGGTGCATCTCCATTTTTTTTGTGGAGTTCCAGGCATACTTTGGGCAGGATTATGCCAGAACTGCTTGGATCCACTCCATTGTTGACTGTGCTACAATGCTTTGTGGTGTGTATTACCCTTTTAAGAGCAGTGGCTGCTTTTGTATCAGCTCCATCTGGTTTTAGCATGCTCACAAGGTGGTGGAGTCAACTGGGAAAGGGTGATACTGTGGGATCTCTGGGGTATGGTATATCCAAGCTGCTTCCCCCACCACAGTTGTGCAAGGGAGTGTCTTCATACTAAAGAAAAGAAGCAGAACTTTGTTTTGTGAAATGATCTAATTTTTCAGAAATGTACTTTTGTTGAGGTCTATTGGGATTCTTCATGTTTGAGAGCTATTAACTGAATAATTGTTTCTTTTGCCTTTTGATTGGAGTCATATTTGAGATGTAGCACAGGATGTGCAGCTTGCCCTCCAGATCAAGTCACAACCATCCTCCTTTTATCAAAAGTGTATACTTACAAATAGTCTTCTCTCTTAAAATAAAATTTGATATTATTAAAAATCATGTGCATTAACGCAGCAGTGGTACTGAATTTCTAATGGGTTTGCTTTAAAGCTATACAACTTGGTGAAAATCCATGCTATGGTCCTGTAGAAGAGGTTAATCCATAAGAATGCTAGAAAGGCAGGGAGACACAGCTAGAATGAGATGCAACAACTCACCTGTGACAGCCAGGTTGTATCTTGGGGAAAAGGGAGAAGTAAGGGTAACCTTGCCCTGGCATTGCAGGTAGGAGAGGGGGAGAGGGCTGGTGATGATATCCCCTGGTAGAAGCAGGGTGATCTGTGAGACATCAGTGTTGGAGAAGTGTAGGAGAAGGATAGCAGCCTAGAGATTGTCCAAAAGATGTGAGACCTCTCCTGTTTGGCTCTAACCCAGGGCCCACAAAGCCAGGGAGTTGTGAGGAAGTTAGAACTAAAGTTACTGAGGGTTGATGTGTGAATTCTAGGTGGGGAAAAGTCTGGATGTTAGCATGGAGTAGTGAACAGTGTGGGCTGTTGCTGTAGCCTGTTTTGACCCCTTGACACTGCAGATTAACTGTGTTCCACAATGACTTTGATCTACAGAAATGGCTGCTGAGGAAACTACTGTAAATTTCAGATTTATTCAGGAAAATTACTTTTAGAACTTTTTTCTTTGTATTTGGTGCTCATGCCATTGTGACAGGGCTATATTGGAAGGCTACTCTGTAGCTGCAATTACCATTTTCTCCTGCTTCCTCCTGCTTCCTTTTACTTTATAACTATTGCAGTGAACTGTGTGTCAGGACCTGCTATAAACTGACAGCTTTATTTCTTTCCTTGAAGCCCCCCTTGGGAGTTTAATCAGTAATCATGTATCCTGCCAAGTCGGTATCATGCTAGGAGGGCTGCTTGCATCTACTGGACTAATTCTGAGCTCATTCGCCGCCAGTCTGGAACATCTCTACTTATCCTTGGGAGTCCTCACAGGTAGGATGCACTCAGCCCCTTGTTGCTGCCAGAACACAAGACAGGAATGCTAAAAATGACGGGTAATCTCTTTTGCATGTCATATTGACACTGCACTGGTCAAATAGATATACTCAGACCTGCTCCCATCATTGTAAAAGAGAGACTGCCTCAGAGAGAGCTTCAGCACTGATCTCATATCACACAAATGCAGCACCCTACAAAAGCAACTCTTACCTTCTACTACAAAGAAGACTGTCCATAAAGTTCTGAAATTATGGATGATCGGGAAGGATTCTGTTGCAGCTGATATACATGGAAAGGTTTCCCTTTTTTTGGGGGGGATTTGGGAGGAGTTTGTTATAGCAGAAATTCTAGACTTCCCTGATATATTTGCATATTTGAAAAAAAGTTTAAATCAAAACATAAATGTAAATAAGAGGTAGAGGAACTCTTGGTGATTACCAGACACCTCAGCTGTATGCCTTACTTTTGTCAGCCTGAAAAGCGAAAAAAAAAGGAAAATTTTTGAAAAGCAAAATATTGATGGTTGGTAGTCTGCTGTAGTAGCACCTCCATTTGTGCTCAGGTATGGTGAAAACAAATCTTTGCTCTGTCCTATCTGCCTGTGTTTGTTGTGCACAGAGGAACTTGAGAGGGGCCCGTGGTCACACTGACATTCCTGCCTCATTAATACTGACCTGGTAGCCACGGTGATATAAGAACTTGTACTTGGTCCCCTGGAGTTTAGTAACGAGTTGGTGGAATTACTGCAGTTCACATGCTGCCAACAGCTTACTTGTTGAAAAAAAAAAAAAATCCTTATTTTAGTGCATGGTGCTCCTGTATTACGATGTTAATCTTTGACAAATGTGCTCATAACAAATAAAAAGGCTTCTTGTAACTTGAGGGACTGTGCTACATACCATGCTAATACCTCTGAGGCTTCCTTAGTGGGAGCTGCTGTGAATACCGAGGTGGAAAGGCAGTTTCAATTTGTACATGGAGTTGTAAAGAGCCAAGTTCACTACAAGCAGTGAACTTCTAGTCTGTGAGGACTGATTAACAGAAAGGTGAACTGTTGGTAAAGGCTAGATATGATGCGCCCAACCCAGAGAGCAGATGGGACCACAACAAGTAACGTCTAAATCCATAAAAGCAGCAGGACTTGAAACCAAAGAGTGAAGCAGAGGTGAAATTGTGGAGTGTCAATAAGCAGCAGAGTTCCTTCTAAGTGGTATGAAAATGTTTTCAGCCCTAAGCTTTCCACTTTTTACAGGACATTTTTGGGCTTTTTTTGAGACCAATTTCTCCCTGCCAACTCGCTAAAAAATAAATGGTGTGTATGCCTAATAGAGTATGATTTTCATAGCTCTCAAGTGATGATGTCCAGCTTAGGGCTGCTCCTCTGGCTCTGCTGCCTGTACAGGTCCAGCTCTGTGCCCTGCTTCTCCCCTTGCCTCCTGAGGTGTGCCAGACTGGGCACCTGCCGCCCAGAGTCCCTCTAATCCTCTTATTCCGTCCTGGCAGGTTTAGTGCCTGCCCCACACAGTGTGGCCTTTGAGAAGGATGTGGCAAGCCGGTTGTGGCACTGGGGACTGTTTTATCCTCTATCAGCAAGTTCTGCCAAAGGCACTGGGGACTGTTTTACCCTCAGTGTAGGACATGCTCCAAAACCCTACTCAGGAACTATTTCTATTACTGATTCAGAAATACGTATTTTAGAGTTAGGGCAACCACTTGATTAAAACTTGCTCTTTGATTCTGCAGCAGAGACCACAATCCTTTTCTCTATCCAAGAGATGAATCTTGTTTGTTTACTCAACTGGATCTGGCTTTCTGAGGCTTTCCTCCCCTTTACTTGTAAGCAGGGATTTAACATGGTCAGGACTCCAAGCAGCTGTTGCAAGGAGTTTGTTTAGCAGACCAAGAGAGGTTTTTGTAGAATATTAGTAACAGAGACAGGCTCTTTGTACTGTGTTTCAGAGACCTGAAAATTAATGTTCAGGGTTGCAACAGACCAAAACACAAAGTGGTGCCTCATGAGGACAGTGTGTCCACAGCCAGCATTGATGCAGACCCTGGGGCAAGACCTCATCTTGCATGCAGGAGAGGCTGGCACACCAGTTCTCTCATGTTTAGTGTTCATCCTTGTTCTTGTTATGAAGTGAACCCCATCACTTCTGTCTGAGTCTAATTATTGTGGATTAAGTGTCATCAGTTAGGTTTGTCAGGTCAGTGACCCTGCCAGTGGGAGAAAGACATCATCTTAGTTTCTCATTACACTCAGACTGGGCTGCGTGGTACAGAATCAGAAGAAGCTTTCTATTCATTTGTACCAATGAAAATACATTATATGGTTTGATTTAATATGTTCCATATGTCATGCTTAGTATTAAGCCATCTGCACTTTGCTTTCTCTTCTAGGACTTGGGTTTGCACTTTGTTATTCTCCAGCCATTGCGATGGTGGGCAAATACTTCAACAAAAGGAAAGCACTGGCGTATGGAATAGCCATGTCAGGAAGTGGAATTGGTACCTTCATCCTGGCCCCTGTGGTCCAGCTCTTAATTGAGCAGTTTTCCTGGCGAGGAGCTTTGCTCATCCTGGGAGGTTTTGTTTTAAACCTCTGTGTCTGTGGTGCCTTGATGCGGCCTATTTCTCTCAAGGAGGATCGTAAAACTGCTCCTGAGTTTCTTGAACAGAATTATGTCCCTGAAACAGAGAAACAAGAATTAAAGCGAATGTGCATCTGTTCACCTTCAAAAAAATTATGGCCTCATGGAAGTTTATGCTACTGCTCATGGAAGGAATATGACTTTTTGCTGATGCCAGGCTTCATGGTGCTGGCAGTGTCAATTTTATTTATGGCATATGGCTGCAGCCCTCTTTTTGTCTACCTTGTGCCTTATGCTTTGAGTGTTGGAGTGAGTCATCACCAGGCTGCCTTCCTCATGTCCATACTTGGTGTCATAGACATCATTGGTAATATCACCTTTGGATGGCTCACAGACAGAAGGTAAGGGCTTCTGGCTGATCAAGTGTAAGCTTTAGCTGGTGGGATGCAAGCAAGGAATAACACAATAAAAGTTAACATAGTGGACTCTTTCTGTAGCATGTGTAACTTAAACCCCAACAACACAGTGTAACTTTCAGAAATGCTTGCTACTTAATTTTTTTGTCTCTGCTGAGTTTGTTCAATTCTGCTGGTTTAGTACCTTTTTTTCCTGAAAAAAATGATGTGTTTGTATGTTTGATAGTGGAAATGTAACCCGTTGCCTGAGATATGTTGAGTGTGATTCTCCGTCTCAGTTTCCCAGGGGATTTCACTCTGCTTCCTCTGCCTTTCCATCTCTTTTGTGCTGCTGGGGAGGCACAAAAGTTATGGAAGAGGTTCCAGGGTCTGGCCCAATATTGTTAGGCAAATACTAGGAAGCACTGACTGAAAATTGTTACACATTTTCCAGAATATAAGAACTCACCATGCTTTGTGAACTCAGCTCATGCCAAACATCAGTTATGTACAGCATCTGTAACATCAGTAGATACTGGCCAAATTAACCAGGATTTTGATTCTAAAAGAATCATTCTTTGCACTTATTTAGTTTGCGGGAAAAATCAATTATTGTTTTTGTGGAGCAGGAAGGAAGGGAACTGCCGTCTCACTTAGCTCACACTCACTCGCATGTCAGGGCTGACTGGAAAGGTGACAGCTAAGAGAGGTATACTGCAATCTTTTATGCATACTACTTGGAGAACCTTGCTGAGGTAGGGTGTAAAGACCAATGAAATACAACTTTGAACATTAAAACTTCAGAGGACTGAAAAATCCTGGCAGCAGCATTCCATCACTAGGAACATCCTGAAGAACACTGCAGGCAGCATGGGCTACTGCTGGCCAGATGTTTCTGCAGCTGTAGGTGGGCAGCTTTCCCTACCTGGGCTCATCTGCTGAGTAATTTAATCTTGAAGACTGTGTAAGGAAATGGACTTAAATCTGAGCTGTATAAAAGAGAGAGAGACTGAAGAGCTTCATACCAGGGCATAGAAGCTGAGAGGCTGGTTTCAGCGATAATATTTTTCTTTTCTGTTTTGGAATTTGCAGGTGTCTGAAGAAGCATCGGTACTTTTGCTACCTCTTTGCTGTGGGAATGGATGGCCTCTGTTGTCTTTTCCTGCCGGTTCTCCAAAGCTTCCCCTTGCTGGTGCCTTTCTCATTCACCTTTGGTTACTTTGACGGAGCCTATGTAACGCTGATCCCTGTCATGACAGCAGATGTAGTGGGAACTTCTTTGTTATCATCAGCACTGGGTGTTGTGTATTTTCTTCATGCCATACCATATCTAGTGAGCCCACCTGTGGCAGGTCAGTTTTGCCAAATGACTTTCCTATAACCTTATTGGTACTTCAGATTTACCTGTTTGTGTGATGTAAAAGGGGAGGAAGGACAGCAAAGGCACAGTGAATGTGAATGTAGTCTCTGGGTAGAGGAATAACACACCTGGACATTCATAAGTCTTTAGATCTCCCATCCAGTCTTGGTGGGATTATTTCTATATATATAGAGTGAGATGAAATTTAAAAAACAAACCAGTATGGAATGGGCTTCTAAGAGCTGTTACATCACCACTTCATGTAGTTTAGAAACTCTCCAAGTAGAAGATGTAAAATATTTCACTGTGAAATTACATTATTTTGTTATATCTACATCTCTCTAAAGAGAGTTTAATTCCAAGATGTTTTTGTTTTTTGATTTTTGGGGGTTTTGGGGTTTTTTTTGTGTGAAAGACTTGATCTTTCAGTCTTTACAATGCTTTGAACAGGTGGGTGAGTCAGCTCCACTCCTTTTTGGTCATAAGCTTGTCCCTGTAATATCTAGCCATCATTTTTCCCATCTGCACCATTACAGTGAAGTAAGGATGAGAGCTGTATCCTTATTATTTTATAGAAAGCACTTGACACAGTTCTTAAAATTGTGGAAGGTCTGAGACCTTTTTCAAACAACCAAGTATATGTATCTTGCAAATTTTGTCTGATGTTTACATCAATTCCCTGAAGCTTTTAATTTAATTTTCCATAGGGAAAAATATTGCAAAATAGAATTGTTTTAGGCAAAGCATGAGCCTGGGCATAGCTTAATAAATGTTTCTGCATTAAGATCTTAGAGCTCTCTAAGCCTTCTAAAGACCATCAGTTAAATCCATGCAGTTTGAAGATGTTTATTTAGTAGTGTGGTGATGACTGCTCTGCCTTTTCTTGTGGATTTGACCTCCAAACAAAAGGCCATCAAGACATTATTTTCCTGCTGAGAATAAATCCCTCTCTGCCCCAGGATGTAAAAGTATAGTGATGGTGATGTAAACCTGTACTGTTTGATTGCATCTATATGTGATAACTCCAGGAGTTTATCCTCTGACTCCTGGGTCACAGGATTTGTAAATTATCCACCAGAATACTGGTAGACCTCTAAAACTTTTATTTTTTTTCCCCTACAGGTTGGCTTGTGGACACAACTGGCAGCTATACTGCATCATTTCTCCTGTGTGGATTTTCTATGATATTTAGTTCAGCACTGTTGTGCTTTGCAAGACTAGCAAAGAAAATCAAAAGAACACATTTGCGGTCCCTCACTGGTAACACGGCTTTGAACAAATGGACAAATGGAGCAATAGCTTATTCTGTCACAGCAGAATTAGACCAAAGGGATGTCGAATTTTTGGCTGTGGATACAAACAGCTTCAGCAACAGGTGACAAGTGCTGTTGAGATTCAGTATGGCACAGCCTGAGACAGATGTGGCTCTGTGGTATTACACTATTGAAGATACTTCTCCTGTGAAACAAGACATCTCTCAATTCAAATTTTCTGTTGTGTTTTAGTTGGCTTAAATCTACATACAGCAACAGTCATACCAAGTTAATGCAGTAATAGAAGAAAGCTAGACTGAAAATAGAGTTTGTAGATACAAGTGTTCACGGATTTATTTGGAATGCAATGTTGACTCCACAGGTATCAGTCACCAAAATGGAACAATTATATTTACATTTAAAAATATTATTAATAACAGAAGCTTTTTCATTTTGTGGTCTAGTATGTTTCAATGGACTAATCACACACACACCACAAAAAAAAAAACAAAAAAACCCTACATTTATCAGTCTACATGAAACTCTTTGCAAACAAGTGTTTCAAATGCCAAAGTCATCTGTTTGTTTTGCTTTTATTTTGGGTTTTTTAAAAAGAAAATCTGGCAGGAAACTGATTTATGCTGAAAGTATCTCTGGAGCAGCTTTAATTTTTACAATGTGCCTGAACTTTGTACATACATTGTAATTTTATTTCAAATATGATTTTAGACCTGCTTTTTTACGAGCTCTATAGCAAATTTTACTTTTTTTCTTTTTTCTTCTGGATACCTTTAAAATTTGAATTTCTAAACTTTGACATTCTGGGTATGATCTTTCAGTTGATCCTTGTCTTGGAGGGTGGAAAATGTACTGTGGTAGTGATGCCTGGAAAGGCTCTGCTATCTGCAGAGGATTAAATTTGTACCAAGGGACCAGGCAGGCTGATAGACAAATGTGCTTTAACTGCGTTAGCTGGAAGAAGCCCAAAGGCAGCCCAAGAGACCAGAGCCTCAAACACAGAGCCTCTTCCTCTTGTAAAATCAGCACCTATTAGAGAACTTTAGATTCCATGCAACCAGGTGGCTGAGAGATTGCCAACCCCACAGGCTGATAGTGGAGGGCATGTTGGCAGAATTGTTTCTGTGTATTGCAGTGGCAAGTCTGTCTCCTTTCAGACCCAGAAGCTGCATCTTCAGGTGGTGCCAATTGCTCATTTGTACCATCTGAAGAGCTGTAAGATCACTTTTCCTTGATGGCCAGAACACAAGAGCTGTGTCTTGCTGACAGTTTCCTGCTATTTGTGTGAGGACTACACTCCAGTTAGTCACTCCACAGGAGCTAGGGAGTGAATGTAGCTCATGGAGTAACTTAATGATGTGATGGTCTAATAAATACTGAGATTTTCTACATTTACAGAGTGAAAACATTGTCAGCACTGGAAAACTTCACATTCCACAATACAAATAGTTGCAGTGTTTTGATGCTGTATCAAGCTATACTCTGCTCATTAACAAATTGATCATAGTCCAAATAATTTTCATTTACACTGAACTAGTAGTTTTGTTTTGTGTTCAATGGCTGCTCATTTTGTGTGTCCTTTTCCACTCTGTGCCTTGGAAGTGAAAGCAACATAGACCAGTGCTCAACAATCTGATTTGGACCAAGAGTACAGCCATAGGAGTATAATGTATTTATATATATACGCACATATATATGAATAGCATGTATACCAGGTAGTTTTATTGTCCAAGTGTATTTAAAACATAACATAATAAAATTGTTTGTGCTTAAATGAAGTGTTTCTCACTGCTCTGCTTCAGGAATGTAATCAGAGCCAGCAGCATGATCTATGTGCACAGATCATGGAATAATTGCGAGCAGTGCAAAATCTTTTTAAAGCCTATGACATAAATTTTCTTCAGCATGGCATGAAAATTGAGTCTTGGACCCCAGTTTAGTTGTTAACATGTATTCATCAAAAAAGACAAAATTTATCCATGAGTGTTTCTTAATGAGTTAGGAAAAACTTGGAAAAAAATGAATTGGTTTTATTAATCAGTACCACTGAAGATAATGTTTTAGATCATAACACAATATTTTAATATTTTAAAAAGTAGAGAATAGTGTGGTCAACAAAAAATATATTTTGAACAAGTTATAAATTACCACTGTAAATAAGTTTACAAAAATTTAATTACTTTGTTTACATCACATCACAACATGTCACCTGTTGTTCATGTCAGAACTGCATATTGTAGAAGCCTGTTGGAATAATGCTGTATGCATTTTTATCCTAGTAAATTATACCGTGTAATAGATTATTAGCATTTTTTTATATTTCAAGATTTTTTTTCATAGGCTTTTCCCTTTATGTATTTTAAGCAGTACTACTTCTTTTAAATATCTTAATTAGCAGCAAACATTCAACTGGTTTTATCCACAGACCTTTTGTAGAAAATGGTAAAATTCTTTCAGGGCTTTTCAACACTGTTTCTGCTCTGTCTTAAGTCAATGGAGTAAAGCTTATATACTGGAATAAAGACTTCTGTGCATAAAACATACTGGGAAATAGCAGCCCTGTCATGAATGTCCCCTCTAAGAAACAGAAGGAAGGAAGCGTAGCAGGAAGTGACCTGCAAGTGGAAGAAATGGGAATACAATGCAGACTGGTGAAGCATCATGCCAAACTTCTAGCTCCTGCTCCACACAACCCAGGCTGAACAGGACACCTTCATCCTGCCATGTGAAGTATTTGAGGCAATGCACTATAGAAGTCTCTGTCTTACAATAATTTTAAAGAATGATTTATGGTATCGGCAATATTTGTTTCAGAGATCATAATATTCAGGCATTTCCTCCCTGGAGGGCATTTCCTGGCATGGCTCAGTACAGGAATAAGCCAAGATACCCAAGCTAGCTGTGAACAATTTGCCAGATGAACACTGTATGTTTGAGGACTTAGGGATCTTTCCCACCCTTAATGATTCTGTAATTTTATGTTCCCACCAGCCCTGATGGACACAAGCATTGATGGATATGAGCTTGGCCTGGAGCACTGCATTGCTGAGCCTGTCTGGCTTCCCTGGACAGCGTGGTGGGACTTGACTTGGGGTAACATCTGTCTGACACAGATTCTACCTCAGATGGATCCTACCTGGGATTATGTTCTGTTCCGTGCAGTGGATAGAAAGAAATTCAATGTGAGTAAGTGAAACTGCTTACAGTTGCTGAAGTTATTCCATCTGTCTCCATTCCATGGGGTTTGAAACGGAGAAATAATAATTTTTTGAAATTATTTATATTCTAGTGATAATCTGGAACATTTAATAAATAGTGCCTTGAAAAGTTGTGTGACAATAACATTGGAAAAGTAAAGTACCTTCTGTTGAAAAATGAATCTTTTTCAGAAAAAGCATTCCTGAAACATTCCTGTCAGCTTGGATAATAATTTATCTCCTGAAAGACAGTTACTATATGGTGAATGTATTCTACGTTGCCACAACAATGTCTCATTTTCTTTCTAAAATGTTACAAATTTATGTGAGAAGGAAGAGGTTGTTTAACTTAAACTGTAACACTACTTCACAGTGAGCATAGAAAAGTCCTTTGTGGGGTTTGCCTCAATAAATTATACCGTTGTCTTAGTCATTATTCTGGTGTATTTCAGTAAAATTTTCTATATGCTTTAGAAGGTGCTTTTGAGACTTAAATTGATACTTCCTAAAGGGTTATTTTCACTCATTTTCCTGCCTACGCTGCTAGCTTCAGTTTCAGTGATGTATTCACACTTGGGTGAGAATTAAGAGGTGTGTTCAGCCTCTGTGCAATTCTAGTTTTGCCCAATAGATTTGAACTCTCCAAATGGTGTGTTTCATTTTGTCTACCTCCCAAAGCTTGAGCTCAACCTGCTCCCTACGTCGGCATGGCAGGCAATGCAGCAGCACCACCCTGTGGAAATAAATTTTTCCTCATTTACAAGACAGGCAAAATCGAGGTTGTGTTTTCACAGAGCATCCCCAGGTAGTAGTCCAGAGTACAAAGGGGATGAGGCACAACAAATACACTTTTTGCATCACTATCTCACAGTTGGTTTCTTCACTGACTGAGCTGCTACAATTCTTCATAAAAATTCTGGCTCACTTTTTTTTTCCCCCCGAATAATTTATAGGTTATCCTTATTTCTTCAAAGTGGTGGTTTTTTTTTTTGGTTTTTTTTTTTTTTTTTTTTTTTTTTTTTTTTTTTTTTTTTTCAGGCGATGTCCTGGAGGCAGTGTAGAGGGGAGAATGAATGTGCCACCATGGCATTAAGAACCTGCACCACCTCTTCCTCAAATTCATCCCTGCTACCCTCCACCCTCTATGCCCTAGTAGAGTTTAGATAACAAGATAGTGAGCTTAGAAGCCTTCAAGATTCACAAAGGCAGTGAAGTTGTCTAACAGACACTTTTGGCCCCATAGCTGGGCACTCCAATGTAGTGTCACCAGTTCCTGACTTTGGCTCTACTGTTGTTCCAGCCAACTTTCAAGAGTGGTCTGTCAGAACTGTTCCCAATCCTTCCTGTTCTCCCTCCTCACCCATCCTTCCCTAGACAGAGTTGCCTTTGTGTGTAGGAGAGAAGCTGGCAGGTGGCTGAGAAACAAGGGTGGATTTTGCTCCAGCTCTTTCTTGGGAAAAGGGTGTAATTATGTACACTTGATTGCTTTTGCTTGTGTTATGAAAGATTCTCTGAAGCAGAGCTGAGAAGGAAGAGCTTTATTGACATTTTGTGCTCTGGCATTGGTGTTTTGCACTCCTTCATGGATTATCATGAAGACTTACAAATCTTCATGGCTTGTCTGTACAGAGGTGCTGCTGTGGGTGCTCCCATAATGCTCCAGGAATGCTCCAGGATGGCTAGAAACTAAAGTGCACATTCTTCCTGATGGGGTCTGTCACCAGTTTGCTTGATCCATACTAGTGGCTAGGGCTCAGAGGTATTTTGGAAGTACAGCATTAGTTTTTCCCTGAGTACTTATGGTCTGTCGAACAAAGCTACACTGCTAAGGAGTTAGGCCATGATGTTGCAAAGAATAGTGAATCTTTGTTGGACATTTGAAGACAATCACTTTGTCAACCATTTCTGTCATTTCAGCCCTTTCTTCCATTCACATAGACCCTGTGGGCACCCACCCCTTTTTCCACACACCCCTTATGATCCACTGCCCTGCTCTGTGGTGCTCACCCAACTCTGCTCTGGCTGTGCTCTGCCTTCCATGTACAGGTGTTGTCAGGGACAGGCCTTTCACTGTAGGTGCTGTATTTAGAAGGATTTAGCAAAGTGTGCTTTCCGTGAGAAATGAGGACCGTAGTTGCAAAATAAAGGAACTATCTCTAACTGTAGAGATAAGCAGGATGCGAAAAGAATGTACGAACCACAAAAGAATGTAAGAAGGTCTCACCCTGTACACCCGCGTGCCAAGATAAATCACAAAGAAGAAACAGACAAGGTCATGATACATCAAAAACTGTAACCAATCATAAGTAAAACCTGCTAGTGCTTTTTGTGTGAACAATATATTTTAACCAATCGTGATGCTATTAATGTCACGTGAACAATGTGACGTGGAATTAAACTATGTATAAATAAGGCTATTGCACAGCAATAAATCGGAGCTTATTTATCAATCATACTGATTGTGTTGCTTCCCTGCTCCGGGCCGCGGCAAGGTGTAGTGGTGTTGGCTAGCCAATTTGAAATTTCTGGCCAATGCACCAATTTATTTTATGTCATGGGTTCCACATTGGCCAAATTCTTAGTGCACTGATTAAAATTCTTTATTCATTTCCTGCTGTGAGATAAGATTAGGTGGAAGGCAAAAAAGGCTAAAATTTTTAAGGGTACAAAGAAAATGTTATTATTAGAAACGATAAGGAAAAATAATAAGAATCAGAATAAAACTTTAAGAACACATTCTCCTCCCCTCACAACTTCTTTTCCTTCACACCAACCATGGACAGAAACAATTCATTCAGTTTGCCATCTATATACATTTTCTGAACCAATTTACTTGGGAGAGGAGACTTCTTTCTTCAGGCTGTGGAGATTTTTACACAAGAAAACAGTTTTCTCATGGCCTCAATGTCACAGTGATCAGCTGCCTGAGAGAATGGAAATCTGATCACTATGTAAAAATCCCATCTTCAGTTAACAGTATTCCCACAACTATTATTGAGGACCATATCAACTTATGGGGCACACTTTAAGGAATATAACAGTTTAAACAAAAGCCTTCTTCATCTTGGAAAAGAGAGGTCTTTCTTCTTCTTCCCTGGGGGCTTCAGGGGTCTTCATCTCCCCTATATTCAGCCTTATGGGATCACAGCCATTTCAACATTAGCTTACACTAGCACCAGTGCCTTGCCTCATATCTACAGTTAAAACATTCACACACCCTATAATATATCTTTATGTGTTATAGAGAAATTAAAGTCTCTTCTCCATAGCATAAAGAAGAGAAATTTCAGTCCATGATTCTCCTCCTTCCCTCATCTGGGTCCTCACTCTTCCTTTTGTCTGAACTTAATAATTTTATGCTATTTTTGTGCATATCATCATCTTGGTCTTCTTCTTTCACTCAAGAGAGAGAACAAAGTATCTGCATGTCTATTCCAGGCAGTGAGGGAGTTAATACTTTGCCCAGACAGGGGAGGGTCCTGTGATCTCTTCCAGATGTTGGCCTGCAGTTATTTATGATAAAGAGACTTTAAAGGCGATTCTGGGGCTAGGCTAGGATTGTGAGGGCCCAGCCAGAAAGCAGTGGTGGTTGTTGTGGCTCCATGGCAGTTTTCTGGCATTTGCTACATTCAATTCTGTTGCAGCTCATGTTTATTCAGTTCATTGTTACAGCTGTTACAGTGGTTTGTTCTTATGTACCCTGTGTTTTCCCTAAGTTGATTTTTCCCTAAGTTGTCTCTGCCACTAAAACTCCCCTGTCCAGCATTTCTAGCCCCTTGTTCCAGTTCATTCCATGTCAATCTTACCCCAGCCCCAGTCGCTCCGGCCTCTTGGAATTCCCATGATATTTGATGCCCATGTAATGCTTTCTCCTCTCCCAGCTTCCATCCTTTGCACTTTTTAGGACTCTGCCCTTCACTCCTCCCTTAAAGATCCCTTATTGGTTGATTGTTTGTACCCATTCCCCCAATTCCTCTCTGTATTTAATCCTGGGCACAACAATGCTTGGGGCTCTCTTGGTTCTGAACTCTTCAATCATAATGAACCCTGTTGGAACCTCAGGAACTGAGCGCCTGGCTCTCCTCCTTTGCCTGATGCCAGACGCTCACTGTACTGTTGAGCAAGCAGTTCAAGAGGTTGTGCCTGCAGTAAAGCTACACCGAGGCAGTTCCACACACCTGGAACGGCACTGGTGTGTCCCCATTGAGCTACCCTGGGTCCGGTGGTCACGTCACTATTCCAGCCACAGACTGATGGTCTTCCCTTCCCTCTGCCCAGCACTGCCCAGCACACAAGGGTGGGGTCCTGGGGGTTCTTGGCCTTGACAGAACCGAGCCCTGCTGTCTCTCCCCAGGCTGCACGGGTTGCGGGGCAGGCCCAGCCACCCAGAGCCACTCTGGGCCAGTGGCAGGGCAGGGTTCTGCTGAGCCCAGGGCTCCCTGGCCATGCCAAGCGGCCATGGATTTTAGCAATGGCCTCCCCTCCCCTTTCTACCAGAGCCCTGATTGAAATTGGGGCCCGGGGTTTCGCAAGCCTTGTGTCACATCTCGCCTGGCCCTGCCCTGCCCTGGCCGCGTGGAGTACCAGTGCTGTCATTACCTTCTCAGAGGTCAGAAGGGAAAGAGAACTTTCCTGGGATGTCTTTACAGTAATTTCACTAATATAAGCCGCACATTTTTCATTGAACAATGCAGCCTTCCCCACTAGTGTGGCTAATCATCAGGTGCAGCTTATATATGGACAAATCCCAGCGAAGTGCTAACCCGGAAGTGCGAGCCGGCCGGGGAGGGAGCTGCCATGGAGCCACGGACAGGCAGGCTGGGGAAAGGTGGGGAGCGGGCTTCGCGGGGCGGTGGGGCTGCGAGTGGGGTGGGTGAGCGGTGCCGATGGCGACCGGCTGAGTGGTGCTGGCGGCAGGCGGGACAGCAGGGCTGCGGCAAGCAGCAGTGCGTGGGCTCACTGCCAGCGGGCACTGCTGTGCCACGGGGGCTCACTGCCCGCTGGCGCCGCTGCCTTTGCACAGGTGAGTGAGCTGCCGCCGCCACCGAGCAGGCGGGGACCGCGGCCGCCAGCACCGGGGGTGGGAGTGCCGGGGCCGGCGGCACAGGGAGAGCGCCTGGGGCTGCCTCTAAAGGCTTCACTGGTCTATGAAAACTGTTTGCAACTTGAGCACCTGACACCAAACCCTGCGCTGGTGCGATTGTTACTAGCTTGTTACTTTGTCACACATGGATCCTCCCTTAAAAAAAAAGCAGCTTATATTCGGGTGTGGGTTATATACGGACAAATCCTGTGGCCTACCCGGCTACCCGGATGTGCTGCTTATAATCATTTGTGGCTTGTGATTGTGAAATTACTGTTTGTTTCACAAGACACATAAACTTTCTCATTGATGTAACAATGAGTCAGTATTAAAAATCAGACACTGATTGATCTTTATCAAGTTCAAATTGGCTACCCAGGACCCAGTTGGGGAAAACTTTCAGGAAATCTTTAAAAACCACCACAGCAGTTGAGGTCATTTCTTGTGTGTCTGCTATCCCTGGCTTGTTTCACAATCATGGCCACAGCCATCTCTTTGGCATCTGAAAGATTGTGTCTGCAGATGTTGGCTGTTGTTGTTCCTGATAGGGTGTTTAGAGTAAACTAGACAGTTGCTGTTTTGTTCACAGTCTAATTCTTAGGTGCAATGCATGTGGAGCCAGCTTTGCTGAGAGCTCAAAGAAAATAAATGGGGCTGTCCCGTCAGCCTTTTGTATCCTACCCTAACTCTATTCTTCTTACTCTTTTGAATGTCTATTTCCCTTTACTTAATCTACTAACATGAAAGCTGGTCATCAGAGAGATACCCAGAAGCAACAGTTGATGGAGTCCACAGATTTTATTAGTTCACATCAATAATACACATTTTGTAAGCTTTACAGAGGACTTGCTAAATAATGTTTGTTTTGCATAATTAAAAAGCATACAAAGTAATAAACTGAACAAGTTTTAACAAAAGTTTCTTCTACAAAAGATATTTTTTAATCCATTAAAGAAGCTTCGGAAACTCTATTAATGTATAACACTGGCCTTCAAGGGTAGAGAAATAATACTACAATATGATTCCCTTATCTTTTTCACTGTAGAAATTAATATCTGATTACAACGTAGAAGTTCTTTGTTCTAACGACCATCACTTAAACACAGCATTTTTACACATATTAGCACTAAAGACTGTTAGATTAGCTATAAATATATATATAATATAATTAACCAAGCCTGATCTCTGTTAGTGAATGAAAAAATGAAAAATCATTGTCTGCAGTTTCTATGATATGACCAGAAAGTGTTCATTCTGGTGAAAATGTCAAACTTCAAATGAAAAGGAAACAGCAAAAAAAAGTTTTGAAAGTCTTTTAATATCTCCATGGTTTGGAGGATATTTTGTAACACAGGATTTTGATGAGCTTTAGCTTGAGATGGAAAGTTGTAGCTCAGCTAATGCATTCAGATATTCTTCATTGTTGGGATCCAAAGCAATGGCTTTCTCATAGCATTCAATTGCTTCTTGTTTCTTACCATTTAGCTTATGCACGAGGCCAAGTGTACCAAAATCTGTGGCA
>VRYO01001366.1:7823383-7843837 GCA_009812075.1 Sialia sialis
GCAACGTAGCACTACATTTAGTAAATTCAGATGTAACCTGAAGCTGCAGATGAGGGAAGAAAAAGAAAGGTCTAAAAGGGTGTTAACACACTTCTCAGGATGACTCAAAGTGGATCTGGTGAGAGGAATAGGAAACTACAATCATCAGCATGACAGCAAAGATGTTAGTAGCTACTAACTGTTCTTTCAATTATTTATTTTTCTTCCCATCTTTTCCCTCTTTTCCTTTTTTAACCCTGTCCTTCCTTCAATAAAATCCAAATAAACAGTCTTACATATTAGAACTTTTGGTTACTGCAAGACTTTGGAGAGCATTGGTAAGGCACCCATCCACCCCCCCATCTCTCATTTAAGTGTCTGTTTGTGTGCTTTTGTGTTTGTGTGGCTCTCATTAGAGGGATTGTTGGATCTCATATTTTAGAGCTCAAGATAAGGGTTAGCAGAGCTACCACTCTGAGTAGCATTCAGGAGTGCAGTAACCAGGTATTTGTTAGGTGATGAAAAGTGGCAGTGAATTGAGTAGGAAAAGCATCTCCACAAACCCATGTATTTCATGGAAAATAGAGGTTGTAGAAAGTTATAGGAAAAAAGTGTTTGAAAGGTTGCTGCAATGCCAAAAAACTAAATTTGAACACTGATGATTTACTATGCTACTAAGTATCTACAGGTTTCTTGTCTCTGCTTCTGTCCCAGGCGTCTTTGTTTTCCTTGGTACATTGCTTGGTACAAACAGGAAAATGCAGGCATCTTCCTTCTGAAATGCAGAACGTTGCCCTAGTGTCCTTGCTTTTTACTAATTTAGTTGCATCTTTATGGTACAGTTTGAACATGCATGCCTATTCAATTACAATAAGAGTGGGAACAGTTATGCAATGCCTTTCTGCAGCCATCTCTGGAACTTGCTCGGGACTGCACAGGAAAACTGAAATCTTTCTCCAGCTCTGCTGCTTTCATTTAATAGCAAGCTGTAGCTGGGCTGACTGCTCTCAGGAAGAGCTGCACTACATAGCAGCAAATGCAGAAGCTACTTGGAAAATATGTCTGGAAATGGGCTGGGAACCAGAGTTGCATTCATATTTAATAAATCACCTTTGTTTACTTGAGGCATCTGTACATACAGAAGAATAGGAAATGTCTTCAGACACATCTACACATTTTATGAGATAAAGTTAATATCGGGACATTTCCTTAGAGCTGAAATGGATACAAGCTGAAGTTTTAGGTCAGCCAAATGATTGCCTGAGATGCAGTTTTCTTTTTAAAAAGTAATGTGAATAAACCACACCATAGTGAATTACAGAGTCCCTGTCCATATCCTATTGTATACCTTTTTTCTTTTAGCTCAGGTTACGCTGTAATTGCTATGTTTGAAAGCAGCAACTATGGCCCTTCATAATGTGGGTTTTTCCTTTAGCAGAGAAGAGCGACCTGCAATTAATTTGACAAAACACTGAAGTGAACCACGGAGCAATGATTCTCCTACCCAAGTTCTTCAAAATCAAGCAGTTTTAAGAAATGTCATCCAGGAATGCAAAGGGTCATATAGTGTCTCTGTATCTAGTGCCACATCCACATATCAAAATTTGCTATGAAAACTTCAATGATCTTTCAATTAAAACCTTCATACTTTCTAAAGAAACACAAACATTTCTGTTCTTGACAGCCTATTGCTCTGGCACTGTGTATTTACTATCAGTTTTCTGTATCATTCTATGGATAGTACTTTGGGCTTGGAAAGAATAACAAAAATATTTATTTTAAAGGACTGAATTTAGTCGAAGTTTTTGCAAGCTCGGTCACAAATCCCGACCAAAGATATGCTTCTCTAGGAAATGACAGCTGTGCAATGCAGTGCCTTGAAATCAGCACTGTCGAGCATGAAGATGAAACAGGTTTGCAGGAAGCTGTGTTGGTAACCGTGCAGGAACTTAAGCCCATTTGTATAAGGTTTGATATGTTAGGCAATGCTCGAAGGTGACAGATGGGTGACGCGTGTGTGTAAGAGCAGCAGTGATTGCAGTCAGAGCTGCAGGGCCGCTGGGAAGCACGGGCTGTGCCGGGGCGCAGGTGTCCGGCACCGCTTCACGCCGGGATGCTCGCCGCGGCCTCAGGGAGCTCGGGGCGGGCGCGGCGGCACCGCCGCTCCTCTCGCTGCTCCTGCTGCCCCTTTCTGCACGGAGCCCGCTGCGGAACACGAGGCACAGCCTCGCAGGGCGCTACTGCGCGGGCTCCGGAGGCCCGGGAGGCGGAGCAGATGCAGAAGACAAGGAGGGCAGGGAAGCAGATCAACAAGCGTGGAGGCTGCGAGGCTTTTGGAAATGGAGCCCGAGGGGCGGAGGGATTCACGCAGGGTTGCTGCGGAAACGCTGAATCACGGCGGGCCGGGCGGCCCAAGGCCGGCGCTGCGCGGGGCTGGACAAGGGCGGCCCCGCCGATAGGGCCGAGCCGTGTGGGATGAGCCCGGCCCGGCGGCGCCGCCCCCGCCGCTCCCCCGCGCTGCGGCCCCGCCCGGCCCGGCCCGGCCCGGCCGCTGCCCCCGCCTCTGTCACCGCCTGTGTCACCCAGAGGTGGCACAAAAGCCTCCATCGGGCTCGTTTGCAGCTGCCGTAGTGCCGGGTTCTGCTTCGCCGCGGTGTCCCGGCTCCTTGTCGCAGGACGAGGATGCGGGGCCTGGTGATCGCTGCTTTCCTGCTGCAGAGCGTCGCCGGCTCGGGCGCGTTCGCCGCATGGAGGAGGAATGTAGACCCCGAAACGAACATGAACATCGTAAGTGGCGCGGCCGCGGGGAGCAGTGCCCGAGCCTGTGTGCGGCGCAGGGGGAGCCTGGGCGAGCTGGGCAGCCCGGCCAGAGCCCCGGCGGCCGCAGCCACCTGCCCGCTGCTGCAGCCGCTCGCACCCAGCGCTTACACGTCCTCTTCCTCTGCTCCCCCTTCCAGGTCCTTCTTGGTCCGCTGTTTTTTATGTTTGGTCTTTCTCTCACATTTTTTCTGAGCCAGACCCGTGGATTTTTGCTAGCGGCCCTTTGCGACAGTCTTTCGGAACCGCTAAAAAGCGGATGTTCGTGAAGCACGGTGAAGTTGCAGCACTATGCTCCTGTGTTCTTAGCACCACTGCTCTTCCCCTCCTTTGGGATTTACTCTCTTAACTTTGTTCTCCTTCTTCTGCAGTAGCTAATTCCTGAAATATTTCCTGTTGGTAGCCGGAATTAGTTGCCCTTTCCTGTGATCTTCCTCTTGTCTAAACTGTGCCAATTTTTCACATGTGTGAGAAGATGTTTCAAGATAGAAATGCTTAAGGTATATAAGAATATAAATGCTTGGGTCATGTAAATACAGTTTAAAGGACTGGAAATAGTAGTTTAGTCTAAGACTACTAGCATTGGAATAGCACTTAGCCTTAAATCATTTTGGAATGTTAATGTCACTGTGAATAACTAAAGATATATTTAAAAGACATAGTGTGCTTAATTAAATTCTTCTCCTCTTGCCCAGCAGTCTAAGAGAAGAACTCTGATCATGCCTTGCATTTCTTAGATTTTTTCAAGGCATGGTTGGTGTCACAAAAGCAATGACATAGCAAGTTCAGTGCCTTAGTGCAGTAGCATCAAATTAAAATAACAAAGCCCAAGGCATAAGAGATGAGAGATTAAACCTATCAATGAAATCATAGCATTAAACAGGTGTGGGGCTTTTTATTATTCTTCTCCTGTTTGCTTTTACAGCAAAGTCACTTAAAAGCTCTTCACTGGGCATAAAATTTGAAGAGAAAGGTAAGAAATGGCACGTCCTTCCCTCTTTCTAGATGCTGCAGTGGTGTCAGTGCCTTTCTTCTGTTCTCACTTATCTGCTACTTGTTTTCTTGAGGGCAGAGTTTCAATTTTTGTCTAATGAATCTGGCTCTTGGTGTTTTGCCCCTTTATCATAATCTCCTTTTCAACACTTCATCTTTTTTCTCGCTGTAAGCACCATGTGGCTGGGACAGTCTAGGGAGTCCTTGCAGATTGCTAGGATTCAGTCTGGCTACTTCCTGAGTCTGTGCTGGGATGTCTTATTAAGAAAATCTGCCTGATGGGCAGATGGCACATTACTACCACACCCTTTAATTCCACATTCCAGTCTTTAGGAAACCCAAAGTACTTTGCATGTGTTCCTGGACTGAGAAGCCTGTCAGTCTGGCTCCAAGATGGTTTATTTTCTCTCTTCAGAGTGAAATTATTACCTTCAGAGGGTACCCTAGTGAGGAATATGAAGTCATAACAGAAGATGGATATATTCTTTCCCTTAACAGAATACCTTATGGAAGAAAAGGCCCTGAAGGAAACAAAGGTAACATTTATGTCTGTTTTGAAAAAGAATGAATGAAAATTAAAAAGCTGTCTTTGATTTATAAAACTTTTGTACCTGTAGTAATCCAGAAGATGATTAAGGACTACTGTGGTTTAAAACCATGGAGGAGATGTAAGGGATGTACAGATGAGGAGGTGGGAGACAGAAAATAGTGGTAATGTAAGCTCAAATTTACAAGGGAGCAATATGGGCAAAGGCTTTTGTGAGGACTGAATGATAGAATGCTTTAAAAATGAGACAGATGTGGAAGAAGAGAGACACATACCTTTTGATTTGCTATCCTCCTACACAGTGTATGGAATTAACAGTGTGCAGTGGCTGAATTTATCAGTCTTGCCACCATCCCTTATAGAAGTTTCTACAGACATTCATATAACAGCAGCTCATTTTTATAGAAGTTACATATTCTAAGGATTGCCTCAGGACTGAAAAAAATCCTAGGATTGCAGGTAAAAACATGAAGCTCCCAAAAGAAATTTATGATTGTCCTATAGCCTTGGGTGTGAACGAGACCTGTGGAAAAACCCTCTCCCCTGTCAAAGGCCAAGCAACAGCCTTCCTGAGCTTATCTGTTGGTTTTGTATGAGTTGGGATGTTTGCACTGTCTGTTGTCTTTCACAAGGAGTGTGTAAAGATCAGTGCATGGATGAGCCCTGTCAAAACTGGCAGGTGTCTTTGTATTTAATTTCAGAGAAGCTCACGGGAAAAAGCCTGCCTTTGTACTTGCTGATTTTGTTGAATCCTTCATTGATGACGTAAATAAACAGAAGTTTCCTGACTTCTGAGAATTCTCCACATACTCCTTACCACACCCTCGACCCCAAGTTCACGTTTTGCAGAGTGCTTTAATTTGACAAAACAAGGATTACTGACCGCATTTGTGGAAGTATGAGCTCCTGGGAGAATGAAGATTTCAAAGTTCATGTTGATCTTAAGTTTTTATAGGCTTGGTATCTTTTCTCAGAAAGATACCAATGATGTGTTGCTGCTGACTTAGCATATATACACCGTATTTTTCTTTTGCAATACCTGTATAATGGGAATAGGATTTCCTGGAATTATGTATCACATGATGTTTTGGAACAAAGCCCACACTTCTTCAGGAAAAAAAATTAAAGAATTGTACAGAGAACTTAAAAGTAAAACATCAAGGGTTTTTTGTTTTACTAGTAAACTTTAAACAACTGCATAGCGTGGGTAGAAGGGTGTGGAAGTAAATTTGTCTTCAGCTTCTTGTGTCTGTAGTGAAGAGAACAAAATGTTCTATGCAGAAAGGGTAGTTTAAGGACCCACCTTTTTTATTCACCCTCTGGGGTTTTTAGGATCGTAGATGATAGAAAGTCATTATTATTATGTAAGTCAGTTTGTCATGTGATTGTGAAATTCACATGGAGATCTGGTGACAGCTTGGTAAAGTGAAAAAGGAACTAGCAGAAATTGGAGGTTAATATGAGAACAAATGAAAGCATTAAGGCTGTTAAAGTTTTCCCCTCCCGATATTATGAAACAAGCAGTAGCAGCTTGAGGAGAGCCTGTTCTTCAAAAATTTAGAAGTTGGTTGATCTGGGTTTAGTAAAAGGGAAGAAAGTATCAATGGTAAGTGAAACATTACTGAAAATAAATTCAATGTGAGGCTTGACAATCCTGTTTATGGGACAATAAAGTATTAGTTATTAGTATTAGACAATAAATTATTAACTTGCTATAGACTAAACAGTTATGTTGAACTGTAGTGTCTCCAGTACCAGTTGGGCACTGCTGGAACTTGTTCTGCTTGCATGGACAGTGTGCCATGTGAGTTTTTTAACAAAATGGGAAAAGCAGGCACTCAAAAGACTACTTGCCACAAGTATAAAGATTTCCAGAAAATAGAAGTATTGTTAATTTGGAATTTGAAACTTGCAGCAAACATTTATGGACATGACCTATGGTGGATGATATAGGTCACTGAAAGTTGTGATTTGTCTGTTTCTGCTGAAAGATCCAAGTCTAAATTATCAATGAAGTACGGTGTGAGTCTGTATCATAGCAGAGTGATGTGTCACTGGAGGAGGTAAATTCCTGAGTAATCTCTGGCGTTGAGCTAGTTATCATGTTACCTGTTTTCAGTTTTCAGAGCAGAAGTAAAAGCCAAAACACCTGTGCTACTGTGAGAACCAGAGACAGGTCTTTGCAGTGTCTGAAGGCCTTGTTTCTCCTAGGGGATTAGATGTTAATTGATTTTCTTTGTGTATAAGGAGGAACCTTCAATTTTTAAATCGGTATTCCACATAAAGGTGTCATTTCCCTTTTCAGTACAGGGAAGTTAAGACAGTCTTCTTGAATTCTACCTGGGTCTTAACTGTTGTTCTTGTAACTACTTAAATTAAGTGGAGAAAGTCCTTTGAAACACAGATTCCTTTCTTGGCTACTGAACTGCTCTTTAGGTTCTGCCCAGCTTTGGTAATGGAAGGGTGTTGCACAGAGGTAATATCAGTACCAGCTGCAGAGATTTCCACAGCTCAGCACAGTAGTTTGGCATTGCTTTGACTGGAACACAAAGGCCTCAGTACCACATATATGGGAATGCCTTCCCCAGGTTTGGGGGCAGGGCCAAGTTTGTAGGTATTAAAATTGTCACTGTGTTTGGTCCACTTTTCTGAGACTGTGAGCTTGAAACAGCTGTAATGGCTGCCTTGTAGTTCCTGCTTTTCTCATGTTTATTTATAGCACACTTGGCTGTTTTGATCTTCACAATATGAATCTAAGAATTTGCTTGTTTAAAATTCTTAATAAGAAAAAGTAGCTTTTGGTGAAAAAGCATGTGATTTCATGGCACTATGACCATTATACAATTAGCTAGTCTTAGTAGATTAAGTCAAGTAGATTAAATGCAAATCTACAATGGACTTTCAATAGCTCACTTGAATTATTCTAAGGTATGCAATGCCAAATGAACAGAAGTCCATCATTAATGCTTTCTTTTTAGGTCCAAGGCCTGCTGTGTTTCTGCAGCATGGTTTGCTTGCAGATGCAAGCAACTGGATCACAAACTTGGATTACAACAGCCTTGGCTTCATGCTGGCAGATGCTGGTTATGATGTATGGCTGGGAAATAGCAGAGGAAACACCTGGTCCAGGAAACACATACACTTCACAGTGAAGCAGGAAGAATTCTGGGTTTTCAGGTATCCTTGTTTTGATATTCAATCACATTTTGAACTGGCAGAATATTTTTTTCTGGTTATATGTGTTGTCACACATGTAGCGACAGTGAAGGGGTGTTTTGAGATCGGTATAGTGTGCTGAAACTCAGGTGGTCAGGTAGAAAACTGAAAACTCAATCATCAGAGTTCTGTTTTATCCAAAAGAAGCTTTTCTTTATGTCCACACAACTGATCTGTGAAGGAAAGCTGTTCTGTGAAGCTGTTCCTCACTGATTTCTTACACAGCTGACTTTCTGTCTTTGCTTTATAGCTTTGATGAAATGGCTAAGTATGACATTCCAGCCTCAGTGGACTTTATTTTGAAGAAAACTGGCCAGGAACAAGTATTTTACGTTGGCCATTCACAGGGCACCACAATGGGTATGTGGAGAGATGCGTTTTTAAGAATATATTGTGTTTGAAATGATACCAAGTTCCACGTATGTGGTTTAGTGATTAAAAACTAGGGCTGTTGAAAGCTACTGGTTTTGGGTTTTAGTGGCTTTCTGGAATATTTGCCAGCATTAAAATAAAAAGACTTAATCTTTCTGTGTCCTGTGTTAAAAGTGGATAGCTGTTGGAATGATAAATTGAAATCACAGGGAGCTGGCAGTTGAGCTTCTATTAAAAAAAATGATGAATTATACATCATAAAATTAGGCTCATCAGACACAGAGAATAAAGATTCCGATTTCCAGAATGTTTTGCTGCATGTAAGGCCTGGCTCATGTGCTTTAGACTTTCTAGTAGAAGGAGCTAGGCATGTTGGGTTAGTAAGCATTAAATGGCTTCCTGGATTATAGCAGGTCTTCTGAATTACTTTGTTTAATTTGAGCTTTATAATAACTAGGTTAGTTTGCATTATTTAACCTAATCCTAGATACTGCAATCAAACTGTTAATATAAAAATACCTTTGCACACTTTTTTTGTAAAATTTATGCCAGGTTAAGTTTTTATCTATCTTGTGCCAGTGAGGTTTGTTAATTGTTCTTATATTATTTACAGCTTTTGTTGCTTTTTCAACTTTGCCACAGCTGGCTAAGAAAATCAAAATGTTCTTTGCATTGGCACCAGTAGCTACAGTCAAGTTTGCCACTAGCCCTCTGGTAAAACTTGGATTGTTTCCTGACATGCTGCTCAAGGTTTGTATTTGAGTGTAAATGTTCCAAGCCAAATGAGGTATGCCCCTTTCTATCTGAAAATAGCATAGAAAGAGTGTTTATAGCTGTGGATAACAGAGTAACATATGACAGAGATTCTGGATCACTTTTACCATAATGATGCTACTGAAGTCAGTGGTGTCTTCTGTAGCTGTATTACTGTCTAGTGCATCAGTTTAAAGTACAGTAATTTCACAATTATAAGCCACACGCTTTTCATTGAAGAATCCAGTCTACACCAGTAGTGCACCTAATCATCAGGTGCGGCTTATCTATGGACAAATCCCAGCGAAATGCCAACCCGGAAGTGAGAGCCGGCCGGGGAGAGAGCTGCTGCGGATCCGCTGCCGGGTGGGTGGTGAGCTGGAGCCACTGGCGAGCGGGCAGCGGGCCGCCGCTAGATTGGCAAGGCCAGCCTGGCTTCGCTGCCTTCACATGAGTGAACGAGCCGCCTTTGCCGCGTTTGTGTGGGCGAGCAAGCTGCCTTCACTGCGGCCAGCCCACTGCTGCCGGCGCTGCCTCCCTTCACGCGGGCGAGTGAGCGCCGAGCAGGCGGGGGCTGCGGCAGCCAGCGCTGGGGGTGGGAGTGCCGGGGCCTGCGGCACGGGGAGGGCGCCTGGGGCTGCCTTAAAAGGCTTCGTGGGTCTGTGAAAACTGTTTGCAAATTGAGCACCTGACACCAAATCCGGGGCGCTCAGGCGATTGTGTTACAAACTCGTTACTTTGTCGCACATGGATCCTCGCTTAAAAAAAAAAATGTGGCTCATCAACAGGTGTGGCTTATTTGTGGACAATTTCCGTGGTCTTCTCAGCTACACGGATGTGCGGCTTATAATCAGATGCGGCTTATAATTGTGAAATTACTGTAGTATTTTACAATTGCAGCTTAATAAATGGAATAAAATTGTTTTTCCATTTGCATGCTTCTAGAATTTAAGCTAGGGAAATCATATGATTAACTAGTCACTGTGTTTTAGAAGAGTTGTATAATATCTGTGTACAGAATACAGTTCATGAATTGTCATGAACTTTAACAGATATGTTTCACAATCAGCTATTTAGTATTGGAAGATAATCCTTCAGAGGGTGATTAAGAGCAACAGCTTTATTTAGATGCTGTGAATCATCCTCTGGAGTTTACCTCTTACCCATTAACATCAAGGGGAATGAGGCAGGCTGCAGTAGATGCCTGAAGTCAGATATTGTGAACACCCTGCTGTATCATTTTTAACCATCACTTTTTTTTCCACCACCCATGGAGATTCCCACACAGAGCTGTTCTGTAACATAAACCCTCTTCTGATCTAGCTTGTACTGATTTAAAGTCTGTCTGTAGTACTAGTTCCTTTCTCTAAAGCATTTAACATAAAAGCAACACTAATCATTGTGATCTATTCCTTACATAATGAACTTTGTCTAATGAGACTAGCAGCTGATCATCTGCATTGTGCAGATGTTCACATTCTGCTGAAGAACTTGATTATCATTGTGACTTGCAAAAAACTGGAGTGCAGGGAGAACCTGACAGTGACAAACTCGTGGGTCAATCATATCTTTAAAGAACTGTGTCACTTTTAAGGAAGTTTTGAGTGGGACATTTTGAAATCCTTGAACATTTTAAAAATACCCATCAAGAGGAAGTGGTCACCACATCTCATGCAAATTGTTTTTCTCTCATGGTTTGAAGAGAGGAAATTGCAAGTACAAAGCCATTTAAAATCAGCAGGCAGAGCTTAATATACTTTAGCCTTATCAATCTGATGACCAAAAGCTGTACAATATAACTGTAAATTATTGAATAAGAAATTTATTTGAATTTGAGATTAGGTATGAAATTCTTGCATGATTTTCCCAGTTCCCGTGTACTCTGTGGGGTTAATGTAGTGCACCATTTGTAGCAGAAGCAGTAACCATGACAATGCTGATAAGGAGATCAATGATTTTCGTATGACACACCTGTCACCAGTGCAAATGCAAATACGACCTCGAGAGTGTTGTAGTATAAAAACTGAAAATAGGTCATTCTGTGCAATTACATGTTTGTCCTGTGTGTTTGTTGTTTTGTAGGATATGTTTGGAAAGAAACAATTCCTCCCTCAGAATTTCTTGCTAAAGTGGCTTGCTACCCATGTTTGCACGCACCGAATACTGGATGACCTTTGTGGCAACCTATTCTTTCTTCTGTGCGGTTTTAATGAGAGAAACCTGAATATGGTGTGTTCTAGTGACTTTCTTTAATAGCTAAGTTATTGTGAGCTCTAACACAGTATTGACTGAATATATAAAAATGTTTAAGGGGTACCAATATTAGGCTTAAAATTCAGCTTGAAAGTTCTGTTAATCAATGCAATTAATCACCCAAATGTTTTAACTTCTTATCTTATCTGCACGTATGGCTTCAGTTAACTTCTGTTTGTAACAGTTTTAAGTGGAATAGAACAGTTTGTTTTTTGTTCGGGAAGCAGCAATGGGTAGGACTGATGCACTATGAGGAAGAGTAAAGTGTGTAAATGATCTTGTTGCAGAGCCGAGTGGATGTGTATTCAACACACTGCCCTGCGGGAACGTCTGTACAGAACATGATTCACTGGAGCCAGGTAGGGTTTCCAGAGTCTAAAGTACCCATGACTCTAGTTTGTTTGTAGAATATTCATGTGTCAGATACTTAAATGAAATAAAATGCAAAAATATATGTGCAGCCTAGCCCAAGTGAAATTTGGAACTGCCAAAAGTTAGAATGGCAGCTGTTCACTGCAGCTGCATTCATAATAAGGCTTTGTGGTGGTTCACCCCTCTTCCCTCTTTCTTTGAAAATACTGTAACTGGAAGTACCTCAACCAACAAAAAATACAGCAGAAAAAGTTGCCTCAGAGATGCTGAAACAAGTATTTGTTTCCCTTTCAACAAATCATGTTTTGATTACAAGTTGTATTTTTAGCCAGTGAAAAGCAGCATATTTTCTGTTCTATTCTGTTTGGCTTAATTTTATATTTTATTAGTATATTTTGATGTTCATCTGAATGCACAGTTTCATGCCTGTGATGCTGTTGTGCCTGAAGCTTGGTCAGCGGGCTGACAAATGAGACATTTGCCATGGATCAGTGGTCAATGCTACTTGTGATCTTGTAGCTGGATTTGGTCACCTAATCAGAGGCAATCAGTGTTCTACTGTACACAGCTGTTCAAGGGTTGGCTCAGAAAGAAACCTGTGAAGATTTTTTTTTTTCTCAGATCCCTATTATATACAATTCTGTTTCTGAAAAAACAGTAGATGGTAAATTATGCAGAGTGAGCATTCTAAGGAAGCTCCTTGCTTTATTAATACTCATTTAGACATCCGGGTAAATATTTCAGAAGTAAACATGGAGCTGCCACAAAACTGCCTGGCTTTGGATATTCTAAACTGTTTTCCTTAATCTTTTCTAGTGTTGCTATGAGAGAGTCTGAAATCTTAAGGGACAAAGTGTAATGACATTGAATGTTAATATTTCCCTTTCCTGTGACATTGGGCAAAGCAGTGACACCTGTCCTTGTTGGTATTTGGCATTCCACTGTTTTTTGTGTAGGTTGCATTGCCAGTTCTCCAGATGACTACACTTTTTAATTCTTGTAGTAGTGTTACAGTTCTTTGCATGTGTATTTTTTTTATTTCTAGGCTGTGAGGACTGGGGAACTCAAAGCTTATGACTGGGGAAGCAAAGCTGCAAATATGGCTCACTATAACCAGGTAGACATGCTTTACATCTATAATTCTAGAGTGTTACAGAAAATAGTCCTTGGACACTTCTTTGGGTGCTGTATTTAAGCTTTGTGCTAAAGAGCTGTTAGTATTATCCAATAACCAGACTGGAGATCTGCTTTTTTCCAAAACAATAAAAAAAGAAGCCAGTGGGACTGTAGAGCTCAGAGGTAGTCCTAAGTCAGTGTGGGGCTCATATTTGGATATGAAGCTGTGATGGCACAGTTTCTTGAGGGAAAGTCCTGCCAGCCTAGTTCATGAGATGTCCCTGAACTTCTCATAATGAGGCACAGGCTGTCAGTTCATGTGTACTGTTTATCTTTAGTCTGTTTAGTCTCATGCATTTTTGTTTCTAAATTTCTGTGTACAATGCCAAAAATATTTTGCCCTTTATCTCTTAGTGACTGCAAAATACTGCAGTATCATACTTTCAGAGTAGCAGTCACTTTTGGCCTTAGATTAGAGTTGAAATACCTTGTATGGGATGCATTCTCTGAGATCCTGATACCCTGTTGTCTTTGTAAACTCCTCAAATCACATCTTTACTGCTTCACATACTGTAATATTGCAGGGCTTTTGCAGTTGCATTTTTGGTTGAGCCAGGACTCCATCTCTAGCTGCCCAAGAGAGAAAAATGAGTGTATGACACATTCTTGCTAATATGTTACACTGGCAGTGTAGGATTCTAGAGACTATTTCTTTTTCCTAATGCTTTGTTTTCACTTTCCATCTCCTCAGTCTACTCCCCCTTTCTACCAAATAAAAGACATGACTGTACCAACTGCGGTGTGGACTGGTGGACAGGACTGGCTGGCAGACCCAAAGGATGTTGCTATGCTGCTCACTCAGATCACCAATATGGTTTACCACAAAAACATTCCAGAGTGGGAACATTTGGATTTCATCTGGGGCCTCGATGCACCTTACCGCATGTATAACGAAATAATTAACATGATTAGGAAGTTGTCTCTAAACTGACATGGTATTTCAGAGCATTGGCTCACCAGGAATTTGTCAGTTTTTGGAAAATACACTTTTCTGGCAATAATGCTGCATTGCTTAGGATAATGCATTTTTAAAATGCCAGCAACGACTACTGAATTGGATTTATATTTGGTTGCTTTTTCTCAGTATTTCTTTTTTCACAGTATTTTGCTGATTTTGCACACAGCGGCGTGGTACTCAAATCACAGTAGTAGCGCTTAGCACAAAAGAAGTATGTCATGTGCACATAAATTTAGTCACCTGTCTGAAAGACAAATTAGATAAGTTAGTTCATTGAGCACCTCAGGTGCTTGACACTTATAACAAGTATTTCACTGTGCATAAGACATGGCTATTTCTCAGTATATGGCCAATTCTAAGTACCTTTGAGAAGTACATGTTGTACTGCAGTGTGCTATTTGGTTCTGGCACTTTACAAAGCACTTAGTGACTTTTTGCTGTGGTATTATTTTAGCCGTTACACAGAATCAGATTACTTCCCTTTTCAGTATTGCCCAGAAGAAGTGTGGTGAAGCCAGAGAAACTGTTGTCAGATAACACCTCAGATTTTGGGACTGATTAATTGCTGCATTTTCTTGTGTCCCTGAAGCCTTTAGTGTTTCACATACCAGCTGTGGATAGAGATCCCAATTTGCCCTGGCAGATTCCTGGAACAAGAGCAATGTTCAAACAAAACCACTTTCAGTTAACTTTGTCAATAGATCGTGGCTTTCGAGGAGAGTGATGTAACATACTTGTGTTTTGCACTAACCACTAACTAGAAAACAAGCTCCCCCAGTCTACTGCTGGTGACAGAAGAGCCAAAGCATTAATTGTACAGCTTGAGGGACTTAATTTCTGTGGACTTTTCCCTTAATTGTCTGCTGCATTGAAGATCTGTTTACTTCTTAACCACTTAAAGGATGCTCCTCACCACTGTGTTCAGGAACTGAATAACTGCCTGGAGAAGCCTGACAGTATTACAGCAGCTCGATTTGTCTCAGTTTCTACTTCAGACTGGGGCTAAGACTTCATTTAATGAACAAGAGGATTCACATCTGCCTCAGGGGTCTGACTTTGGAACTCTTTCCGCTGACTCTACAGAGGACTTTGGTTTCTCTGAGAAGCATAAAAGTTCTGTGCCAAGTGAACTATCTCCAGAGTCAGTGGCCTCAGTCCAGATAATAATTTCTGTGCCGTAGTTGGATTCAACCCAGATTTCTTCAGTAATCCCAACAGGATAAAGAGCCTTTCTACATGTCATAGGAAAAAATGCATTTTAAATTGAGGCTAACTTATTTTGTAAAAAAAAATTAAAAAGACATTTTTAAAATTGCAGAAATAGACACAGGTTGTAAATTATGACTTGTTTCTTTGGGTGTTTTTTTTTCTTGGTTGTTGTTTTTTTGTTGTTGTTGTTGTTTGGTTTGGTTTTTTTTTTGATTCCTAATTCAACTCAGGGAATTCTCAGGTGTTGTTTAGGGACAAAGTGGTTCATTGGTTCATGAGAGTTTGGTTGTGATTCCTACCAGGATCTTTAAGTCTGCTTTACGTTTGTATCAGCCAGATGTACTTTGCTTTGCTGTGCTGAAAGGAAGTTCCTGTAGGAATCCAAAGTGGCTAATTTAACATTTGTGAGGGTATGTGGTATGGCAAGTGCCATGTGCATCATGTTTATTAACATTGAGCTATTAGAATAAACATGGGACCTTGCTCGGAGTTTGGAGTGGTGTTTCATGAATGCATGGGAATCTTTGGGACAGAATTCAGAAAGCCAAGTCTATTTTTCACAACTATTAATCCATAGAACAAGTACAGAAGAAAAGTAAAATAGCTAAGTAAAGTTCCATTTTAGTTTTTCCCTGAAAGAAGCTTTTCCCAAGCTTAAGAGGGCATTCTTATTTAGGTGGACTCTCTGAGTCTTTTAAGTAAGGTATTAACTGTAAATAATTACTCATAAGATGGAGTAATTTTCTAAGCCTTCAGGTGAGGCTTCTTCTAAACCACTGCTGTCGTGGAAAGCTTCTTGTATCATGTTCTTAAAACTTATGTAATTGGATTGCTTAACAGACTGTCTGGTAATCTCATAAATAGCATTTAATCACATAGTGAGGCAGAGAGCTAATCTTTGCCACAGTACAGATGAACCAGCTTTTGACCTTTGTCACCTTCAATAATAAATGTGCTCAGGCTATACCTTTGAGTACGTTCTGAATACTGTAGTTGTGCAGTTGAGACAGAGTGTATTAAATCCTATGTGTTGTCACCTTTGTCAGATGATGAGCACCCTGTGTACCTGGAAATAAAGCCAGAATACTAGAAGCTTTACACAAATGCCATTATGGAGCTTCTCTGCTTCACTGGAGTAAGGATAGTTATGGAAATTGTGAACTGCTTTATTCTCTTTGACTCAAGTTGCAGGCCTTGTGCTTGAGAAATTTGGAGAGGTGTCGGTGCAAATTGGGCAAAATAAGACACCCTGAACATGGAGGAGGTGAGTGAGAAGCTTAGTCTATTTAGAATCATCTGTGATGAATTAAGAGTTCAGTGATGAATAGTACATTTTTCTAAGCAGATCTTAAATACTGTTCTACAGACCTCTGTGTTACAGGTATATGCGTACATGCTCTTGAAGATTGGCTGAACATCAGCTTTGGACAGTATAAAAGTGCACTGGCTTAACAGGGGGCATGGGACACTTTCTGCTGGCTTGGTATCAGCATTCAGTGGCTGCTAGAAAGGGGAAGAAAGTAGTCCCTGTTCAGCTGATGGATCATCACTCACAGATCTGTGTGCAGGTGAAGAGAATGCACGGTCCAGGGCTTTGACTGGGAGATGTACAACAATCCAGCATATGTACAACACAGACAAAGACACGGTTTTGTCCTCATGTTGTGCTTGGAACTTGACAAGGATTTTTTTGTGGTCATCTGCAAGTATATTTGCAGTATTCATTTCATGCAGAAGGCCTAAGGACGGTGAAGGGTGTTTGTTAGTGGAGTGTACTGAATAATGCATTAGCTCCATGCAGACCATTTTCACACTAAGTGATTCCATGGCTAGTGATAACACTGATAAAAGTTTATGCATCAACTCCAGCAATACTAAAGTGCCTCAGCATATGAAGAGGTGGTAAAACAGACCTCCTACTTTACTTGGGCCCTGTAAGAGAAACAGTTTTTTCAGCTCAGGAAACAAAATTTTTCTATAAATTATTTATAGTGAATGTGGCATGCCAACAAAACAAATAAAACAAACAAACCCCAAAGCCCCCCCAAAACAAGCAAAACCCCTCCAAATGAAACAGCAGTACCTTAATATCATAAAAGGTTACAAATGCCTTTACTCTGTAAGATGTGAGAGAGAAACCTTGATAACTGAACAGGTTTTTGGATATCTAATAAAATATCTCTTGGTGGAAGATTTGCTGGTAATGAAAGCAATTATAATGTCCTCTCCCTTCATTGTCTTATAAAATACGAAGTCATGCTGCAGCACTGCCCATCAGGAGCTTGCCTTTCTTCCTCGTAGCCTATTTTCATAAAACTTTCTATGACCAAAATAATTGAAATCATCAATGAAATAAAAAACTATGAAGGTTGGATGGGCACTATCCACCCTGTAGCATGATTGCCTAATTTTTATTTTCTGAGTGGAAGTGTCTGCATTGCATTCTGATTCTTCCAGAAATTATGTCTGTTAAGTTGCTCAGAATGCAAATTAATTTCTCATTCCTGTGTTATTGATTCCGAATGAAAGAATTTTAGGATATTTTCCTGATGGTTATTATTTTGAAAACTGATCTTGTTAAGGTAAAGCTTGGGAGTTGGCAATTTACTTCACTGTCAGTTTTCCATCATCAGCATTGTTCAAAACTAGTTAAAGAGATCTTTGATTATGCTTTCTACTTTCTGGAGAGGTTTTCAGTGAAGCTTGAAAGGGGAGGTGGAGATAAAGGATTTGATAAAGCAAATGTGTTGGTTCTGTTAAAAAAAAAAAAGTATTTTGTATTTAGGCTAAAGTTTGTAATCAAAACTGAAGAGGAGTGTGTATTCTTCATCCTGAAATTCTCAGCATCCCTGTCAGCTCAGGATTCAAGCTGTTTACGAGGGATGTGAGGAAAGTTTACTCTCGCTTATTTGTATCCAGATCCTGCATTTGAATATGCAGATTAAGTAAACACTGGGGACTGGAGGTTAGAATCGTAGACTCATTCAGAGTTTGAAAAGACCTCTAAGATGAGGTCCAAGCGCCTTCCAAACCCATTACACATGTAAAGCCTGTGGCAGATCCGTGCCTACACCTTTCCGTGCTGCTGCAGAGCAGTGCAGTTTGTTATCCCTGGAGCTGGGAGCCCTGGAGCGGTTCCCGGTGCCGTTATCCTGCAGGCTGCGGGCTGCGGGTGGGCGCTGGGCGGCGCTGCCGCTCAACGGGAGAGCGGGAGGGACCGGGATGGACCGGGAGGGACCGGGGAGGGACCGGGGAGGGACCGGGCGGGGCGGCCCCGCACCGGCTCGGCGGGCAGGTGAGTCTGGGCGTGAGCCCCGCGCTGTGCCAGCCTGGAACAGCTTCCTTTAAAACGAGAGTAGGCACTGCCGCTGCTGCCGGTGCCTGTCCTGCTGCCCTGGTGCTGGTCCTGAGCAAGTCTCCAGCCGTCTTCCCGGTAGAAGGGCTGGGCATGTTCTGGGATGTTAACCTCTGGTACAACAATAATACTACCATACAGAGGGGGAGAAGTGGAGGATGGAAAAAATGTTTTTCCCTCTGATGCTGCATTAGTTTTCTGTATGTTGATTCTAATTTTCCCTCCCGCTTTCTCTCATTTTCCTCCTACTCACTGTAGTATTGTGCTGTTTATGTTATAGCTTGTACCTAACCGCCTGGGGTAGGTGCTTGTATCTTGTGCTCATGTGGAATCTATTTAAGACCCTTTGTGGGGCCTCATTCCAAACTATGTGCCCTTCAACCTAAACTCTGTAACAGGAGTGCATTTTTGAGAGAGCCATTTAGATTCTTGCAACACATGGGAAAGTTTGGCAGCGTTGCAAGTTGAGTGTAGAAAGCTGGGGTTGTGTTGCTGAGTTAGGTATCGAAAGGGTTTGTGCGTACTTTGTCTTGTGTGTGTGTGTGCGCCATACCTTGTGCTGACAAGGAAACTGAAGTCAGCAGAGCGGAGATACGCGGTACATGCTATTTGGTGGCTAAGCCAGACGGCTTGGACCGGGATTCTGGAGGATGAGGAGGCTCTGTGCTCTCTGATGATGAGGATGGGCTGTCCCGGGCGGTTCCGGGGGAAGCCGAGCGCTCCGCTCCGGAGCCCTTGCCGCTCGGAGCGGGCTCGGGGCGGCGCCAGCTCCCCAGCTACGCGCTGCTCCTTGGCTTTGCTCGGCCTTTGTGCTGCGGGATGTCCTAGGAACAGCACTGCAGAGCTCCGTTATTTTTCCTTAAGGGATTTAAGAATGTTTTTCTATGGCCTAATCTGCAGGCAAAATGCCTGTTCTTTAAAATATAGCTCGTGGGCAACAATGGCTCTTGAACGTTTTGAGACTTCACGCATCTGTAGGGATTAGTTAGAGGAGTGTCTTTAAGGCAGCTAAGCAATTTATATCGATCTCCCTTTAGTGAGATTTGGAATACATTATAGAATAAATTGATTCCCTGCATAATTCTAATAAAAGAGAGGATCAGTTATCCCATCTGAGAGACTTAATTTCTAATTGTGACTCTATAAATCAGCAGAAATATTCAACGTGATTATTCTTGGACCCAGATGGTGATAATGTTATAAATGCCTTATTGTGAAATAGAGATTAGGTTAAAATGCAGTCAGAAGATTGAAATAAAGCTCTTGGGTGTATATCCTCATCTGCTAGATTAGGGTCTTGCACTGGGTTTTAATTTACAACAGTTAATACTCTAAATAAATTAATTCAACAGAACAGTCTCATAACAGCATGGAATCTGAATTCTAAAATATATATGGAACAGGTAGAAACCTGTCTCCAACAAGGACCTGCTGATTGCCTGAATAATAGCACAGGTAATGTTACCACTAAAGTGAAATTCTTGAAGCCTAAGGAGAGAACAGAATCTGTTGAAACGAAAACAGCTGAAACAGGAAGCAAACTTGTGTTACAAAAAAATTTTCAATGCATATTCAGAAAAGGTCACTGCTAATTAATCATTCTTAATTATTCAGAAGCAAGGAAATACAGTCTCACATTTGTCCCATCAGATTTATTCTCTGATTAGCCAAGAAGTAAAATCATCTGAACAAGCTAATAAAGTCATCCAGGAAGTTGACCTCATTTCCAATATTAGAATAAATGCTTTACTGACAAAAGAGGTGAGTTCATAGGAAACTTATGGCAAGCTTTGTTTCCCTAAATGTTCAAAGCTTTGTTTTACTTTTTCTAAAAGAACAAAAGAAATTATGTCTTAGTGGTTAAATCAAAACTTCTATCATTGACCTTTAAGTGTTTTTATCAAATTAGGAATGTTGGACTCAAGCCTGCTGGCTTCTGCCTGTGGTGTGCTTGCCTGTGGTCAGAGGAAGATGCTTTAAAGGACATAGGTCGAACTGGTGGATCTTTTAAGTGCATATACATGGGTAAAGAAGGTTTAATATCAACTTGCTAATAGAGCTGTTGAGATATGGAATAAATATTGTAATAATGTGCTAATACTGACCACTAAGCATCTGTCTGGAAGCATAATGAGATTTTACCCTGTTCTGCTCTGCAGCTGGGGGATCTTATATTTTTCAAAAGTGGTTGGCTCAATTTTGCATCTAGTCAGGTCAGGGGAAATTTTTCATGTCAAGTAGATACAGGTACATAAAGGAGAACATGACCTAAAGTATCATGTTTGATGGAGATAAGTCACAGCCACTACATCCAGACTGGAAGGTCTTATTAAGGTTTTAACTATGGATTACCTATTGATAACGAAGGGATCATTAAGAAAATATGTGTTTGCACACAACCATTACCCACCAGATCTCCACAGGTTAGACCTGTTAAGCTAGCAGTTGCATTAA
>VRYO01001366.1:7844070-7854297 GCA_009812075.1 Sialia sialis
ACATTGCTATGTAAGAATTCCTGGGGGTGGAGTCACTGCTCGAGCAGGCTGCATAAAAGAGTGCAGGATTTCCAGCTGCCTCAGACTGCAATCAGCATGAACTGCAGCCTGGCACACCGAGTGCTGCTCAGCTCTCCCATGGAGGGACAGCAGGACAGGTTGTGCCTGCAGTCACTTTGGGACTTCGTCACTGCAAAGGAGCCACTGATCAAGTCACCGTTTTTTCCAGTGCTGTTTTCTTTTACAGCATACATGACTTTCTGCCTTCCATATATTGTGCTGGACTTTTTAAGCATCAGATTACCAGACTTGAGAAAATACAAAATCCAGCCACAGAACTATCCAAGTCTTCGAATGATGGTGCCTTGCATTATGCAAAGTGTGTATCACCATGTTGTTTTGATCTTCCCGGTGACATTCCTGCACTGGTACTGGAGACCCATGAACCTACCAGTGATAGCTCCAGAGCTGCCTGAAGTCCTGCTGCAAGTAGCAGTTTGCCTGCTGCTATTTGATTTTGAGTACTTCCTGTGGCATTTGCTTCACCACAAGGTGCCTTGGCTCTACAAGACCTTCCACAAGGTGCATCACAAGCACGTGTCGACGTTCGCCCTTACCACTCAGTATTCCAGCGTGTGGGAGCTGCTCTCACTGGGATTCTTTGCTGCTATAAACCCACTGCTCCTCGGATGCCATCCTTTGACAGAAATGATTTTCTTCCTTGTAAACATTGGTTTGTCAGTGGAGGACCATTCTGGATATGACCTGCCATGGTCAACTCACCGACTTGTGCCTTTTGGATTGTACGGAGGAGCGCCACACCATGATCTCCACCATCTGAAATTCAAATCGAACTATGCTCCTTACTTCACACACTGGGACAAAATCTTTGGGACATTCATGGAGTCACACGCTAATTAAGACTATTTACCTGTAGATGAACTCTTATTTTTTATAGACTTAACCAGCACATTATTTTTTTACATACAGAAGATTGTATATTTAATGCTGCCTATTAAAGCAATAGCTATTTATAACAAATCCTCTTAATATATGTGTACTTGTGTGTGTACTTGGATCTGCCTGTGTTGAGGGACTGCAAATGGGAATGTGAATATCTGTTGCTTAAATTCGAGTTAAAGGTTTAAGGGAAGCATTAAGAGACATTCTCTCTCCTTTCCTTCTTTCTAGCTTTCATAAAGCATGTATCACGTTACTGTATAATGTTTTATACATATGCCGGAACATTATCTTACTCTTGTAGGATGATTTATGATGTAAACAGAAAAGGTACACATCATGGATTTTGTGGAGTTTAATCTGCCAGAGAAAAGTATTGCGCAATGATTTTGCAAAATATTGCTGCCAAGTCAGGGTGGTTGGCTAACTGTTAAATGATTTTGATATTTATATTTTTTACCGTGATGTACTATCTCTTTTTAATAGAGAATAAATATGTTCATTCTTTTAAAATCATGTTGTGTTTCATTTTATTAATTCCTCTGTTCATATTAGAACAGGTATGGTTCCTTTTGCATAGGTATCATTTATTTGAATTATAAAGTCATATAGTTCTTTAGGTTGGAAAAGACCTCTAAGATAGAGTCCAACCATTACCCTAACACTGCCAAGTTCACCACTGAACCCTGCTCTGTGTGCCACATTTACACATCTTTTAAATACCTCCAGGGATGATGAGTCAGCCACTTCCCTGGGCAGCCTGTTCCTGTGCTTGACAACCCCCAGTGAAGAACTTTGTCTTCATATCCAGTCAAACCTCCCCTGCCACAGCTTGAGGCAATTTACTCTTGTCTTTTCCCTTGTTACCTGGGAAAAGAGACTGACATCCCTTTTAATTTCAGAGTTGCAGACCTTTATTATTAAAATACTGTAATATTATTTCAAAAGTCAATCATTTACTTTTTCTCCAGAGTTATATGTTATTTTAAAATAGTTTTCAATTTTGTAGTATCGAGAAATGTGGTTTAAAACGTCATGGTGAAATTTAATTATTATATTTTGAGAAGCTTGAATAATTTTTACCAAGCAGCCCCTTAAATGGGAGCATTGGTCCTTCACAATCATATCAATTAATTTTTTGCATGCAAAATCCTGTCAAGGAACATAAACAGGGTTTCTAAAAGTAGATTGTTCTTTCAAGCAGATTTCAGGGGAACAGAATCAAACCTTTCAGGATCCTAAGACATAGAACAAAATGCTATGCATTGCTAGAAGAACAGTTACATACAGAAGATCAAAATGTGTCTCCCAGAAGTCACACTGGAAAAATTAGGCGTGAAGAGATAAGCAAGTATTTGATGTCTCATTCAGCAGAGATCCTCACAGATGTCTAATGTCCACTACAAAACATTTTAATGCTTGTAATCATCTATCCTGTATTACTAATAAACTTCCAAGGATAGTGATGGAAACAAAGAAAGTACAAATAACGTAGAAAGTGTGGAAAGAACACTTAAACATCATCATCCAAAAATGTCTTCGTCCTTATGTTATGTCTAGAAGGTTGTGTGACCTTACACAGGCTGTTTGTCCAGTAGAAGAGAGAGCCCTTAGTATTCCCAGCAATGTGAACTTATAAAGGGAACAGCACTTTGGGACACCGCATCTTTTTGGTAACAGGAAATAATTTTCATAAACATCTTCATAAACAACACGAAATTCTGCCGTCTTAGTACTTGAATACTCTCTCTGCTCTCTGGATATCACAGAAGAGCAACTCTTCTTCTCCTTGTTAAGAACATGATCCATACTGAGAGCAAAATCTGAGGCTTAAAATAATACTGGAATCTGCCATTCATCTATTAAGCTGTGAGAAAGAATCCCCAGTCTTTCTGATTCTGATTGTAATCTTAGTTATTTTGGTGTGTTCTAGAAAGAGAGGAAAGTATTCTTTCTTTTCTGCTGAATGCAGGAGGCAAAATATATTTTCTCATTTCTTTGAGCTGGTAAGCCATTTTTGAGATGTCCCAAAGTTATCCTTTCTGTTCTACAAATCCCATGTAATTCAGCTTGGCAAATCCTGAGCCTCTGGCAAGGATAATCTGTGGTTTCAATGAGTTATACCTTACACTGTATTTTGTAACTGTGCACTGTAAAGTCTGTTTCATGTACTTTTGGCTCTCTGAGTAAGCAAGGGTAAGGTTAACTGGTACTTGTGTATGTTGCTGTAGGAAGCCTATGAGCAAAACCCACAAGAAAGGTTGTAACTAATCATGGGCATTTGTATGAAGCTTAAGAGTTGATGTAGTACTTACTAGTGGAGAGAGTTCTAGTCAGCTGCAGGCAAAACTCTGCTTGCTGCTGTCAAGTCAAGTGAGATGATTGTCTGATTTGGCATTGGCAGTGTAGCCTGACAGCTGCTGAGGATGATCAAACTGGCCATGGAAGGAGGAAATGTTCTGCACAATGATCCTGCCTACACCTCACCTCCTCAACATTTGCATCACTTCAGGCACACACCAAGAATGTGCTTCCTCAAATATGGAATTTCCCTCATCTGTATCTGTATTTCCCTTACCTGTACCTAATCTGTAGCCAATCAGACCTGGAACCTCAGCTTAAAGGTTCATTACTGCAAGAACTTGGAATACTCAAAAAAAAAAAGTTATTAAATGAATATTTTACTAATATGTCTGGAGTGGCTTTTTTGAACCCCACACTAGAAATAGCTGTATTTCATCCTCATGACTTAATCCTAGCATACCTTTTCCCTATTTTTCCAATGCTTTTGAAGGAAACTTAGGTTCTAAACTCTGAGGGATTGAATCCATTTGCATGTTGTGTGTACTTTGAAGTGCTTTCTGTAGCAGTTCAGTTTAAGCTAAATTGTGTATGTGAGAAAAATTCATGAGCAGAAGACTCATAACTTCAGGCCTTTTCAATTCAATGAAAACATACTGGAGCTAAAGCAAATAAGGGTTGGTTTTTTTCCTGTTTTTATTGAAAGCTCAGCATACTGTGCCACTGAGCATGAGAGGACACTAAAATGGTGAGATTTTAAAACAGGATTGTATAGATGTTACTCCCTATATTTGCATTTCCTCACAGTCTTTACCACAAATCTTTACCAGATGAAAGGAAAGGCATGACACTCACTTGTAAAGATTTATGTAAGAAAACCAAACTTTCTCTCTCTTGTTCCAAAATTCTCCTAGCTTCCTTCCTCTTTATAACATGACGTGATGTTCCACACAGACTTCCTATCTAATCTGCTGAAAGCTAAATTGTGGTCATTTGTGAACAAATAGAGGATGTTTGCAGAGACCTTTGAAGCTATACAATGAATTTTTTTGGTGCTGCTATTGTCCACTTTATATCTTCCAAATTTAATTAAGCTCAAAGAAAGAAGATTTTATGCATTTCTCTATCATAATGCTTAGGCATACATCAAATATGGAGCTCTTTGCTGTTGTGAATAGCAGGAGTTCCCAAATTCTCACTGGCAATTTAGTCCTATACTTCTCTTGAAAGTCTGAGTCTTTCAAATGATACCCATTGGTGTGGGTGTGTTTTCAGTGCTGCTGTACAGTGGGCTCCTCATGTGCTTAGGAGTGAGTCTAGGATGCCTAGAGCCATGCTGAGTCAATATTCAGTGCTGGAAAAGGCTTGGTCCTCCCTCATGCTGATCGAGTGCAAGCTCTTTACAGGGGGAAACCTACACAGTTCCAGTCTATAACTGTGATTTCTTATGATTTTTTTTCTGATTTATTATTATGAAAAAAAAAGTCTGTATCATAATGGATTTAATGACTTGGTTAATCTAGTGTGTTACCTGGATTAAATTAAAAACCAGCATCACTTTGAGTAGTGCTATCTCTATATTAGTTTTGAAGCAATTTTTGGTGACAGAACACTTAATTGTCATCTGTTGCCTCTCAGTATCATTGGAATGAATCACTCTGATGTGGCTTTATCTCAGCAGTCACTTCAGTTTCACTTATTCTTGCTTTCATGCACAGGTATTAAACTTCCACTAATTCCTGCCCAAATCCACACAACCCTTTCTGAACTAGTGATGGATCTGTATCTCAAAAAACCATCTGTCTTGGACTCTGAAAATACAACCCTCCACTGGATTTATTCACGGATTTCCTTGGGGGAGAGACTGACTGGAGTGTGAACCAACCATCACATTTCCATGTAAGCCACGTCAAAGCCCTGGCTTTACATGCCCAAATATTGACACTGGTCCTGCATTGCTCAATACAATCCAACCTGAAAGGTCTTTGCAGCACAGTCTGGAGCTGTGTTTGCAGCATGGTTTTCTTGTAAAAGCAACTGCCAAACAATTGTTTTTCAAAACTTAAATGTGTTTCCAATTTAGGGAAATTTAAAGTTGTTTACTGAAAAAAAGTCCCATACTCCCCTCCAGAATAACCAGCATAAGCATTCCAGGCTTTAAAGGGAACAGAACCAATGCAGAGGGCCCTTTAGCTCTGGAAAACAATGCTGAGTTTTTAATCCTTCTTTTCAAACTCTTTTCTTCTCAAAGAGAAGATTTTAAAAGCTTACTAATCACCTTGTCTCCCAGTCTGGAATGATTGCTGTGATCAGGGCTATAGGTGTGCACAGGGGAAGAGGAGAAAGGAGGATGGGAAAGCACTTTTATTTCTGTCGCTTGGTGCAGTGTGCAGTGCTGTCAGGTACAGATGGAGTGTTGTATTGCTAAATCCCTCCCACCAGAGCACAGATGGTTTCAGCCCTCAGGTTCTCACTGCTGGAATGGTTCAGTCTCCCCATCTACTCACAGCCTTTCCTTATTCTTATCTCTCTCTTTCTGGAAATTCCCACAGCAGCAAAACACAGTGACCTGCAAGAGGGAGCTCCACCTTTGGTCAGCATAAATGCAAATATATTTCTGTATCATCAAGCATACCACTAAGTTAAAAAGATCTACGGGCACATGGACTGGAGTGCCTCTTCCATGCTCAGATTTGAGATAGCAAGTTTTACTTGTGGAAGATAAAAAAGTCAACAGTCCAAAGGGGATGGTTAGTAGGATAGGCAGGCAGAAACATGACTTCTTTGATTTCAGTCTATTGAGAGAGACATCAGTACTACAGACAGGTGATTTAAAGGGATGGGAAAGGATGGACTACCTGTGGTTCCAGGGAGAATTTAGATGGCACATATTTTTATTTGTCCTCAGAACTAAGCAGCAAACAATTCAAGCGATTATGTAGTCCAAAAATCTAGAATTGCCTACAGAAAAACTGTTTTTAAGGTGAGCAAGATGCACCCTCCTTATCAAAAGAATATGAAAAAGCACTGTTAGAAATTTTGTTGATGTCCTTTTACACACCCTTTCAGCCACACACGGCAGCTGTGAAAAATCACACCCCTAAGACACAACACACATGGGTGATTTCACAGCCCCTTTAAGGGATTGCTTTACAAAACTTCCGGAACTTGTCTAAATAGCTGAGGCAGTGGAATTTGTCAAGCTCTCTAGATGAATGAACTTGGGAAATGGAATAATTTAGAACTGCACAAGCAGCTCCTCTGACACTTGCAACTTACAAAACCTGTAAGATCAGAAGATCTCAGTTGAGCGTACAGAAAAAAAGGAAATACCCACCAGCTCCCTCTGTTTTTATCCTAGCGATGTCCACTGGGGTTCTCCTTCCCTGGTAATGCCAAAGTGCTTCTGAGCAGCTGCTGGCAACCTTCCCTCCAAGGAACTGGCTGAATCCTGCCAGCTGCTTTGCCAGGTTTGCCATGTTTTATCCCTTGGGCAGTCAGATGATCACTCCCGGGGCCTGCATCACTTGAGAATCCATAATACATTGCATGCACAGCCCTGCTGCAAGTGGAGGCTGGAAACCCTGTCTGAGAGGCTGAGCTCTTGGTTTCACCCTTTTCCTCAGCTCCAGGCAGGGCCTTCCATTTCAGGTGTTTACTCTCCAAGTCTTTCCCCCTCTGTCACCTCCACATCTACCTCTCAAGAACCTATTTAAGCCCAGCTCATCTCAGCTCAGAGGTGTAGGAAAGGAAATTTTCTTATTCTCTAATCCAGGGAGGTCTCAGTTTGGTTCCCTGTGCTCACTGATTGACTTGAGCTCCTGCTGGACTTTGCTGCTGTGGTGGTGGGGAAGCTCAGGCCCTCGTGGCTGGCTGTAAGCCAAGGGCAGGTGCTTTGATGGGGAAGCTGGGCAGAGGGGGATGATGTGGGGGCCGTGCTGACATGGAGCTGCAGGATGCAGCCTTTGAGGGTGTCAGATTTTCTTGTTCTGCTGCAATCAGGCGTAACCCCAAGATAGAGCCTCAGAAAAGTTATTAATGGCTTATTGGCTTTGGTACTATTGTGGTGAGGAAAGCAAAAGATTATGTAATTACTTATTCTGTGCGTCTGAGTGTTTCCAATGTCCTTTCTCTGTTCCAAAGCCATGGCTCATCATTGATTCAGCTTATCTGATACTTCTTGTGACTCCCCTCTGGAGAACTGGTTTTCTAGTCTATGACATCTCCACTTTGTATTATGTAGTTTCTTTCCTAAACCAGAAAGCTGAATCAAAGTCACAGCTTGGACCTTGCATCTGGCTAGTGTGTAAAAGTCTATGTAGCAACAGTCTTTTGGAAACACCATGACTGAGAGTTTGCTCTTTTATTTGCCTTCTTGCAAATCCTGATGCTATACTTGTAACTAACCCCCACTTCCACCCTGTTAAACCTGGGCTCTATGCCTACTGCTCTGCATCCTTGTCTTTATGGAGATTAATTGCATAGTTTAGCCAATGTGTTGTATGCCTGGTTTTTTTTCTTTCTCTTTTTGACTCAGATTTGTATCTCGAGTAATTGAACCATTTTTCAGAAGAAGGAATTTCATTTCTCTCTGCATTTGGCACAGCGTGCAGAAGAGCACTGTTAAACTCTGAAAGCTATGGACAGATAACAAAAGAGCAGAGCATGTAAAATGTGGAAAGGCACATGCACTCAGCCATAGCAGCACAACAAGCTGATTCTCTGCTTTATTTCCTTTGTCTATTGAACTTCAGCTTACTGCTTCGCTGCTTTTCTTTTAGACCTCTTAATCATAGGGTAGTGGGATAAATTAGTGCTTATGTACTCGCATCAGTCTTGTTTCTAGAAGTTAGCCATCCTGCTAGATCCTAATATTTGCAGTTAGCACTAATTCAACTATTATTATTTATTTATAAGATTATTTTGAAACCCTGACAAAAATCTAGGTGCCAGGAGCTATATAAAGAGAGGAAAAAATCCTGTCTCCCAAGAGGTTGAAGTCATGGTGTGGGCCTGTTGCATTCAGAAGTTACTTAGTCCTGGTAGCTAGAGTAAAGGTTTAAAGCAAGACTGAAGAAATCTATAATGCATATTTTGTGGAAGCTGTATTTACTTCTTTGTTAGAAGAATTTAATCAAAACTTTCTCATTACAGACATCTAAGTTTGATTTGGCAGTAACTGGTCCTTTCAGATACCTGGAAAGCTGATGTGTATCTGTTATCTACAAAGCACTAATACTTAAACAAAATAAGTAATGGCACTTTTAATATTTTTTTTGTATTATTTCCTACTGCTTTTATTACATATCTTAATTATTTAATGTAGGTGTAGCACCCACTAAGCTTCTAACTGCCTGTGGCAAGGAGCAGGATTTAGGAGTTTGTTTTGCTTCTGGCAATGGACATGAAATCCACTGTTCTAAGAGATTCCTAATAATTACGCAGTTACAGCTGTGTACTTAAGGTACTTCTGCCTGTTAAGGCAAAAGTTCCAGACAGCACCATAAGAAAAATAGCTGGCTTCAAGTTCGGACTTAAGTCACACAAAGGTAGCTGGTGTCTGTCCGGTTACTTTTGACAGTGGCTCTCAGGGTACAACTGCATTTTCCTTCTGTTTGAGTGGGAATTCTGGGATGAAATTATTGGAAATGGATGTGTGGCACTTCTGGTGATTGTCCAGCTTGTTTTAGGGCACATATATCTCCATTATATTTCTCTATGCAAACATACACCTATAAATATTATACATATATATGTGTGTGTGAATTACCCATTGCTTTTATCTTTTGCTATTTATGTAAAAAAAAAATTTAAAAAATTGGTATGTAAAGTGTGTTGTGATGTAGGGTAAGAAAGCTGGAGATGACACCAAACCAGAGTCATGGCTGGTAGTTAGAGACAAATTTACAGAAAGGACCATGAGGGAGCAGTGCTGGGGAGATGCGGGCATGCATGCTCACTCTCAGGAGAAACCTCGGGGCTCTCCCACCAGATAAGGGCTGCCAGAGAGAACAGCTGAAACTTGTGTGTAGTGATAGTGTCGTTTTTCACTCCGTTTCAAAAGGAAACAAGTTACGCAAGTGCAGCTGATGTCAGAGCGCTCCAGTGATTTGTGGGTTTGTTACACAACTCGGCACAATTGGACAGAGCAGGACAGGTCCCAAGACATGAAGTGCTCTCACATGTTGTGGAAATCACGAGCTGGGCAGAGGCAGAGGGATTTGCAGCACTTCAGGCACCCATTTAGGGGAGGAAGTGCCCTTGGCTCAGTTTGTGTGAAAGCAGAGTGCCAGCCCTGCACAAACATTCACTCAGCCTGTTCAGTCTGCTCCTCAGCTAGAGGCAGGACACAGCAGAGATGTTCTGGGGGATCTGTGTGTGGGGTGAGCTCTGGGGACATGGCAAAGGAATGAGGATTTTGTGGGACAGTGCGGTCAGCCTGGAGATAGTGCTGCATCGAGGAGGACCTGGCAGAGGTTCTGTGGTTTTTGTGGTTGTAGTGTTTAGCTCACAAAGTCAATAATGCACAGGAAACAAGGATTTGCAGCTCACCAGCAGTTTCTTTGATTTGAACCATGCCCCTTATTTTTCACTGAAAAGAGTGATAAAATCCAGAGCCATTTCATGAGCCCAGCTGAGCGGTTCTGCAGAAGAGCACTCATGGTGAGCTCAGTGTCACACTCCGGCACAAGAAGGTGAATCCAGGGCCGTGACTCCTGTTGTGGAAAGGGAGAGCAGCTCTGGGTCAGTGCTGTGGGGAGGCAGACTGATCACAGGGAAAACTGAGTGCTAGGAAGCATGGCATAACCCTAGCAGGTAGCTGGCTTCAGAGCCCACATTACTTTACTACTGATCACTGCAATGAAGCTTTCCCACAGAACGTCAGCAGGTCTAAGTGAAGGCACAGAAATTGTGATTTACAGTAGTTTCACGAATATAAGCCGCACCTTTTTCATTGAAGAATCC